>CM053569.1:46976983-47015455 GCA_028646485.1 Cryptoprocta ferox
AGGGAAATACAAATCACAACCACACTGAGATACCATCTCACACCAGTCAGAGTGGCTAAAATGAACAACTCAAGAGTCTACAGATGCTGGCGAGGATGTGGAGAAACGGGCACCCTCCTACACTGTTGGTGGGAATGTAAACTGGTACAGCCGCTCTGGAAACAGTGTGGAGGTTCCTCAAAACACTATCAATAAAACTCCCCTATGACCCAGCAATAGCACTGCTGGGGATTTACCCAAGGGATACAGAAATGCTGATGCATAGGGGCATATGTACCCCAATGTTCGTAGCGGCACTTTCAACAATAGCCAAATCATGGAAAGAGCCTAAATGTCCATCAACTGATGAATGGATTAGGAAGATGTGGTTCATCTATACAATGGAATACTACATGGCAATGAGAAAGAAGGAAATCTGGCCATTCGTAGCAAAGTGGATAGACCTCGAGGGTGTCATACGAAGTGAAATAATTCAGGCGGAAAAGGACAGATACCATATGTTTTCACTCATAGGTTTAACAGAAGAAACTTAACAGAGGACCATGGGGAGGGGAAGGAGGAAAAAGAGGGAGAGGGAGGGAGTCAAAGCATGAGAGACTCTTGAATACTGAAAACAAACAGGGCGGAAGGGGGAGGGGGGAAGGGGAAGCAGGGTGATAGTCATGGGGGGGGAAGATGGTCACTTGTGGGGAAGAGCACTGGGTGTTATATGGAAACCAATCTGACAATAAACTATAAAGTTAATAAAAAAAAGAGAATGGTCCAAATGGCAACTTTTATGTTATACATATTTTATCACAAGTTTTAAAAAGTTAATGTAATATGACAAATAACCCCATCCAAGTGTACAGTTTAAATGCATGAGTTATATGGTACATGAATTATATCTCAATAAATCTGTCTTTAAGAAATCACTTATGCCACTGAACAAGTTAGTCACAGCTAATTAAGAAAGAAAGATTTAAGTCTGGCCAGAGAATTTTCCTCCGGAAGTATAAAATTTGATATTATATAACTCTGAGCTAATACTTTTGAAAGTGTATTCCAAAGAGAGAAACTGTAGCTTAATGTAAAAAATGTAAACTTTAAGTAGGCTCAGGATTGAATCCCACATGTGACACTTAGCAGCTGTATGATTTTTTAGTAAGTTGTTTTATTTCTTTGAATCCCTATTTCCTTATCTGTAAAATGAGGATAATAATTTCATTTTGTGGTGCTTGGGTGGCTCTTGATTTCAGTTAAGGTAGTGATCTCATGGTTTGTGAGATCAAGCCCTGTGTTCGGCTCTGTGCTGACAGCATGGAACCTGCTTGGGATTCTTTCTCTCCCTCTCACTTTCTGCCCCTCCCCTGATCTCTCTCTCTCTCTCTCTCTCTCTCTCTCTCTCTAAATAAATAAATAAATAAATAAGCCTAAGAAATAACTTCATTTTATCATAGAGTCATTTCCATGGAAGTGAATAGATAACCTATGTGAAATATCCATTGGAGTACTGACCTATCATGGCTTAATAATTGCACTTGTGTGTACTGATGCCTAACAAATTGCCCCAAAAGTTAGTGACCTGAAAAACATTCTCACAGTTTCTGTGGGTCAGGAATTTGGATGCTGGTAGCTGGGTCCTTTGGCTCTAAGTCTCTCATAAAGCTTCAATCATCTGTTGACTGGAACTGCAGTCATCTCAAGGCTCCTCTGGAGAAGGATCCACTTCCAAGTTCACTCATATAGTTGTGATTCAGTTTATTGCAGGTTTTTGGACTAAGGACCTCAGTCTCTCTTGCACTATTGGCTGGAGGCCTTCCTTCATTCTTCCTATGTGGGCCTCCTCATAGGGCAGATCGCAGTGTGGCATCTTGCTTGTTCCATCAGGGAGAGAGGGTGATAACAAAACAGAAGTCTTGGAAGTGACATCTCTTCACTTTTGCTGTATCCCATTCATTGGAAATAAGAATTCATAAGTCCTTCCCACACTCAAGGGGAGGGGATGGCCTTAAGGCATTAATACCAGGAGGCAGAGATCGTTTTGTTCATCTTAGCAGTGACTAGGTTGTATAAAATAAAATTATTTTTGTGGAAACACTCATTCTTTTATTATAATTAGATATCAATATTGTCCCTGTGGGTAGATATAAACCAGTTTATTAATAAATATTTAGGAGCTTCCAGTCCAGGATAAGATCTCAAATTTAATAACATAATATCCAAAATGTCCAGAATACAATTGCTCAAGAACCTGGGCAACCTCAACTTGAGTGAGGAAAGACAATCAACAGACACAAATATTGAGATGACACAGATTTTTGAATTATCTGTCAAAGATTTTAAAGTAGCCTTCATAAAAATTCTGCAGTAAGCTTGTGCAAACATGCATGAAAGAAATGAAAAAAAAAAAATAGAAGGAGCCAAGAGAGAAATAGAATATATAAAGAGAAACCAAATGGAAATTTTAGAGCTGAAAACTAAAATAAATTAAAAACTCAGTGGATGCATTCAACTGCAGAATGAAGAGCACAGGGGAAGAATCGGTGAACTTGAAAATAGAACAGTAGAAATCCCCAATTTGACAATATAAACTAAACTAAAAATGAAAAAAGAATAGGATCTCAGTGATTTTTGTGGGAATATAACACAAGATCTAATATTTGTGTCATTGAAGTTCCAAAGAAGAGAAAGAGGGTAAGTATGAAAAATATCCAAAGAAATAACTGCTGAAAATGTCCTAACTTTGTAAAAAAAAATATATATATATTTATATATGATACCAAATGAATCCTAAGCATGATGTATCTAAAGAAATATATCCCAAGAAAATCATAATTGAACTTCTAAACACCAAAGATAACAAAAAACCAATTGAAAGCTACAAGACAAATGACTTCTCACTTTTAAGGGAAATACAATTTGAATAATTGTATTTATTTAGGCCACTACTGTTTCTGAATCACATGTAGCCTGTGCCACTACATATGTGTTAATACATCCAACATATATTTTTTCATTAACTCATAAATTCATTCATCCATTATTTGTTTGTAGCAGGATAAAGTACAGACATTAATTTATGATTTGTTTTTGTTTTGGTATATTGTTTATTTTATTCAACAAAAATTTATTGACCACTTACTATGTGTAAAGCTCATAGCAGGCAAAGACCTTTTGTATTTTAGAAAGGACAGACAAATACTTTTGTATCTTAGGGGAAAGAGAAGCAAACACACAAGAAACACATATGTATAATACATCAGATGGTGATGCCTGATGACTGATGATAGTGGTGGTGCCAATGGTGGTGTTTTTGTGGAATGAAAGGATAAAAAATTAATAGATGATATTTTCCTAAACACAGGGACACTTGAGAAAAGTATTAACTTTTAATTGAACTTAGTGCTGTTGGAGGTAAATGAGTGTCTTGCTGATGTTTCCGTTTACTGATTCCTGATTGAAGGATGTTCTTAAGCATGCTGTAGCTGGCTGTCTGGATTATTTCATGTATAACTTGTAATTTTCTAATTAGAGTTTCAATCATGAAAGAGCGCTGGATATGAACCAGTCCAAGTATATAAGATTAGCAAGTATTTAAGCTTAGGAACAAGAATATTGGCATTGGAGGTTTGAAGTGATTGAATATGTCATGTATTTTGAAAGTAGACCCCACGCAGCTGCTGATGGGTTAGATGTGGGGTTGTGAGAGATGGACAGGAATATGACTGATCAAGATGTGTGGGCCTGGCAGCTGGAAGAATGGAGTTGCCTTTACCGTTTTCTATTGTACAAATACATCTATTTGCCTTTTGGTGAGCATTTTTTCACTATTAAATCCAACGCAGCAGTGAACATCCTTTACAACTTCTTCTTAGATACACGTTTGAGTTTCCCTAGGATATTCATAAGGAGTGGAATTGCCAGGAGACATGGAATTGCTGTTTAATTAGATGGTTTCAAATTTTACTTCTTTGCCAACACAGTATTGCCAGACTTAAAGTTTTTTGCTGATTTGATGGATGTAAAATTATATTTCAAAAGTATATTAGTCTTTGCACATATTATACATGTTTATTCTATTTTCTGTATTTTCCATCTTTTATGTCTCTTTCCCTGTTCTAGTCTAGGTATTTTATTTTGATGTATCTTCTGGTTCACCAATTAAATGTTCGTCAAGTGCTTCTAGGGAAAAAATGGTGCTAAATGTCATCCTCTCTAGGTTTCCTTTTTCTCCAGGACTCTGACTCCTTAAACCCTTGCTGCTTTGATTTATTTCTAATTCTTTCAAATAGACATTTTTATATTATAAACAGTTTTTTATTGTTTTTGGTGGCAGGGTTGTTTTGATCCAAGCTAGTCCACTCAGTCGGAAGTAGAAGTCTCTTCATCTCAAACCTCAGTAAATTTCATTATCATGCTCAATTGATTAGAACTATGTCCCAATATCTTTGATATTTTCCTTTACTTTCTATATCCAACTCCTCGCCAAGTCCTGATTCTATTTCCAAATCATATCTATTTCTGATCATATGTCTGATTCTACTACAAGTATCTTGGTCTGAGCCACTGTCATTTTTCTTTTAGGTAACAGCAAAAAAACTTTTCTACTTTAGCGCCTGTCTTTTCCTGATCCATTCTCTATAGAAAAAGAGAATAGTCTACAAGTAAATCTTTTAATGTCTTTTTTTAATGTCTTTTTTTGGGGGTTAAATTTAAGCTTAAGTACATCATGTTTATTTTCACTTGTGAATTCTTAACATTCACTTGTAAATTCTAACCATTCACTTGTCAATTTGAACATTTTCTTACTATTTGATGTTGGTGTAAGTGATCTTAAACTCAGCGTTATCGCTTAATAATTATTTGCTTAATGATGCGAATATATTGATAATGATTTAGTTAATAAATAATGGCAGTTTTCATGTTTTTTTTCTTTTCCTTTCTTTTTTAAAAAGTTTATTTACTTTGAGGAGAGAAACCACAAGGGAGAGGCAGAGAGTGAGAGAGAGAATCTCAAGCAGGCTCTACGCTCAGTGGAGAACCCGACACAGGGCTCAAACACATGATCTGTGATATAATGACCTGAACCAAGATCAAGAGTTGGATGCTTAACCAACTGAGCTGCCCTGGCACTGCTTTTTTCCTTTCATTGTTTTTAAATCCTTTTATATCTTATGGAGATTAATGTAAAAGAATGGTTATAGCAGTGTTGTTTGTCACTGTAAAAATTTTAAAGCCATGTAAATGTCCATCAATAGGAGAATGAAAATATAATTTTGCTATATTCACATGATGCAGTATATCAAAGTGGTCAATATAAATGAACTAGAGATTAGCGTTAACATGTGTGTATTTTAAAAAACATAAAATTGAACCAAAAAACCCCAACTCTCACAATATATATAATATATAGCTTGTAACTATATAATGTTAAAATATTAAAAATGAAAGCCATATATTATGTACACATATATACATATGTAATAAAAATATAATGATATTCAACATGAGGGTTACCTCTGGTGGTATGTGGGGAAATGGGAAGGGAGAGATGCATAGGGCTCTTCAACAATATTTGTAATGTTTAATTTCTTAGGTGGAGTGTTTATGATATTTATTATATTATTCACTAAATTTAAAAAATGTTTTCTTATTACTTTAATCATCAGTTATAGCCCAGCTTACAACTGTCCAGGGGTTTCCTATTGCTCTTAGAATAATATATTAGTCATGCCTGGGTGACTCAGTCACTTAAGTGCCCGACTTCATGGGTTCGAGCCCCGCGTCAGGCTCTGTGCTGACAGCTCAGAGACTGGAGCCTGTTTCAGATTCTGTGTCTCCCTCTCCCTCTCCCCCTCCCCCACTCACAGTCTATCTCTCTTTCCTTTAAAAATAAATAAACATTTAAAAAAATAAAAAAATAAAATATCAATATAATATGGTCCATGAGAATCTACAAGATCAATTTCCTATCTCTCTAATCTTTTCTTATTCCCTTCTCCTCTTGTTCAGACACTTCAGTCACTTTATTCCTCACATCCTCCACCAGTTCCTAGCTTTCTTGCTGTAAGCTGGTTACTTCTTTATGTCTGTTTGCTCATTTGTAAAATGTGGATAATAAAAGTACCTATCTCATTGGGTTGTTGTGAGGATTAAATGTATTGGAATATAAAAAGTTCTTGGAACAGTACCTGACATATAGGATATGCTTAGTAAATATTAACAGTTACCATTGTTATTATAAAGGTCTCTGATGACATAATTGGATCATGAATCACTTTGAGAGGAAGTGATATTTAAGTGGCAGAGATTGAGAGAGAGGAGAATTATAGACAGAAAGAAGAGCATATACAAACCCTCTTACATGAAAAACAACTTAGTGTTCTTATGCACTGAAAGATAGGTGTTGTGGCTAGAGTGTTAGTGAGTGAAGGGGCAAGTGACAGAGGAATGATTAAGTAGGGTCTTTTAGTTTTTTGGTTACAAAGTTGTATAATAATAGGTGTTGTATTTGTACTGTAAACTCAGGTAGGTTCTGATTGGGATGGCCAACTCTGAAGTGGTCCATAATGATCCCAGCCTCCTGGTATTCATTACTTTTCTGTAGTTTCCTCCCATATTGTGCTAGCACTAGTGTTGGTCTGTGTGACAAAAGGATACAGAAGAGATGGTATGTCAATTATAAGATTATGTTATAAAAGACAATGAACTTCTGTTCCACATCCCCTCCTGTCCCCTCCCACCTGTCCTCTCCTCTTCTTTTTCTCTTTTTCCCTGTCTTTGGGGGAGCCATTGACCATGTCATGAGGACATTTTATGCAGAAACACAACCGGTGAGGATCCAAAGCCTCTTGTCAAAAGCATGTGAGTGAGCCATCTTGAAAGAGGAGCTTCTAGCCCCCGTCAAGCCTTCAGATGGTGCTGCCCACATGATTGAAATCATAATATATTCAGACCCATCCAGCTAATGCTCTCTCAAATTCCTAATAGGCAGAAGATATGAAATAATAAAAGTTTGTTATTTCAAATCACTGAATTTTGAGGGTGGTTTGTTACACAATAATAAATAAATAATGTACCCAGCATTGCTACAGTAGGAACCTAAGTAAAGCCAGGACAAAATGGATGGGATCTAGTTAGTGTGATGTAGTAGTGGGAATTGGAAGGCATAAATTAGAGGTTCCATAAAGTACCCAGGAAGTATCTCTGCACTCAATTAATAGCAGGATTTATTTTACATCTTCCAGCTGGTGAATTGAAGATTGTGAATACATTCCTGTTTCTATTGCTTTAGGAAGTGGACACTTCAGAATACTGTAATTCTCAGAATTAGTGACTCTTTGTCAAGCCTCTTCCCACTTAAGATGACTCGGCTTGGAACCTGACCAACGGAGTGACTGGCTGTGCTGAAGTGAATTAGTTTTGTCCAGCTCTGGTGTTTGTGTCCACTTGAGGTTATGGAATCAATATAATATTAATCTCCAAAAGTCAAATGTTTGCATTTTTTCTTGTTCTGTGGACTATCCAAAAAGAGATAAAGGCATATATTAATACTCCATGCCTGTCTATGCTAAGAGTTTCCGGGAATTATTTCATTTAATCTTTATTCCAATGGACCTCATTATTTCTTTATTTTAGAGATGGTAAGTAGGCTCAGAGAACTTCTATAACTTGTAAAATGTCCACATATTATGTTGAAGCCAAAATTTAAACCTAAGTCTTTTGATTCTAAATTTCATACTCCAATCCGTTGCTCTTTCCTACATCCCCACAGTGGTCAAAAACCCTATCCCAGTAAGTGGCTAGACTGAAAGTTAATGTATGTTATTTGATCTGCTTTTTTTTTCAGACTTCAGAATTATTTGTCTACACAAGAAGTTTCACAAAGTGATTTCCTTTATGTTCAAAACATTAGTTTCTTTTTTCCCTACATGTTAGAAGTATGGGTCAAATTGTCATAGAGACCTTAGCTAAATCCAGATGAATAGTTTTTAAATGATCTTTTCTGTATAGAGAATTATTTTTCCTCCTGGTCTTTACTCAGTACCTCAGAACAATTAACCTCATAACTATTCATGTTTATAATGCTTATAATAAGTTTTCTATAGATTTTTGATGCCTGGTTTCATCTTGATAGTCTCTGGTCCATAGCATATATATAGCATAATAATTACACGGCATAATAATTTTAGGTGATTGAGTGGTAAAAGCAGCGGTAGTACTTATTCTTTTTGTTCAGTTGTGCCTTGATTGTTGGTTGGTGGTAGAGATAAAGGGGCTGACTTTAAATTTCTGCTGAGCAAATTCTTTACTTGCTTCAATGAGGATGAATTTAAAGGGTATACTAGAATCCTCATTGCCAAACTCAAAGGCTTTGGACTTGTTTAGACAGTATCTGTTCCTGATTTTCCCTCTGTAAATGCAAAAATCTTCAGAATATTGGGACCCCCTTTTCTGGAGTAGAGCATTGATACCATCCAGCCGTAAGCAGCTCTATTCATAGGACATCAGGTCTCTGGGGAGCCTCAGGTACCCCATAGCACTCTGTCTGTAAGCATCTTTGTCCCTGAACTGTATCTGTATCTTGTTATTATTGGCTTTGACCTGTGAACCTTGAAGTGTGTAAATGTTGGCCCATTTTTTCTGGCGAAGTGACCTTTTGGAAGCACACCATAGCCAACTGAGATATCCAGGGTTTGGAGAATATTCCTTGGATAGGCAAGGACAGGGCGCTTGACCAAGTAGTGTTGGCCAGTGACATGGTGGTTTTAGAATTTATGTTTGTGGATCACTAAAGCTCTGGAGCAGTGAAATCTGGAGTCTTCCAAGCAAGGGAAACCAGGGAATTATGAGGCTGCTCATAATGTATGTGGAGCATCCAGAGAAGTCCATCACTGCTAGGTACTTGCTCTAGAAAATGGTTTGCTTTCTAGGCATGTATATATTCTGCTCCAGGGGAGGGGAGGGAGGGAAAAACCCCCAAAAGGCTCAGGTCTATGCCTGAGGTGGAAATAGAGGTGGGGTACATAGAGGGATGGCCAGAAGACTGGATTCCCCATCAATGCTCCCTCAGACAAAAAATTTGACTCTGGCTCTTTGGAAATGGTACCCAAGGAGGTTGCAGAGAAAGGACTGACAACGAAAGAGACCATACTAAAGGCATCTGCTAGCTAAGGTAATAATTAGGAGAAAGAGGACAAATGGAAGATTTGGACTAGGCCTTTGGGGAGGATTCATCTTTAAAAATCAGAGTCATTTGTTTTTGTCCCTCTGTCCACTTGAATTCTGGGCTCATAAAGCCCTTGCCACTGTTTCTCAGTATGAATCCTAGTCCAGGTGTCAGAACACCCTATAACCTTGATTTGAGTTCTTTCAACCTGGGGCTGGGCTTTATCCACTAATTCCCCGGAGGGATCATAAAACATATGTCCTAGGACATGTGTATTGAAAAGATGGAGAATCCCATGTAATTTAATCTTACCAACATGGGACCCTTAGCAACTATTATCCCTGAATTCTAGAAAGACCACAGTGTATTAATTCTTTTTTTGTGCTTTAGGCCTATGGATGTTACCAGTAAATGAAAGACTCAGGTCATGATTATTATTTTGGCATCATTTTCATGCCTGCCCTTTGGCTGTGGCTTTCACTTGCTCTAACTGAGGATGACTTCATAGAAACGATGGGGTGGGATGATAGACTTCGACTAAGGAAGGAAATATCACAGACCTGGGAAGTTCCTCTTTTGGTTGGGGGGGGGGAGTGCCTCTTTCAAGGCATTTTAAAATGAAATTTATTTATTTATTTTTAATTTTTTTAAACATTTATTTATTTTTGAGAGACAGAGAGACAGAGCACAAGCAAAGGAGGGGCAGAGAGGGAGACACTGAATGTGAAGCAGGCTCCAGGCTCTGAGCTGTCAGCACAGAGTCCAATGCAGGACTCAAACCCATGAACTGTGAGATCATGAACTGAGCCGAAGTCGGATGCTTAACCAACTGAGCCACCCATGTGCCCCTAAAGTGGAATTTAGAGTAAATGCCTCTTTTGGACTTTTTATTCCATATATAAACATCTTTTTTTTTTTTTTTTTTTTTTAGTAAGCTATGAGATCTGGAGCCAAGGGAGAGCCATGGAGCAGTAAAGTAGTTTGTATTTGCTCATGCCTGCTAGATGAGGACCTTAGCTGCCAAGTTCAGAGTCTTTCTACACAGTCAGGTAATCCCCATCCTTTCCCATACTCTCTATAAAAAGTGTCAGGTGGCAGGCCATCAGTCCCTTTCCTAGAGTGTCACCCTTGGTGCGTCCAGCCCCATCTGCCCCATACATTGCCAAGCATACCTTCCTGGGCTGTACAGAATCCATAGGATTACCTGTAATCTGCCAGTTTTGTGCCTATAAGTTATTTTGAGTTTGTAACAAGTGTCCAATGTGGTGTTTTCTTTTGAACTGTGTTCTATAAACCAGACTTCTTACTTATCACTATAAAACATCAAAACTTTAACTCAAAGGCTTGGATTCTAGAGCATTCGAATCAATTTTCAAACAGAATATATACTACCTGCCCTTCAGATACCTGCTTTTTATGAGTTTCTTTGTCAGACACATTTTGCCAAAAACCTGAGACAATCTTTGAAATGAAGAGATGGACTCTAATTTGTTACTTATTCACTAGGTAATCACAAGACTCTCCATGTGTTGTTCCCATAGTGCATCCTCACATGCATATGCTAGATCCAATTTTATCCTCAATTGCCCATATTTTTTTCTTAGCCTAGGTTCCCTGATACCTTTTTGCCTTCTGCAGGATTTATCTTTTATTCTGTGTTAATCCTTTCTGTGCTCTCACTAAAAGTGGATATAATTATGTATAGAATAGCAATGCAGGTCAGCAGTGATCTGAGTGATGAATACAAATGAATTATGTTGACTAGTAGGGTCATAATGACAGAAGCACTTTCTGAGCAGTCAGTTAAGCTGTGAAAGAGAACAAGTAATTGGTAAGAACTGGTGTAGACTCTTCTTTGGTATTATCTCTATATAACATTTTGGCTTCAGTCATGCAAAAACATAGAGCCCCAGTCAATAACAGGACATTTGTGAGGAACTGCCAAGAACCCAAGCTGAGACAGAGTATCAAGGGAGATGCCACCTGAAGGCTGTGTACCTACTGTTCATTCACTTAGTCACCATTTGTGCACCATTTGTGCACCAGACATTATTTTATGTTTATTCTTATCTACACACTGTCTTAGAGGGTAAATAAGGAATAATTCCTTTTTTAGAAGACCTCACTGTCTTTAGGGGGAGAAAAGAAACCTAAGTAAGTAGCTAATTGAAAAAGAGTGTGGACTGTGACATAATAAGTCCAGAAAAATCAGTGCACAAAAGAGGAATAGTTGCTACAGTCTTGGGGAATTGGGTTTAGCATGATCTATTTGGGAAGCAAGGCTTTGGTTACAAATAAAGATAATTAAAATGTGAAAGTTTTCAATATTAGGTATCTTGTTCTGGTTGTATTTAACACACACAGCATTTGTATATATAACCATAAGGAGTATTATTCTGGCTGAAAAAGAAATATGCCTTTAATAAATCAATCATTTGCCAAATATGCATAACTTATTATTTTTTTGGCTGCAATTTCAGGTGGATTTTTCTGTATTATTTCTTCTGCTGAAATATATTAATCAATGTCATTGGCAGGTGAAACATTCACTAGTAATTGTAAAAAGCAAGTCATCTTGTTGAAATATGTAGATACAAATTAAAGTGAAGAAAAGGCAAATAAAATAAAAGTCCACTGAGGTTAAAAAGAAGAACATAGATATGGTGTGTTTTAGGAGACTTGATGACATGACCGTGATTCCAAATAAAAATGGAAACGTACCTGAGAACAAAAATAAATTAATAATAGAGTAGACATGGAGGTTATTGCAAATAATGATGTAAAAAAAACCCTATGTACAAACATTTGTTCAATACTGAGGAAGTAGTTTAAAGGAAAAAAAATAATTGTTAGTTTTTCCTTAGTTTTATATGAGAAACTAACTAACTAAGAATGACAAGAATCTTGATAGGGCTGGGAAATAGCAGAACTGAAGTCTTTTACTTCATAATTTCACCATTTTGGGGCACCTGGGCGGCTCAGTTGGTTAAGTGTCCCACTTTGGCTCAGATCATGATCTCATGGTTTGTGGGTTTAAACCCCACATCAGGCTCTGTGCTGACAGCTCAGAGCCTAGAGCCTGCTTTGGATTCTGTGTCTCCCTCTCTCTCTGCCTCTCCCCTGCTTGCGCTCTGTCTCTGTCTCTCAAAAATAAATAAACATTAATAATTTCACCATTTTGCTGAGCCGCTAATTTTTCATCACTCTGTGCCACTTGCTCATTCAGATCTCTTGGAAGAAAACGTTCAGAAACATTTCATATTATTAGCATAAAGTTTTTTCACTACAAAAGTTTTCTAACTTTTTTATCTTCAATCAGGCAATGTCAAAGTTAGTACTTCCTGCACCCTAACCTAATATATTTTGTGATCTAATAATATATTATCTATATTTAATTGTTTTTTGTACATTTTTAGCATAGAAGGACTACAAGGTTTGGATTCACTTTCTTTGATCCTCATCTTTCTCTTAAAATGCTTCTTAACAATGTCTGTCTTTTAAAGTAGTTTGCACAAAGATTATATATATTTTTATATATTTATATACACATGTAATTATATATGTAACTAAATAATACATGTATAATATTTGCAAGCAATAAATGCTCAGTTAAATGTTATTGATTATTGACTCTATTGCTGTATTTTGTGTAACTGTCTTCTCCTGCCTACTAGACTATAGAGTTATTGATGACATTATTAATGTCTATCTATCTTCAAAGTATTTATATTAGTGTCTTCCGCATGTTAGTTGCTTAGTACATATTTTTTTTAAGTTTATTTATTTATTTTGAGAGAGAGAGAGCATGAGCAAGGGAGGGGCAGAAAGAGAGGAGAGTGAGAATCCCAAGCAGGCTTCACACTGTCAGCTCAGAACCTGATGTGGGTCTTGAACTCATGAACCATGAGGTCATGACCTGAGCCAAAACCAAGAGTCAGATGCTTAACCAACTGAGGCATCCAGGTGCCCCTAGTACCTATTTTTTGAATCATTAAATGATTCAGATGCAAGATTATCATTTATACTTCATTTTTTTCAATTGTGAAATGTGGATATCTGGTCTTCACCCTAAGAATTAGAATCTCTGAAGGTGAAGTCCAGGAATATATATTTAGAAAAGGAATTTAGAAATTCCAAAGGTATTCTTTTTCACTCTGCAATTTGAAAACCTTAGCTATAAACTATGTTCTCTCTCTCTCTCTCTCTCTCTCTCTTTTTTTTAACCCTCTAGTCCAAACTTTACCTTTGTATATTGCTGTGGATATTCTGCTACCTCTTTTTGCCATATACAGGGTATACCATAAAAGAGGCCCCTTTGATTACTTTTGAAATATGGTTCATTGAGATGGTAGCTATGCTTATGATGAGCATAGCATAACATACAGAGTTGTTGAATCACTATGTTGTACACCTGAAACTAATGTAGCATTGTCAACTATACTTAAACATAAAATAAATCAATAAACAAATAAAAATTAAAAAATAGAACAGGGATCATTGATAAAACCAAGATTGTTTGGGACCTACCTCATTTCAAAAAACATCTTAGATGCCTAACAATAATAAATGTTATATAGCAAGATATGTTTGCTGTAAGCGTATTTACAGTTTAGTGACTAACCATTAATTTAGCTTTAAGCTTTCTAGCAGCCTATATGAAAAGAAATCCATGATATTACTAAAGTCTCGGCATCTGTAAAGAAAACTAAACAATCTGCCTAGAAATACAAACATTCCTGACACAAATATTAGAAAGAATTCTCTTCAGTAGGTCTGCATATAGGGAGACTTTGTACAATATAAAATATGTATCACTTAATCTCCTTGCAGTAAGTATTGGAATGAGTTGCTGGCAGTTGTTTGGTTAAATACAGTATTTTGGTCACATGAATGATATAGTTGGATGGACATCCATCTTCTAGTACACAATTAGAAGAAAAACACATTCTTCCACAGGCTTATATGAAACATTTCAGATGTAGTAAATGTTGATAGAGATTTTAGTAGTTTGAGGAATCAGCAGAATACTTTTCCATCCATCAATCCTCTATAGATATTTTGCCTCTGAAGTAAGTTTTTGAAAGATGAATAAGTTTTAGATTATACTCTTCACAAATATCTAGACTGTAGCTCTTCTGTATTGGCCATTAAAGGTAGAAATTTATGTACTGATAAACATTTGAGTTGAGAAGCCAGAGAAATACTTGGCAAGTCTAGTTCCTCTATGAGGTAAGCTACGGTAGTATCATTAAGAGGGCACTCAAATAATCATTGGTCCTGAACATTGGTCAATTTCTTCACTGAGATCTAGTGCAAACATTATACACTCCACATATGGTCCTTTTTGACTCAAATGTCATTGGTTGTATTTGTCATAATGTAAAAAGATCATATGGGTCCTTAGCCTTTTCTAACAAGGACCAGTCTTGTACTTTTTTCCCCTGAGATTTCAAATTGAAAACAGTCTAAAAAACTTACAGACCATAAATAAAAAAATCCATACTCTCGATCAGATATTCCCAAAACGGGCTCACATGGGCTAGAAAGATTTTACATATAGATATGAGGAAATAAGTGCTACAAGTAGAAAATACTCTTTACAAAGATGAAGGAGTACTTTTTTTTTTTTTTTTTTTTTTTGGAGTTCGATTTACCTTGTAAGGTCTGGATAGGTTGGGCTTCTAAAATCTTAGTTTAAGTAAACCTATCATCATTAGCCCAAGTTGAATCTAGTTAATGAATCCTACATAGTTTATTAAGAGTATTAAGTCTGAGGGAATAATAACTCCCAGATCAGTATTATTTGAATGGGGAACAAAAATCAACAGGTTGTATTGGAAGCTATCCAGCAAGCTGTGAGATACTCTTTAGCTTTAGGAATCCACAACTGTAAATATTCCTTTTACCTAGCTGTCACCATGATTGATGTTTTTTGTCTATTGCATCCATCCTCTGGGAAAGAGAGACAGTTTACAGCTGAAGGTGGCCCCTGAGGTTTTGACTCTCTAACGCAACTACTAGGTACACCCCTTTTGAAAAACAATTATTAGCTTGCTACGAAGGTGTTGTCAAACTGAACAACTGACCCATGGAAGCCTTATGACCCTCCAGCTTGATATTCTCATTTTGTGGTGAATAAACTTAGATTTAACTATTAACAAGGTGTGAAGAACCCAGAAAGTCTGTCTTATCAAATGGAAACAGCATATTTAACTAATCTGGCCCAGTGGCATTTTGGCTTTGCATGAAAAAGCATCAATTACACCCCAATTTATTGATTGAAGCATAGCTGCTGGTTCAGTGGGGGCTATTTATAAGGGTTCCCATAAGTGTCTGGGCATGGTCCACTGATGTTTTGGCTAAGCTGAAACCCTATGGTATCCATTAGGCTCCTGAAGCTGTTTAACCTCAGCACCAGCTATGGAACTGAAAACTCAGTGGACATGAGTAAGCAATCAGCAGATGGTTCAGTCAGCATCCATGATTTGTTTCCATACTTAATAGCAAAAGGGGTGTCTTTAATCTGCCAGTCTGTAGTTTTCTAAGTGACAGACCAAACATACAGGCTATTTGCAATAGGCTGTCGTTAGAAATATAACGAAGGAGTGGTGATGTCACCAAGATGACAAAACATAGATCATTTCTAACTTTGCTCACTCTCATAAGAAGAGCAGCTAGCCTCTAGGGGCACCTGGGTGGCTCAACTGGTTAAACATCTGACTTTGGCTCAGGTCATGAACTCATGTTTTGTGAGTTCGAGCCCTGTGTTGGGCTGTGTATTGATAACTCAGAGCCTGGAGCCTGCTTTGGATTCTGTGTCTCCCTCTCTCTCTCTGTTCCTCCCCTGCTCACACTCTGTCTTTCTCTCCCCCTCAAAAAATAAATAAAGACTAAAGAAAATTTTTTAATCTAAAAAAACAAGAACAGCTAGCATCTATTTGAGAAAAAAATACCACTGAGAATCCTAGAACATGGTGGGTGAGGGTGAAGTGTCCTTCTCCACTGCAAAGACCAAGACAGACTGCCTTAGAAGGATATGAAAAGTGGCTCCATGTTGACTGCATTGCTCCTCCCCTAGGCCAGTGCATCACCATGAGGAGAGGTCTCCCCTGACCCGCCAGTTTTCTAGTGGGAAAAGTGAACCTAGGGGGGATAATCAGGAACGTTCCAGCATTGCAGTCACTTTGTGGGAGCTCTTCCTATGATATTGCAACACAGAGATTTCAGGGGACTCTGTGGGATTCAACCGCTGGCAATCTGACTGTGATGAAGAAGTGGAGGAGGGGCTTGTAACAACCAGCACATGGATCTTGGTAGACTCAGTTCATAACTGCACTGCCCAAGTAGTAATTCCAACAACTGGTTTTGCTCATCTGCAAAACCAAGTCCAAAGCACATTCTGATCAGGGAACTCTTTGGGGTTCTAACCTGCCTGATTCAGATCCTCACATGAGTTTTGCCTGCCCTGGATCCTGATTTGCCCATGGCAAGACAAGGTGTGAATCACAGCCCTACCTACTGTGGAGAGTGCCTTCCAGCACCATCTAACCAGATAAGCTGGTGACTCAGTGGTGCTCAAGCTGAAAGGCAGGTGGGCAGAGGTGATCACCTCCAGAAAAAAGCTGGTAGTGGGCGTTGAGGCTTCCCATGCTATAAATAGACAGGGGAATTAATTACTAGCTAAGGGTGAGAGTAGTTTTCAGCCCCTCCCAATGAAAGACCCTGTTTGAGAATTTGAGAGTAACCTGGAATGTTCCCTTTTCCTCCCACCCAAACAAGGGGCTGAGACATAGGCCCACATACTATGGAGTGTTTTCTTCTGGCCTCATCTGACCAGAAGGGCAAGTGACAGTTGCTGGAAGCTGTGAAGTCCAGGCACACTTGAGCTGAGGTAGAGGTGGATCTGATAGTTTGCAGAGCAAAGCCAGGGGCCCTGTTTGGTCAGGAAATGGGGTGTGGGTTGGCTTGAGTGAAGACAACAAAAGCCTTACCAGCTTTACAGTTACTTCTCTGTTCAACCTGGGCAGGGAATCTAATTTGCAGCCTTGATCACTGCTGAATACAGCCTTTAGTCTGTCTGATCAGAGAACCTAACCAGAGTGCATGGACAGCTGCACAGCCCTTTTGACAGCCCTACATATAGTAGCGCTTGAACAGAGAGCACAGCTGGTGGCTTCCTACATCTGCTAGCAAAACCAGTGGCCTCACCTGACCAGGGAATTCATCGCATGCCCCGGGCTGATTCAGGCCCCTAAACCATGAGTTATACAGCCTTGGCTCCCATCCTGCTGCCCTGCCAGGACAGGGAAACTAATTCGTAGTCCCATCTATTACTGAATATAGTACCTAGTCCCAACCATCTAGTAAGCCTGAGCAGAGAATCCAGGCAACCACAGAACCCATCCTCCAGCCTCAGTTGGGTAGGGAAACTAATTCATAGTCCCATCTATTACTGAATATAGTACCTAGTCCCAACCATCTAGTAAGCCTGAGCAGAGAATCCAGGCAACCACAGAACCCATCCTCCAGCCTCAGTTGGGTAGGGAACCAGGCCAGCAGTCTTATCCAACTGTTCTCTTCCAGAGGCACAACCCCTATCCCTGTCCTCAGAACCCAAACAGTTGGCTCACCTCCAAATTTCCTCACCTCCAAATTTCCTCACCTCACCTTACCAACAGATATGCCCAGAAACCCAAAATAAGATGACTGGTGTAAAACTGTCTCTGTCAAAGCAAACCTCTAAAGCCTGGAAGGGGAGCCTGTTTACTCAAATGTACAATACTAACATGAGGAATCACAGATCACAAAAAAGGTAAATATGACATCACCAAAGGAATGTAATAAAGCTTCAGCAACTGATCCCAAATAAATAGAGATCTACAAACTGACAGATAAAGAATTCAGAATAATCTTCTTAAGGAAGTTTAGTGAACTACAAAAAAGCATAGAGAACTAAGCAAAATTAGGGGAAAAATGTGTGAGCAAATAGAGTTCAACAAGGAAATAGAAATGATAAAACAAAGCAGAAATCCTACTTGAAAAATATAATAACTGAACTGTGGAATTCAATAGAGACTTTCAAAAGTAGACTTAATCATGCAGAAATAAAAATCAGCAACCTGGACTATAAGACTTTGGAAATTACCCCATCAGAGGATTAAAGTGAAAAAGTAATGAAAAAGAGTGAAGAAAGCTTATGGAAATTACGGGGCACACTGAAAAGAAACAATATTCACAGTATACAAATATAGAAGGAGAAGGGAAAGAGAAAGAGACGAAAGGGGTATTTAAAGCAATAACAGCTGAAAACTTCCCAAACCTGGGGAGAGAAATGGACATCCAGTCCATGAGGCCCAAAGGATCCCAAATATGTTGAACTTGAATAGGGATACAAGATGCATTATGATTAAATTGTCAAGAGTCAAAGACAAAGAAAGAATTTTAAGAGTAGCAAGAGAAAAGAGAGATTTTACATATAAGGGAGCCCTCATAAGACTAGCAGCAATTTCTCAATAGAAAAGTTTAATGCTTGGATGGCATTCTCAAAAATCAACACAAAAATATTTCTGACTTTACCTCCCATACTGTCTTCTGGTCCACACACCTTAAGTCAGGTAATGTAGACACTGAATTTAACTATTGTTAGAAAGTGATAAACCATTCTTGGCTGCTTCCTGGGTATAATAGTCAGGAAGAGTGGGATAGGGAGTTATATAGACTTATTTTGTAAATTCAGGAGGCTTCCCTGATTATCGCTGATTATTATGCTTCTTCCTTTCCTTACACAGCAATCTCAAGCTCACCTGGTTGGTATATCCTCTGGGTAGCAGTAGCAGCCTGGCCAAAAGGAAACCTAGAGAATTCAAAATTAATTCTAGTTCATTTACCTGGATTCTCTTGTTGGGCTGACATGGTCAGAGATTATAAAGATAATGACCACTTGGTTGAGTACACTGTTTGCTGAGTCTTCTTACAGTGGCCACTGTAGCTTTCCAGGAGAGAATATTTTAGATTCTGGAAAATGTGGATGGACGGGCATTAATGACCTTTTGTCTTTCAGAGCTATCCCTGGAAACTTCCTCTTGAAGGAAAATACCCTGGTGTTCCTCTCTGAAACTGTTCCAAGCCAGATGGCTGACTTTTATTTGATTGTTATCTCCCTTAACATTACCAAGAGGTCTATTTGAAATAGGAAGTGATGGTCTCAGTTCAGCACCTCCTATACAAAACAACTTTTAACATCTCCAGATATCTTCTCTACCTCCATTTTCATAACAGTTACTCAGCCATTTTGTTGGGAGTTTTTCAATTGGTTAGGTCCAGGACCCTAATGGGGTAAAGGGGGAGCAAAGTTGAGGTCAATACTGCCTCACTGGGATCTTGTTAATTGCGGCCTTAATTAAATGCTCTGTGAGACAGATGAATGTGTTTGGTCCCAGCCTCTGTTAGTCAGGTTTATTAGAATAATTGATGGACTTGTATGCTCATGGTACAATTCACTAGAAGCCAAATGTAGAAATGAAGGGTGGGTATTATTGGGAGACAACTGTCCAGGGGTTTCTTGCATTTATGTACATCTAGTGAGCAGAGACAATGATTGCCTTTGTCCTAGACTGTATTTTCAAGGATGTTTGTGTAGTAAACTGTTAAGGACATAAAGATAATGTTTCCATATAGAAGAAAAGGAAGGTTTGTTTTCTATATAATCAAGACAGTGTCGTACTTTTGGATAAAGGTACAGGAGACTTATTACCTATTATTAAAGATTTGGATTCCCTAAGCTTGGGGTTCCTCTACTGTCATGTGTAAGTATTACCTGGCCTTCTTTACTTTGTCTTGTGGGAACTGAGGTTTGGGGAACCAGGACAAAAGTGGTATTTTTGGTACTGTTATTGCTATGAATAATAATTTGTTTTTGTCTCCAGTGCTGGCATTCATGAAACTGAGGATAATGTGTGACCTTGCAATTAGGGTTAAATTGCAGACTTGTCACAGTTCTTGAGAGTCTTGTGATTTCTTCTTTGACTCATGAGTTATTTAGAAGAGTGTTGTTTAATTTCTAATATGTGAGATTTCCTAAATTACATTCTGTTTGTTGATTTCTATTTTGATTTCATCCATCATGGTTGAAAAAATACTTTGCATGATATAAATCTTTTCAAATTTTTTGAGATTTGCTTTATATCTTAGTGTTTGGTCTATCCGAAGAATGTTTCATATGTGTTTGAAATAAATGTGTATTCAACTTCTGTTTGGTGGAGTAGTCTATAAATGTCAATTAGATCAATTTGATTGGTACTGCTGTTCAGATCTTCTATATCTTTATTGATTTTCTATCTAGTTATTGAGTGAGATACTGACATCTTCAACTACAATTGTTGAATTGCTTGTTTCTCCTTTCAGTTACATGAGTATGGCTTAATGTGTTTTGGGATTCTGTTATTAGGTATGTATGCATTTATAATTGTCACATCTCCTTGATACATAGACCCTTTTATCATTGTGAAATGCCTTTCTTTGTCTCGAGTAATTTTTTTTGTCTTAAAGTTATTTTGTTTTGTTCTTTTTAATATCACCATTCTAGCTCTGTTATGGTTACTGTTTGCATATATATCTTTTTCCATCCTTTTACTTTCAATTTAATTATGGCTTTGAATCCAAGGTGTGTCTCATTTAGACAGCTTATAGTTGGATGGATTATTTTATTCATTCAGCCAATGTCTGCCTTTTTATTGGCTTGTTTAGCATATTCTCACTTAATATAATTATTGATACTATTGTATTTACAACTGCCATTTTGCTATTTGTTTTTAATGTCATATCTTTTTTGTTCCTCTGTTCTTTTACTACCTCTTTAAGGTTGAACAAATATTTTTAATGTGCCATATAAGTTCCTCTGTTGATTTTTTAAATCTACACTTTTTGAGTTATTTTCTTAGTGGTTGGGCTAGTAATTACAACACGCACCTTTAAATTCATCAAAATCAATTTCAAGTTACTTCTTGCTTAATTTGAGTAAAATATAATAACTTTGCTCTTCTATAGCTCATTTCCTCTTGGTTTCTTTATGCTGTTATTTTCATGTATTACAGCTATGTATTTTATAAAGTGAATGCTTTAGTTTAATCGCAGGTATTGTTTTTTAATTCAAAGAAAAGAGAAATGTATGTACAAATATGTACTCAGAGTCCTGCGTATTTACCCATGTATTTACTGTTTCTGGTGCTCTTTCTCCTTTCCTCTTAATTCAAGTTAGTTTCTTTCAGCTTGAAGAATTTCTTTTAGTATTTTTTATAGGTCAAGTCAGCTAGCAATGAATTTGCTTAGCTTTTCTGATAATGTCTTTATTTTGACTTCATTTCTGAAGGGTGTTTTCACTGAATATCAAATTCTTGGTTAACAGGCTTTTTCTTTTCAGCACTTTAACTGTGTCTCTCCACAACCTTCTGGTTTCCATTTTTTAAATAAGTCAATTGTTAATTGATGTTTTCCTGTACATAATGAATAGTTTTTCTCTTACTGCTTTCTCTTTTTCTCTGCTTTGGCTTTCACAGTTTGCTTTGCTACATCTAAATTTGATTCTCTTCATGTTCATTGTGGGTTCATTCAGTTTCTTGGCTCCACTTATTGATGTTTTTCATAAATTTCTGACTTTTCCAAGCCATCATTTCTTCATATCTTTTTCCAAGTTTTCTTTTCTTCTTCTTTTTTTTTAAACTTGCCTGGACTTAAATGGAAAAATCCCATTTCCTTCATGGTATAAATCTACTGATGTGTCTGCTCCTATTTTAATTCTTAACTTAAATTTCTACATTTGGATTCCTAGATATTGCTGCTGTAGCTGCATAGCTTAGTGATCAGTTAATAATTCCAGATGTTGTACGCAAACATCTCAAGCCCGTAAGGCTTCTACACTACCCACAAACAATCTATCTCTATGTGTGTCGAGAAGCATATTAAAACTTCAGCCAATGTTTAAGTCGCCTTGAATTTTATTTACTGCTTGACTTTCATGGTCTTCTCCTTCAAATGTGGGCAATTCCTCAGTAATCCAGGGATGTGTGAAGAGTTAATCTAGGTCCCATCTGACTCTCTTATTAAAAATTAGCTGGTTTGATGGTAACCCCAAACTGGACCACAAACCCAGGCTAGCAAAGATGTAGGCTTTTATCTGTATGTTTCCTACTTAATTTACTGCAGCAAGCAGACAGCTCTGTGGGTTTTTACCTTCTGCCTCAAATCGAGTCTGCTAATATTAATGTGTCTAAAATTTTTGTGAAACTATTTATTATCTTTTGGCACTATAACCCTGAGAACTCACAAGTCTGATTTCCAAACATGAAAGGGCTCTTTTCAGTGAAAAATATTACTCTCCTGTGGAGATTTAGGGTCATGACAGAGTATTTTTGTTCCTTGTATTTCAACAACTCTAACTACCATAACTTGATTTTGTAAATATCGTAAAGTGATTTTTCTTACTCTTCATTTGCCTATGTAATATGAGAGCAACAATTTTCCTTCCCATGTTACTGACATTAAAATTGAAATACTTACAAAATTCACAAAGTTGCAATGTCTAAAAGGCAATTTTTGTAATCCAGTCATTTTATTTCAAATATGGCTGTTTTCATTAAGCCATTGCTCTTTCCATAGCAGAACTTTTGTGTACTCTAGGAGTTCCAGAGTACCTTCATATATATTTTCACACTTGATTATCACTACTAATGTGTGAAGTGGGCAAATAATACATTCTTAGGTCATTGAAGAGTTGCAATAACTGAGGTGCTGCATAGTGTGTATAGTATAATCAGCCTATTACTGATTACCATTTATTTTTAAGACCTGATGATAACTGGAACTGTAAAGTTAAAAAATATATACTTTATTAATGTGTCTATGTTAATATGTTAAGCTTAATCGAGAATTGAGGCTCTTCAGTTTGCCTATTTTTAGGGCAAAAAATTCAGTTTCTTTACCTATGAGGTAGTGATTAAAATAAATCTTGAAATTCTGAATAATTTTTATGGTAAACTGAAATTATGTACTTAGAGATATATTGCAGAAGGATTCATACATTCAGTAATAGGAAAAATTAAATAGTTAAGCTCTGTATTACCAGTAGATTTGGGGGATATACCTGGGGGCAAAGCATATGACATATATTTACCAGGGGCAGATGTTAGCTCAGAGTACCCATAATGTCCTTAAGGAGTATATTCTAAGGAAATTTGATAAATATTCCCATATTTTCTATTCTATTCTATTCTAATCAACCTAATTTATTGTGTTCTGCCTTTTTTCCCTTTTTAATTCATTGTGCTTTCCATATTTCTGCTGCTAGACTTCACTGTTTAGTATATACTCAAAATTAAAGAATGTTTGACCTTTTAAACTTTTATATTTAAATAAATAAATAAATAAATAAATAACCCAGACATGAACTAATTTATCATAATTCTCTTAGGGTATGCAAAAAGATCTACTGTATATTAGAGATTCCCTTCACTCAGGAGAATGGGACAGAATGTCTTTCCCCTGGTTCTATGTAGCCATACCTGAGGAAATGATTTCCTTTGGAGTCAGTACCATTAGGTAGGAATTGTTAACCAATATGTAGATCAGTGCCACAAGGGTAAGTACAGTAATCAGGTATTTGGAGATATTGTTACTAGGGTTTTTTAGCTCTCCTGCAGAAAAAAAAGAGGCCAGTCATAAAAAATGACTATGTAGGAGTGCCTGGGTGGCTCAGTTGGTTAAGTGTCTGACTCTTGGTTTCAGCTCTCATGATCTCAAGGTTTGTGGGTTTGAGCCCCACGATGAGCTTCACACTGACAGGATTCTCTCTCTCCCTCTCTCCCTGCCCCTTCCCCACTTGCGCTCTCTCTCAAAATAAATAAGTTTTTAAAAATGACCATATAATTTTTGAAAGTGGTTTCAATATGACATATAATAAGAAAGGGAAATGATTCTGCAAAAGAGCTCTTTTTTGTTGAATGTTTATTTACCATGTCTTGGGTGAATTGATTCTAGTAGCAATAGAGTTGTGTTAAATTCTGGGGTTTCAGTGCTGTATCCTTGAGATACTCAACATGAGCCTCTTGGATGAGAACAAAACAGTTCAGAAACTCTAAACTCTAGGCCATAATACCTGGAGTGAATCTTTTCCTACCTGTGGTCAATGTGGTAGAATTGTAACTACCTGTTACTGAAGGGCTGGAATAGCAAATCTGTTTGTCTGGCACTGTATTCTAGGATGTAAGGAGAGATTCTCCTGCTCTTTTTTCTTTTCTTTTTTTTCAAAAAATATTTTCTGTTTATTTATTTTTGAGAGCAAGAGAGACAGAGCATGAGTATGGGGAGGGGCAGAAAGAGGGAGACACAGAATCCAAAGCAGGCTTCTGTCAGCACAAAGACTGACATGGGACTTGAACCCACAAACCTTAAGATCATGAGCCAAAGTCGGACACTCAATCGACTGAGCCACCCAGGTGACCCATCTCCTGCTCTTTTCATTTCTTGGATTACGTCTGTAGATTCGTTAAAACTTGGATTAAACCTGAATGTATATTGCCAACACTAACGCTGACACAGGTGTTTAACTATTTGGAAAATATAAAGTTATATTATTGACTTATATTACACAACTCCCTCAAAATAATTCATATAAAGAGTAAAATGTAAAACAATAAGCTCATAACAATTTAAAGAAGCATAGATACATGCTAATCTAAATCTTGAGATGGGGAAAGACTTTTCAAGTATGAAAACAATGAAAAAGTAAGAGGTTGATAGTGTGATACCCCAAGTATTAAAATTATGGTTTAAAAAGTCAAATGAGCAAAATTTAAAAAAACATTTTTTAAATGTTTATTTATTTTTGAGAGACAGAGACAGAGACAGAGCACGAGCAGGAGAGGGGCAGAGAGGGAGGGAGACACAGAATCCAAAGCAGGCTCCAGGTTCTGAGCTGTCAGCACAGAACCTGATGTGGGGCTCAAACTCATGAACCACAAGATCATGACCTGAACAAAGTTGGACGCTTAACTGACTGAGTCACCTAGCCTCTTGAATGATGAAAATTTAAAAGCAAAGAATAAACTTGGAAAAATATTTGCCTGTCTTCTTAAAAGGAAGTAATGTAAATAGTTATAAACATTCGCAAAATTCTTCCCTCCCATTAGTAGTCAAAGAAAAAGTGAGTTTATAATGCTGAGATATAATTTCCACAGACTTAGGGACAAAAGAATGAAAAAAAGTATGATGATGTCAAGTGTAGTCATTAAATATTCACACTAATAGATTTGTAGAGCCCTCCTGAATGCAACTTCTCAACACATGTCTAAATATTTATATGTTTCACTTAGTAGTTGTACTTTAAGTTTTTTTTTCTAATAAAGCAACGAAAAATCCACAAAGATTTACATAGAAGGATGCTGATTGCAACGATAGGTGTAAAATTTAAAAGTGAAACATTGGAAACAACTCTGGGAACCAACAATGGGAAAAAGTTTAAATAATGATCAAATTTCATATGGTAGAAAAATGTGTGTTCATTAAAACCATTTATGCTTAATAATACTTGTAAATTCTCACTGTGTACTTTAAATAAAGCAAAGTTATTAGAGTGTAGGTGTAGAGTGATCCCTATGTGTGTACATACAAGATAATTGGTTACAAGGAATCTTTAATTTATATTTTCTGTATTTAAAAATTTTTCCCCAGTGAAAGTCTGTTATAAGTAGGAAATATAGATGATTAAAATATTTGTTCAATAGAGGGGTGCCTGGGTGGCTCAGTAGGTTAAACGTCTGACTTCGGCTCAGGTCATGATCGCTTGGTTTGTAGGTTCAAGTCCCGTGTCTGGCTCTGTGCTAACAGCTCAGAGGCTGGAGCCTGCTTCAGATTCTGTGTCTCCCTGTCTCTCTGCCCCTCCCCCACTTGCACTCTTTGTCTTTCTCTCTCATTCTCATAAATATATAAACACTAAAAAATTTAAAAAAATTTGTTCAATAGAAACTATGCAATTGCTGTGGAATCTTTAAGCTGCTGCAGTTTTGTGTTCACTTGTTTTAATTGTAAACACCTGGAAAATATTCTGTTTTCCAAAGTTGGAAAGCTGCATTAGTAGAGGGTTTTATGTGTTTTTACCCATTTGATAAAGTAAGAGAGAAACCCATCACATGAAAACAATGCAGTCTTTTTTTTTTTAAGTTTATTTATTTATTTTGAGAGAGTGCATGCGGAAGGAGCAAAGAGAGAGAGACAGAATCCAAAGTAGGTTCTGCACTATCAGTGCTGTGGAGCCTGATGCAAGGTTTGATGTGAAACTCAGTGCAGGGCTTGATGCAGGGCACAAACTCTCGAAGCAGGAGATCATGACCTAAGCCAAAATCAAGAGTCAGACGTTTAACCCACTGAGCCACCAGGGGCCCTTGTAGTATTTCTTTTATAGATTAAGGTGCTTGAGGGTTATATGTTTATAGGCTAGTGTTGGTTTCTATAATTTAAAAATTAATTTTACCTACTATTCTAACAAGGACTCCCCAGCCTAAATATGCATATAATCCTTGTAAGAAGTCTTCTGAAATCTATGAGGCATCAGGAACTTTGGCATCAAAAGCTTTCCAAACTTGGCTAAGTTGTCTTTTCTTCCTCCTCCACCAACAACACAATTCCAGTTAGAGATATGAAGCAGAGGACTGTCATTTTCACAACCATACTGACAGTATGAAACCAAGTCACTTCTTTCACTCCTTGAACATTCAGAACTCCCAAACACCATAAAATGGCCAAAGCTAAACATTTCGTTAGCAACTCAGGAATAAAACTCCCAGGATAGAAAGTCTGTATAATGTACCCTGATAGTAACAAGCCACACGCAGCAATTCCTGCTGGGGTACTAAACAGATTGATCCAGAGAGAGAATAAAGCAATAAAGGGTCTGAGAGATCTCTTGAGGAAATAATACTGTGCTCTCCTTCCAGGGAAGCTGGTCCCCAGCTCTGCATAACTAAGAGCGGCCATCATAGACACTGTAGCACAGGCAGCCCAAACACTTACCGAGACCCCTGCATTGAGTGAGGAGTATTATAATACCCCTCTAGGAGAAGTAAATACTCCTGCACCTATTATACTGAGTAAACAATTGTTACATGGAAATATCCTATTACCCTTTGAAGCTGAGTACTTTCTCCCGTTTTCATTTTCTTAAACCTGAAACTTAATTTTAAGCACTAACATGAATTCACAATTTTTCCTCTGTTGGATTTCTGAAAGGCTTCAGCCAATCTTCTTATAGTTAAGCCCTTTGCTTTTCTCCTCTCATACTCAAATATGTTTTGTTACAGCACCTAACATAATAATAAAAAAATTAATATGTGAGTTAATTGAACTAAAGTTTCTGAGATCGTGATATTAGAGTACTTTACACATTAAGCATTTAAAAAGTTATGCACAGTTAAACAAGTTAGGCACAGCTAATTGGGAATAAGCTAAAAAATTTTCTAAGTTAGGTTACTTCTCTGGATATGTAACCTCATTAATTTTGACCCTTAACCAAATAATTATTTAAGGAAGTTTGCATAGAATGAAAAAAAGTGCAAGATCTGAATTACATGTTTATCACTTATAGCAGATCTGGGTTGAAATCACATACACTTCTGCCGCCTAGTAGCAAATCTATGTCACTTATTGATTTTTGATTTTTCACTTTAAAAATGGAAATGATAATCTCTATCTTCTTCCCTATCTTATTTTTTCTTCAATAAGATTAAATGAGGTAATAAAGCAGATACTAATAAAAAGCACCTACTAGTGTACCTAGGTACCCAACACCTAAGTATTAGTGTACATTAGGGATCCATAAATGTTAGTTTTATAATTTGGTTATTTTAATTATCCCTACCTGGATTGTTAGAGAATGCTTCAGCATCTCTACGGTGCTTTAAAAACATTTTGTAGTTCATTGCAAACCAGACTTAATTTTGACAAATGGGTCACTTAGTACACATATTTAGGGTTTTACATTTCCCCCATCAAAACTCTTACAGAGGCATGATTCATCTTTTCAACATTATTTATTTTTTTTTATATTTCCAGCTACTTATTGATTGAGTACAGTCTTTTCAGCATGTGCTTTTTGCCAGGTACTATGCTAATCAATGCACATACAAGGATGATTAAGACACAGTCTGGATCCAATTCACCACTGTAACCCTGGCATCTGAGCGGGCACGGGGAACACAGTGTGTCTCAGTAAATCTGTTGAATTAATGATTCTTATTCTTCTGAAATTCCTGTATAGAGAAGAAGATATATATAAATCAAGATTTTTTTCATAAACAACTGGAAAATGTATTACTGCATATGGTAAGAGATGCACAGGTAGACCAACATTAGGGTTGTATGATGTAGTACCTTAACAGTGTCATCAAGGGCCCAGGTCCTTTCTGGATCTCAGTTCTGCCTCAGATCCACTTACGGTTACAATATAGTCACTGCAGTTCCAGATGTCACAGGCAGGCATAGCAGGGTCCGAAGGCCAAAATAAAACTATCTCTCTTAGTATGTTTTTCTTGGAATTAGGAAACATTTTCTTAACTTCCCATAGCTGCACTCCCCTTAGGTATCCTTGTTTAGAATGAGTTCTTTTGCCTACACCTAAAACCAAGACTTTTAATATACTGGTTGTGTGCTTCAACAAGGTAATACTAGTAATAGCTAAAATTTATGTGGTACCTACTATATGCAGGGAAATGTGTTTAACACTTATATTAACTCATTAAATCAAATCAGCCACCTTGTGGTATAGTATAGATAGATGAGGAAATTAAAATATAAGAAATTAATTTGCCAAGCACTTAGCTATTCACTTTAATTCATTGATTCACTGAAATTAAAATTTATGTTTTTACATATCCTTAAGGCTGCAAAAGCCAAGAAATAATTCAGTGACAAATGAACCATGAGAGTTGGTTTGGTTTCTTTCTTGGTGATTTTTTCACAAGTTCTATATTTACCCACCCTGAGAGGTGCCTTCCCTGTACAGGGACTGGATTAGAGTCAAATCTGACTCACAGCCACAAGCTCATCCTTAGCCTTCTTCTCCAGTCTCTCACAAGTGGCAAGATTTCCAAGTCCTGTCTGTGCAGGTTAATGCAATCAGATAAATAGATTTTAGTTCATGTCTTGCCTGTGGAAACAGTATTCTGAAGATCTGTAGACATATTACTATACTTACAAGCAAAACTCCTTGGGAATAGTCTATAGTTCTTTTTCTGGCATAAAAACAGACACATGGACCAATGGAACAGAACTGAGAGCTCAGAAATAAACACAAGCATATATAGTCAATTAATATTTTACAAAGAAGCCAAGAATACTCAATGGGGGAAAGGATAGATAGTCTCTCCAATAAATGATGGAAGCACTGGATATTCACATGCAAAGTAATTAAATTGGATCTCCATCTTACACACTTTCACCCCAAATTCGGTTCAGATATCAAGATTGATGATGACACACATGCCCTAAGAAGGTATGGAGGGGTTTATTATTCTCCTGAGACTTTTTGTGAGGTCCAGGGCAGGGTCCCAAGAAGTTCCAAAGATGTCTCAACAGGGCAGGTAGGATTGACTGACTTGGGATTCTATGATGGCTAGGAAGTGGGGCTGGGGTAAGAGTTTGCATTTGAATGAATGGGATGAGGTTTGTGTGATTTTAAGTTCCTGATAGTGCCAATGGAGGGAACACCAGGCTTTCTTGTCAGCTTGCCCAGATGTGGGCATTAAGGGAAAGGGAGCAGTGGGGCTTAAAAGCTGTCAGCAATCAACCATCAAAGTGAAGTCAGCCACTTTAAGAAATGGATTAAACATTTTGCATTATTAGAGTGCTTCTTTGATCTGTATCTCTAGAACACTAGAGAACCTCCAAATTTTGATATATAAACTGGTATCCTCTCTTCCATTCATTCAATCATTCTACAAATATTTATGAAGTGTCTAAAATGAACATTGTTTCAGATGCTCTGGATAGAATACATCAGTGCACAGGATAGACAAACTTCAACACTGCAACACTTAAATTCTTTAGCATTGTTTAAAACCCTAAGCTTGAGGGAGTGAGGACATTTTTATCCTTATTTGAAATCAGTTCATACAGAAAGAATATACAACATTCTAATGGAGGAGCGGCCGTGTCTGTGATCTTCATGCTAGTACCTCTGTCCTGTGAGAAAGAGGATGGCATAGTTGATGACACTAAAGATAACAAAGTAAATTTTGATATTATTGTCATTCCAAAATTCAAATGAAGAATTTATGTAGAACTTTAGGAGAGCATATGTTTTGAGTCCCTTATTCTTAGTCTGGTCTGGTGGTCTGTGTTTCTTTCTACATCATGGAATGGTAGAAATAGGACAAATATTAGAGTTACACAGACCTGGCCCTTCTCCTTTCTGTAAATGACCTTGTTTTGACAATAAAAGTTGCATGTGGAAGTACTATGGCTGGAGATGAGAGCGCAGGATAAATTGTGGTTCCTTTTCCATTTTCTCTGTTTTGCTAATATCAAGGCCAGCTATGGTGATGAGAAAAATAGGGACTGGAGGAGTCAGGACAGGGGTATGGGAAGGAGAACAAGGAAAGATAGTATCTAGTTTACTTGGATCCAGATGGTATATGTTCTGGTCTCAGAGATAAGAAACTTTTGGGGAGAAGTAGAGGCAATGAACTTGGGCTGAAGGTTCCTATGTGCCCTCATCCTGTCAGGGAATAGACCTGTGCAGAAAATCTAACTGCATTTTTATCAGGAGGGAAAGGATGATGATGTTTGAGTCACTTAAACAGCTCAGTGGAGCAGAAATTGGACTCTGGACTATCAATTGACACCTAGACCAAGGAACTCAGGAGGGTAATAAAATAATTGCCCCAAGACTTCTGCTTTCTGGTGTGGCATGTAAAGAGCTTAGAAGTCTTCAATTTTTTCCTAAGAGCACCTTTTACAGCTAAACAAACTTAAAAATCAACAATTGGGGGCTGCTGGGCAGCTCAGTCAGTTGAGCATCTGACTCTTGATTTTGGCTCAGGTCATGATCTCACAGTTCATGAGTTTGAGCCCTGTGTCAGGGTCCATGCTGACAGTGTGGAGCCTGCTTGGGATTCTCTCTCTCCCTCTCTCTCTGCCCTCCTCTCTGTCTGTCTGTCTGTCTCTCTCAAAAAAAAAAAAAAATTAAAAAAAGAAAAAGAAAAAATCAACAACTGTTCTTAGCTCTGTCCGGGAACTGAGGTCACAGAGAAAACTATTGCCCCCCAAATAAGAGAGACAGATGGGCAGACACAGAGAATCACAACTTATCCAAGTGGAAATTCATGAGGAGAAACCTCTGCAATGACCCAGGATAGGTAAACCTAAAATGTAGTTGATGAATTGTTAGAGGCTCCATGTGGACAAGTCTGAGAGATAAAACTTCATGGGAACTCAGTCATATGAGGGTCCTCACACTTTTGTGAGTTTTACTTCTGGCGGCTCTACCAGGTCCTCATCATTAGTGTCAGAAAAATCCCCTTATTTCTAACAGGGGAAAGAGGAAAGGAACCATTTTGAAATATGTCAAAACATTCTGTTCTTTTTGCTTGTTTGTCTTTAATTGGATGTACTAAATATAACATTGTATTTATTTCAGGTGAACAACATACTGATTCAATATTTGTATATATTGTGAAATGATCCTCACAATAAGTTTAACTAACATCCATCACCACACATAGCTATGAATTTGTGTATGTGTGTGTGATGAGAACTTTTAAGAATTACTCTTAGCAACTTCCAAATATACAATATAGTGTTATTAATTATGGTGACCATGCTGTACATTACACTCCCATGACATTTATTTCACAGATAGAAGTTTGTACCTTTTGTCCATCTTCACTAATATTGTCCCCCCACCTCCCACCTCTGGCAACCGCTAATCTGTAAGTTTTAGTTTTTTGTTTTGTTTTGTGTTTAGATTACACATATAAGTGATATTTGTTTTTCTCCGTCTGACTTATTTCACTTAGCATAATGCCCTCAGGGTCCATCTATGTTTTGTGTGTGTGTGTGTGTGTGTGTGTCTATACCACATTTTCTTTACCCATTTATTAACAGATGGACACTTAGATTGCTCCCATATTTTGGCTATTGTAAATAATACTGCAGTGAAAATGGGGTGCAAATATCTTTTTAAGTTAGTTTTTTCATTTCCTTGTATAAATACCCAGAAGTAGAATTGCTAGATCATATGATATTTCTATTTTTAATTTTTTGGGGAACCTCCATACTGTTTTCCATAAGTGGCTGCATCAATTTACATTCTTACCAAGAGTGCACAAGGGTTCCTTTTTCTCTATATCCTTGCCAATACCTGTTATTTATTGTCTTTTTGATAATAACCATTCTAACAGGTGTGAGGTTATATCTTGCTATGGTTTTGATTTGCCTTTCTCTGGTGACTAGTGATGTTGATCAGATTTTCATGTTCCTGTTGGTTGCTTGTATGTCTTATTTGGAAAGATACCTATTCATTTCATATACCTAAGTTAAAAAAATTTTTTTGTAGTGTTTATTTATTTCATGACCAAATTTTTTGTAATGTTTATTTATTTCATGAACAAAATTTCATGACATTGGATTTGACAATGGTTTCCTGAATATGATCTCAAAAATTCAGGTAGCAACACCACCACCAACAATAAAAATAGATAAATTGAGCTACATCAAAATTGTAAAATTGTGTGAATCAATGGACACTATTAACAGCCCATAGAATGGGAGAAAATATTTGCAAGCCATTTAACTTTTAGGTGGTTTAATGCTTTCTACAAAAATGACTATAATTATAGATCCATACAAAAAGGCAGAACATTGAGGCTAAAAGAAATGCCGTCAGTGGTAACTGATCATACTTGACGGGCTGTACTCAGTAAAGTACTGGTCCATTTAATGCCCTAAGAAGCTGGTTATTTAAAGATATTCAAAGAGCTATTGCCAGCAATTGGCTCCCAATTTTAAAATAGTTATTTGGAAAAAAAATCAGGTAGAAAATCACATAAAGATGATGTGCAGCTCTGTAGGTCTTTCAGTACAGGTACTTTGTTAGGCCAGGCATCACAAAAATATCCCCACAGAGAGAACACACTAGCCAGTGTACTCAAACAACCATTAGTGGGGAACCATTACAAAAGTGATGAGGATTTTTTGTGCATGTCTTAAAACATTAAGAGGTCTAAAATAAAATTCAAAGTGGATGAAAGACCTAAGTGGGAGACAGGAAACCATCAAAATCCTACAGGAGAAAACAGGCAGCAACCTCTTTGACCTAGGCTGCAGCAATTTCTTACTTGACATGTCTCTGGAGGGAAGGGAAACAAAAGCACACATGAACTACTGGGACCTCATCAAGATAAAGAGTTTCTGCACAGCAAAGGAAACAATCAGCAAAACTGAAAGGCAACCTTTAGAATGAGAGAAGATATTTTCAAATGACATATCTGATAAAGCATTGGTATCCAAAATCTATAAATAACCTACCAAGCTCAACACCCAAAACCCAAATAATCCAATGAAGAAATGGGTAAAAGACATGGATAGACATTTTTCCAAAGAAGATATCTAAATGGCTAACAGACATATGAAAAGATGCTCAACATCACTCATCATCAGGGAAATACAAATCAAAACCACATTAAGACACCACATCACACCACTCAGAATGGCTAAAACTAACAATCAGGAAACAACACATGTTGGCAAGGATGTGGAGAAAGGGCAACTCTTTTGCACTGTTGGTGGGAATGCAAACTCGTGTAGCCACTCTGGAAAACAGCATGGAGGTTCCTCAAAAAGTAAAAACAGAGCTACCCTATGACCCAGAAATTGTACTAGTAGGAATTTATCCAAACAATGCAAAGATGCTGATTTGAAGAGGCACATGCACCCCAATGTTTATAGCAGGACTATCGACAGTAGCCAAATTATAGAAAGAGCCCAAATGCCCATCGACTGACAAATGGATAAAGAATATGTAGTATACACACAAACACACACGTATAGTATATACTATGGAATAGTACTTGGCAATGAAAAAGAATGAAATCTTGCCATTTGCAACTATGTAGATAGAAATAGAGAGTATTATGCTAACCGAAATAAGTTGGTTAGAGGAAGACAGATATCATATGCTTTCACTCACATGTGGAATTTGAGAAACTTAACAGATGAACATAGGGGAAAGGAAGGAATATAAGATAAAAACAGAGTGGGGGGCAAACCATAAAAGTCTCTTAACTACAGAGAACAACCCGAGGGTTGCTGAAAGGGAGGTGTGTAGGGGGATGGTTTAAATGGATCATGGGCATTAAGGAGGGCCCTTTTTGGGATAAGCACTGGGGGGTCATATGCAACACATGAATCACTGGGTTCTACTTCTGAAGCCAAGACTACACTGTATGTTAACTAACTTGAATTTAAATTAAACAACAACAGCAACAACAATAACTATTCAAAGGGGCACCTGGGTGGCTCAGTTGGTTAAGAGTCTGACTCTCAGTTTGGCTCAGGTCATGATCTCAGTGTTTGGGAGTTTGAGCCCTGCTTTGGGCACCATGCTGTCAGTGTGGAGCCTGTTTGGAATTCTCTCTCTCTCTCTCTCTCTCTCTGCCTCTCTCTCTGGCCCCCTTCTTGTTTTCTCTTACTCTCTCTCTCTCTCTCTCTCTCTCTCTCTCTTTCTCTCTCTGTCTCTCTTAAATAAATAAATAAACTTGAAATAAAAAACCAAAAAACCATTAAGAGGTCTTGTTATCAATATTATCAATATCATTTAATCAGAGTTCCAAATGAAACTAAATGAGGTTATCAACACTAGTACATTTTAGATAGAACTTGAAAATGTATTGTCTCATACTGCTCATTGTGGGAATGCAAAATGAGAAGAAGGAAAAGAAAGAGAAATATATAAGATATATATTTTTGTTGAACTACTCAAAATTATATATGTATCCAGTCATATTTTAAGAGTCAAGACATAATTTTAAAAAATCTACAGCCACACCCCCATGCACTCCTGATGCCTTCTCCTAGAGGAAACCACTTTCTGTTCTTTTCTAACGTTGTCTCTGTATTTTAAATGATATAATTTTGTTATTTAAAAAAATTTTTAGTTTAGATTTCAACATATTTAGCTAAAGCAATTTAGCTCTTTTATATGCACCCCCTCCATTTTCTCTCTTCCCATCTTTTTAGTATAGTTCTGCCACAATTGATTAAATCAATATTTAGTTTTTACATTATTACCTTTCCAATAGGATTCTCAGCTTTATTGCACCCATATTTTCTCTTGTATTTTTAAAAATTTTCTAAAGTTTTGTGTACCTATGACATTCATTCCCAAAAATTTTGGCAGAGTTTCAATATCCTCACCATATATTTAAACAGCATTGTTTTGGGTTTTTTTTTTTTTTTTTTTGCCTGCCTTCCTTTCTTCCTTCCTTCCTTCCTGCTTTCCTTCCTTCCTTCCTTCCTTCCTTCCTTCCTTCCTTCCTTCCTTCCTTCCTGTATTTTGATATTTCTTAGAGACCCCCCTCCTTCTGCTCCAATTTGCACTGGTTGCTTTCTATCCTACTTCATAACTGAGTCCTGAGACTTCTGTTTTTTGATGATTCTGTGAATTCCCTTTACATTTTTCCTTTGTTGGATATTCTGTGTCCTGGATATGTTTTTATTTTTTTTCTTGGTTCATTACTCTCTGCTGGAGTTTATATCCCACAGGAACTTCTTGAGAAGGGGTGAACTTTATTAGTGCTTTCAATTTGAGATGTTGTGAGGTTCATCTTCTTACTGGTTCCCCCATGGTCTTCCTTGGCTTTTAACTTTCTGTAATGATGATGTCAGTTACTATTCATTCTTTTCCTTTCTAAGTTCCAAAAGTTTATTACATGTCTTATTTGCTGTTATTTCCTATCCTATTATAATTATCTTTATATGTATTTTATTCTTCTCCTGTCATTTTAGTGGGATTTTAGGAGGGAGGCAGTAGCAGCATATTTGTTCAATATACTACCTTAAACAGAGATCTCTCATCAAAGTTTTAGTTACCAAAATTGTAGAACGACTAATACACTGTCTATAAGGTGAAGGGCAGGGGAAACTCAGGGGAAAAAAGAAATTATTCCAGTAGCCAATTGGTGCATTAAATTGCTCTCCCAGATGGAGACTATGCATTTCTCTCTGTTAGGTATATATATTATGGGTTGGGTTTTTTTTTTTTTGGCTTTAATTTTAAGCTTCACTAAACAAAATGGACACTAGATGGCTCTATAAAAGCATATATATTCAGAACATTCCATTTAGTTCAAGAATTTGAAGGCATCATAAAATCTTTGATAACAAAAGAAAATTAATTTTTTTAGGTATAAGAAAATGAGTTTAAAACCACTATTAGCTATTAAGGAGTGAATCCAGAAATTTGTAAATTTTCTAAGTGCCCTTTGTTGTTAATAAATATTTGTCAAATATCTGCTAAATGCCAGGTACTATGAGAAGTAATGGGTCTATTGTCCACTGGGGATTTAGTAGCAACAAAAACTCAGAAATGAAATAAATAATTGCAAATGATAAAGTAAACAGTTTCAAATATGTAGAGTTTTGTAAAGAGATATAAGATGCTATTGGAATATAAATCAGGTTACCTAATGTAGACTGAGTCAAGGATGGCTTTGCTGAGAATGTGAGGCTCAAGCTGAAGTCTGAAGGATGAATAGACTGTTAAAGCAGTTGGCTGAAAAGATGTGTTTTCCAGGCAGAGGAATGGCATAATTAAGGTTCCAATGACATGGAAGAGAACATAGAACTGAGAGAGGGTCAAACCGACTTCAGGAGAGGTGGGGAGGGACAGAGGGACAAGATGAAGCTGGTGAGGTCCACAGAAACAAAATTGGATTTCATATTGAGTCTAGGAGAGGTGAGAAGCCATGAAGTGTTTTAAGCATACTCATATGTGACGGAATTTACATTTTTAACAGATAATTCTTGTTACCCTGTGCAATATAATACCGGTCCAATTTTGTAAAGTTTCCAACTTTTTTTCAAGTTGTTCAAATCATTGGATTAGTAATGGTCACCAAAAATTATTGAAATTGTTGTATAGGAGCAGTGGCTTTGAGGATCTAACCTAGAGCATAGTTAGGGACACAGGAGTCCCCCAAATGAAACAATCAAAAGAAACTTTGGAAGAGAAATATATGCGACTGTATAAATATATGTTATATGCATGAGTATGTATGAATGTGTGAGTATATATGAATATATAATAATAAATGGTCACAGTCAACATGATCTATATTATAATTATTTATTTTTTCTGCTATTACTTTATTGCAGTTGATACTTGGTTTGGATTATATCATGAGGTGTGAAGGGATTGATATTGAGTTACGATGGCATAACTGCCTACTTTTGGTCATTTCTTTTATGTTATGAGTAACATAATATTGTCCTCTGTGGTGTGTTTTTACTAAATTAGCCTTTATCATTTGAGTCAATTCGGTCCACTGGAACAACCCAAGCAGTAGGAACACATTATAGAATTTTCATAGAATTTCTGGAGTTGGAAAGGATCTAAGTGATCATTTTTTTTTTGGATTTCACACTGTTTTCTTCTTTTAGGATATGTCAGGATTGGCTGGGAAGTAGATGAAGGTTCATGCTGGCAAGGCTGTACTTACATTTTCCCTTTAACTCGAGAAGCTCTATCTATTGAGATTTTGTGCAATATTTTCTTTGAAGAGAGCTTTATGTGACTGCAAAGTTGGGAAAGTTCTGATCTTCTTCAAATACTCATTTTCATGGGGAGATACTGAGGACAATGGTTGTAAATGGATTTTTCTCAGTCTGAATGAAAGAAATAAGATTTTCCTCTAGCCATCTAGTGTAAGAAACTCACTAGTATTATTCCCTACATAAATAAATGGTGTGTAAATGATTTGTGTGAGTTGTTTTAATGAGAAAACCCAGGTTTTGAAATAACAGAGTTCCCAGAAAATGCTGAAATTAAGAGTTATATAGTGAGCTCATGAAAGAAAAAAAAAACAACTTTGTACCAGTGTGGGCTAAAACAGTTTTCTTATTTAAAATTGTATTGCTTTGATCCATGCTCATGGATCGGAAGAATAAACATTGTTAAAATGTCATTATTACCCAAAGCAATCTACACATTCAATGCAATACCAATTAAAATTGCACCAGCATTCTTCTCAAAGCTGGAACAAACTATCCTAAAATTTGTA
>CM053569.1:47015955-47078825 GCA_028646485.1 Cryptoprocta ferox
CATGGCCATGAGAAAGAATGAAATCTGGCCATTCGTAGCAAAGTGGATGGACCTCGAGGGTGTCATGCTCAGCGAAATAAGTCAGGCGGAGAAGGACAGATACCATATGTTCGCACTCATAGGTCTAACAGGAGAAACCCAACAGAGGACCATGGGGAGGGGAAGGAGGAAAAAGAGTTAGGAAGAGGGAGGGAGACAAAAAACGAGAGACTCTTGAATACTGAAAACAAACTGAGGGGGGAAGGGGAAGGGGGAAAGGTAAAGGGGGGTGATGGTCTTGGTGGAGGTCACTTGTGGGGAAGAGCACTGGGTGTTATATGGAAACCAACCTGACAATAAACTATAAAGTTAAAAAAAAAGAAAAAGAAAGAAAAAAAAAGAAAATTGTATTGCTTTGATTAGGTCTATGGTTAGGTATAATAACCTTTACCATATTCCCTTATAGGTAAATGGATGTCCAATATTTTTTTTTCTGGTTCTTTTTAGAAGTATTTAGAGGGAAGCTGCACAGGAATTAGTAGAAAAGAAGTAGCAAAACATTTTTCAGTTAAGAATTGGCAAAAGAGGGGTACCTGGCTAGCTCAGTCGATTAAACATCTGACTTCAGCTCAGGTCATGATCTCACAGTTTGTGGTTTCGAGCCCCACGTCAGGCTCTGTGCTGACAACCCAGAGCCTGCTTTGGATTCTGTGTCTCCCCCTCTCTCTGCTCCTCCCTCACTTGTGCTCTCTCAAAAATAAATAAATGTTAAAAAATAAAATAAAATAAAATAAAAGAATTGGCAAAAGAATTAATTGTAGCCCCCAATTAGTGCACTGTATCATTTTAAAGTCGCAATGTGAAAACAAGGACATGACTGCCATTTTCAAGTTAGTAAGTCATAAAGATTCAAATGCTGGAATAACAGGATAAATACTCTTTTTTTTTTTCCTAGAAAAAATGGATTTCTTTTAGGAATCTAGTTAAGAGCACCATGAAATATCCATGGAGGCATACTGTGAGTAGGAATAATAATCACAGTATTTAACCACGATGGGATGTGGGTGTAAAAGCAATCAAAATGGTTGCTGGCAGTAGTGCGGGACTGAGGTTTGGGGGATCTCCTGCCGTGTCAGATATTATCCTTCAGTTGCTGTATCCAGGGTTGGCTAGGAGGAAAGGATGAGCAACTTAGGAACTTAGGAACTTACAAGTAGTATAAAAATATTTTAGTGTACTGGTGTGTTCTGGCTGAGATTTAGCCCTTGTTATGGGAATAGTTTCTTTGACAACTGCTGTGCTGGAAATTTTTCTGGATTGACCATATTTGTTTCTTAAACCTCTCCACTCAGCCATTTGTGCACTTATGAATTTGCTCTTCAGATTCAGATATCACTCTGGCTCATGATCTCATCTTTGTCTCCTTCCACATATACTGATATTTTAAGATTTAGTGGATCAACTGTCTCTGTATTCCTGGTGACTGACCTCAGTTTATTGATTGTTGATTATTTTTCTATAATTTTGGTTCAAATAGTTCAAAGGATGCTATCACACTATTCAATGTAAGATGAGGAGAATATAGTGATAGCATAGGGACCTTTGAAAGTTAAAAGATGCAATTAATGCAATTAATTCAGATGTAATTAATATTTACACTCTGGTAAAATACTTAAAATATTTGGAAGGCAGTAAGTGGTCAAAAATTTAGACATTTCTAAAATATAGTGTGATAAACCTCCTGAGTTAAATGAAACTTTAATTAATGATTGTTTAATTAATTTAAGGGCACTCAAAACTATACGTAGTTACTGGATTATTTTCAACCTTGCTTTAATGAAACACTTCCCAACTTGCTTGATCATAAAAATCATGTATGGTGCTTATTAAAAAATACTTATTTCCTTTCCATACCTTTTTATACCTACTGAATGAAACTTTCTAGGGAAGGACCTGTAAATATGAATATTAAAAATTACCCCCCAATTAAATATTATGAATAAATAATTTGGGAGACACTGTTCTACTTTGTAGATCATGTCATTGTAAGTCAATGTTGAAGAACAATCAGAATATTTAGTAGAATATCCAGAAAAAATAATAGCTGCTCAGTTTATAGAAGTAATATTTTTTATAGAAAATGCATTCATGCTTTAATATATCAGTGCATTAGAATGGTATAAGAAAAAATGGCAAAAGATTTAGAAATGGACAAAAAGATTATTGGATACCTTCAGTGGAAAATTGGCGTTGTCTAACACACACTTCTAGGTTATATATTGTAGATCAAAAGCTATTTTTACAACTTTGTAAGTAGTAGAACATTGGTAATGATGTAAATGATTCTTTTCTATAGAAAGACAAATTGTGTCCCATGGAAATGCAGTTAGTTATTGTCCTATTGGTATTGGCCAAATTTTCCTGTTTTAAGCAAATCTATTATTTCAACATTTCTGTATCTATCTATCATCTATCTATCTATCCATCTATCATCTCCTCTCACTGCTCTTTGGACTATACTTCAAAAGAGTTGTAATATCTTACTGATTTTCTCAAGAAATAATGAGTCAAACAATATTTTTGAGACATCTTCATTTAATATTTACATGACATTTACAATTATACTCTTTAAAATTTTTCAGTAGACAATGCTATCCACATCTTATTTATGCAGCCTGAAGAGAACAAAAACCAAGCCATCAATTTCTCTAATATTGTTTTTCTGCAGGTATCATGTATTCAAAGAGTATGCATAGTGCCTAGTTGAAATTAATCAACCATCCTAAAGCTTGCTTTTTAGAAAGTACATCTAGTGTTAAGAGTTTTAAGGAATTAAGAAAACAGTTTCTAGGGACAAATGTAGTCTGGTGATTTTCTCCACTGTATTAGACGACATGACACTTGGCAGTTTTCAGAGCAGGAGGATCACAATTAGGGTACTGTATAAAAAATCTAAACTGGGTTTGCTGACATTTGTTTCCTGATCTGGAAGAGAAAATTTCTAACATGTGCCCTGGTCTGGATTGCCCAAGAATAACTGATGCAACCCTGATTCCATGTTGTGTAGTCTCTCACCTAGGTACATTTTTCACATTCTTTATGAATTTAGTTCTTGAGCTTGCTTATGTGGGAGATATAAAACACATTTCCTATTTCAATGACTCAGAGTGGAGGCAGATGTTGGGAGCCATTCTGAACTCACAAGTTGAGAATACTCCTTGTGAGGTTAAGGCAGGTTTGCAAGGCCTCCTGCCATCAGATGGTGACCGATATCTAACCCCCACTCAATTATTTTTGCTTGAGCACTGACCCCCTAAGGCACCTTATTGATTGGTATTGGGAGTGACTTGTCCCCTTATTCTGGCCCTAATATATGCTGATTGAACCTTGTGAAGGAACTTATTATAGGAACTTCTTCTTTTGTGATTATGGGAACAAACATTGCATATCCTGAAAATCCTGTTTTTCTTATACTTTCCCTAAAGAAAACAGGCTATTGACCCCTGCTCACAAAGAACTAACTTTTGCCTTTGCTAAAGACATTGTCTTGTATTAGAATGCTAAAGATACCTTCCTTCCCCATATGATAAGCATCTAAATCACCTACATCAATCACTATTGATAAAGATTATGCATGAGTCTTCTACAAATCTATGTTCTGGGAAATTTTTACATATCAAAGAAATTTATCATCAAAAATCATTGTCTAAGGCAAATGCCACTTCTGTGCTGTGCCCCATACACTTAACCATAAATAAAGCTGAGTCTCAGTGCAGAGATGCCTGCCTGGTGATCAGAAAGAATCTCGTGGCTCTCTCACGAGAGAGAGATGCCCTCCTTTTCACCGACACCATCCATCCTTCAGGGAACCCTGGACCTGCTGGAGCTGGACTCCGGCAGGCAGACACATAAACTTTTTATGATATTAATAATAGAAGGGGGTACAACTATAAAATTACCATGGAAACATCATTACATGAGCAAGTCACAAAAGGTGACATTTAAATATGGTCACACATTTTTCTCCAGAGTAGAATATTTATTTAGTCTTTTAATTACAAAAGTAGTACATGAATATGTTCTAGATTTTAAAATGTCAAACATTGAAGCAAGGTCTCTAAGGATAAATTAGGGAGGTAGACAAATCCATGAGTAGGAGGTGGGTCTAGAGGGAAGAGGACACACCAGGGAGCAGAAAAGTGCCAACAAAGTGGAGGTGTAGGAAACCATGGCACATTTGGGGAATATGAGTAAGTAGTTCAATGTCAGTGGGACGTAGAATATTGTGGAGAGTGACTAGAGATGAGATTACAAAAAAGGTTGAGTTAAAGTTGTGAAGAATTTTGTATACTATGTTTAGATATTTAGTTTCTTCCCCTTTTAGGGAGAGCAGTAATTTGATTGGGTATGTATGTAGAAAGATCATTTTGGGAATGGACTAAAGTAGAAAGAGTCTGATGGCAAGGCCTCTCAAGGAATTTTACATACATAGTCCATTTTAAATCTCACAAAAAGCAGATATTTCCATTTTCTGAATGAGGAAATTGAGATCTAAAGGAATCAGGTCATTTCTCCCCAAGGTTATGAGCAAGTATGTGGTAGAACAGGGATTTGCCCTCATACCTCTAAGCCTAGTTGCTTTGTTCTCATCTTTGCTGCCCTTCCTCTGGAGAAGTTATTAGTCATTAGGTAAGAAATGTGGATGGCAAGCACTGAAGGCAGGGCAATGAGCATAAAACAACTAGGCCTCAGTTAAATTCAGCAGTGTGTGTTACTAATTGTGGGATAGCATTCAGAGAGTTTTGGGCCTGGATATGAGAAGACCTGCATTCTTATCCTATCAGTGATCTTAGCTAGGTGGATGATTGAGGAAGTCAGTGAAGTATTTTGGGATTTCATCTCTCTGTAGAGTGAGGAGGTTGATCAAGCTAATTTCTAGGTTCTCTTCCAAACTTAAAAGTCTATATTTCTTCACAAATATCACTATGGGCTGCTAGATTTAGATTTAGATTTAGAGAGAGTATCACAGAGGATGTGAAGTTATTATCATTTCCATTTCAATATAAGATGTGATGATTGTCTTTTCTCTACATTTCTTTGGCATCATATATGTACCTTTAATATAGGACATACCATATTAACAATGTAATTGCATAGAGGAGTGCTCTTAAAAATATTTATTAGCCACTTTGGCATAGGTACATACAAATTGGAGGAACCCAGTAATAAACAGGTGGAAAGGTCATTTGGTGCACAGTAGCTGAGTATCAGTTCTGATAGCTCGCATGTCTGACTCTCCTTTGGACTGAGTGAGTCACTGGAAGGAACTGTGTCATTCTAATTTTGGATCAAACATCCTAAGACAATGCTTGCCTCATAGTAGATGTCTAATCAATATTTGTTAGATGAACAGACAATTTCCAATGTGTCCTCAGTGTGTGACAAGCTCATGTGCTCAATGCATGCAGCTGCGTTGCATGAGCTTGTACTGAAAGAAAAGGACATTCGAATGGCGTCTCTTTTAGAAGAAAGCTGATCACCCTAGGGGCAAGCAGTGACAGAAGTACCTAGGATACTGGGCACTCATTAATTTCCAAAGATCTTTTATTCCTTCTTTCTAGAGTCAATTATATCATAAAACTCAAACTACTTTAATTTTTTTCATCAAAAAAGTATTTCAAGGGCAAAAACCTCATTACATCTCTGCACTTACTTTATAAGCTGTGGCATTTTCTAGTTAGAGTAAAAAAAAAAAAGTCAGTGTAAGTTTAAGTCTTATCAGCATCTCAGGGCTCTTCTTTCTTAATCTCTTACTGACAGAGAGAGATTTCTGTCCTTTCCCTTATTATCTAATCGTGTTATACTTCGATTGTGAGTCTTCCATAAGCTCAGGATGGCTGATTCATCATTCTGAATTTATCTTGGAAGCAGCTGTAAGAATTAAAAAAAAAAAAAAAAAACAACCAAAAAACCTTGGTCAAGGCATGTTGGTTAAAACTCCTCTTATTTGTACCATGAATTGTACAATTTCCAGTTCTCTCGTCACCAGACTACCCTAACTATAGCATCAGGGCCTGGATCAGACTGGTAAAACAGCTATATTGAAGATGTGGGGCTCCAAACAAATGTTTAGAAAATGTGTTTCTTCAAAGCTGTAATGATTCTATGTGATTTTTTCTTGTTTTTAATTCTATGTAATGAGGGTACTTTGTTCATTCTTCTTCTGTATTACTATATTTAAATTTCCTCTAATGTAAACATTGGTTAATTTTTAGCAGGATTTGAATGTCCTCCAGTTATACATTTTACTATCTCTAAGAGACTTGTCTTCAAATAGATTCAGTTCTTCCATGTTTGAATTAATGGCATGTTTGTGAGCTGAAATACGACGATGCATTTGTGACATGTGAAACAAAAGAATATATGGACATAATTAAGAGTATAGGCTCAGGAATCCTCAGCCTGAATTTAAATCCTGGCTTTGCCTCACCTTTCTCCCCCAACTGGTTGTACATCCTTGAGCAAATTACTTTATCTGAGACTTAGTATTCTGATATTTAAAGTGGGGTGGTAATGATACCTAGATCATGGAGTTCTTATAAAACACTTAGCATAGGATTTGGAACACAGTAAGCTAATAACAAGTGATAGCTTGAAAAGCAAAAACATAATGGAACTCCAAAGCTCATAATATACGTATTATATATAAATAGTACTACCCAGCAAGAAATAATGGTTAGCTATTTAAAAATTCATTTCTTAAATGAACTTTATTTCTTGACATTGATTGATTGATTCATTCCCATACTTTATTATTATTCACAGCACACTGCAAATATGAATGTAACCCCAGTGGTTACATTTGATTATTGCCTGCCTCCCATCCAGTTCAGTGTTGGAGTTACTCTTACTATTTAAATAGTAATGTCTTGAATCCTTTCAACTGTGGTGAGATACCCAGCATCTTTCCCATGAACATTTTTCTATGGTCCTCCCTTGCTGCTACTTATACTTCTTGAGTTGTTGACCACTCACAACTTGTCCTCTATTCCTGACCATTTCTCTTCACTCAAGCCAACCCCAAATGCTCACCATCCTTTTCCTTCATTTCCTTGAAACACTATTCACAGAGGGACTTATGTGTTAGACCTTTTATTTCCTGAAGGGTTTCCTATATCTTGGGATAGTGTACTGGATGATCCAAAACTGAATATTTAATTTCTTCCCCCACTACAGGAAACTGACTTTGTTCCTGAATCTCCTGTTCTTTCACCTTGGGCTGCCCCAGCCCTTCCAAAAGGCTCACTATCCATTAATCTCTTTTTCACACAGACCCCAGAGCTCAATGTTTCTCCACCTCTATTAGGTGGAACAATTCAGTTCTATGTCTGTCTTAGTCCATTTTGGCCATTGTCCTGAAGGCTTTATTTTTCTAAGCAAACATTTTCTCCTTAAGAGGAAATCTGTTGCCAGCTTGAAAATGATATTCTCTCACCACCCTTAACTCACAGATAAATAAGTTATAATTTTTGCAAATTCTCCACACTTTACTCTCAACAGAGTGATACTTTATTTTTTTTTAACGTTTATTTATCTTTGAGAGAGAGAGACAGATAGAACATGAGTGGGGGAGGGGCAGAGAGAGAGAGGGAGACACAGAATCCAAAGCAGGCTCCAGGCTCCCAGATGTCAGCACAGAGCCCGATGAGGGGCTTGAACTCACGAGCAGAGAGATCATGACCTGAGCTAAAGTTGGATGCTTAACCAACTAAGCCACCCAGGTGCCTCAGTGATTTATGAGTCAGTTCACTTCAACCCTCTGATCAAAATGCTGTGTGGCTTCCAAACTCAGAGTAAGTCAAGGTCTTTGCAATGTAACGGGCTGCAAGAACTGCCTGGTCATCTCGTTGACTCCATATTGTCCTACTCTACTCTTCTCTCATTCTTCTCCAACAGCATTGGCTTCTTGGCTGTTCCTTGAACCCCAAATCTACCAGACATGTGTATATATGTCAAGCATATTTCTACCTCAGGGCTTTTGTACTTGTCACTCTTTCTACCTAGAAAGTTGTTCACTGGAAAACTCTCCAGAGAGAGAGACAGTAATATGGATAAAGCATAAAAGAGTATAGTGCTTTTAGGAACCAGAAGACTTTTAATATGGCCTGACTTTAAGTTCTGTACATGTATGCAGTGCAGCATAGCTCCAGGTGTTAGCTACAGCCTATTGTATTGGTGCAGATTTGTGGATAAGTTAATGAAGCCTCAGAATCTCTCAGTTGCATATACTCCTTCCAAGGACCTGGAAGAGACCTTACTAATGTATTTATAAGGTTATATGTTTTTGTAAAATTTGTAAAAGGTATTTTAACTACAGTTGATTGGAACAGTGGTTTCTTTTCATTCTGACTCACCTTTATCACACTTCTCTATCATAGCATATCACACCATGCTGAGTGGTATTGGAATGGTTGCGGGCAATTTTGGGATCTGGTGTCAGGGAAGATGAACTGGGGGTTCTTTTATTTGACTTTAGTGGAATAATATTATGCGGTTCACAGTCACTTCTGTATAGTTAAGTTTTTGCTAACTAACTTTTTTTATGGATAAGGAAAATGAAGTCATGACCAAAAAGATGTATTAGTTGGAACACTTTTATTTGTGATAAATTCAACACAAATTGGCTTTTAAAATTAAAAAGAAAGGAGGGCAGTTTTTGGCCCAAGTATCTGAAGAGTCCAGGGATAATCCTAGCATCAGGCAAGGCTGGATTGAGGGTTCCAGTCTCTAGCTTTTTATCTGCTTTCTGCTGTGGTGGTTTTGCATTTCCCAGCCACTCTTGCCTTTTGTTATCCTTACTGGTAGGTACGTCTGCAAAGAACATAATTTCCTTTTCTAACAGTTTCAACAAGAACCCTGGAATTGAGTCTATTAGGTCATGTTCCAGTGGGAGCAAAGGGAGAAGTTGGCACCATTCATCTCTCTGAGAAATAGAGGTTGGTTTGGGGCAAGGTCAACATGTATAGTTTTCCATGAATAGTTTTTCATTTTAGGATGGTGCCCAGCTGAGGTGGTGACTGGGGACTGAAATCTAGCCTGGGCTCCACTTGCTGAGGCATGATACATTGGGGCTGCATCTGCTTTGATGGGAAACTTTTTCTAACGTGCCTCAGGTCACTGTATTCAAAAGAATGAATGAAAGCTGAGTAGACCAAACAAAAATGTCCACTTCTGGCGCAAATTAAAAAAATTATGGCTAAGTGTGGTTTTCTTTTCCTTTATTTCTATTTGTAAATGGGAGGTAAGATTGTATTATACAAAATGTGTGGCGATTTAGAGTCAGAATGCCAACTTGGAATCTTGCCTCTGCCAAATGTTAGCTGTGTGAATTTGGGAGGAGTTTTAATATTTCTCAGCTTCAGTTTACTTATAGATAATAACCACATTTCAGGAAGGATGAAGGATTAAATGAAACAAAAGCCCATCCCAGAGCCTGGGACATAGTAGCAGCTCAATTAATGTTAATTAATTGTGGCATTTTTAAAACATGAGCCCCAAATTCTTTGACAATCTTCTCAGACGATGGAGTCTATGTCCTCTTTTCTTGAGTTGGGGAATGCTCGTGACTGCATTAAGTAGTAGAAAATGGAAAAATGACACCATGTGGCCTCTGAGCCTATCACAAAATGTCACATAGCTTCCTTCTGGAATGCAGCTTGTAATGCTTCTCAGAAGTTCCCTCTTGGGACACTTCCTCTTTGAATGAAGCCATCATGTTGTGAGAGGCTCAAGCCACACAGAAAGACATATTTCCCTGCAACCTTTCAGTGAGGGGAATATCAAAGAATTTTAGGGTCACGTTTTAAAAATGCCCTATGCTGTGTCAAGTATCATGATGAGTGTGATTTTCCTACAAATACTTATTTCCTTGATTATTATAAGGATTGTCTACCACTATAATGGTTAAATTTATGTGTCAGTTTGGATGGGCTATGGTGCACAGTTGTTTAGTTAAATACCAGTCTAGATGTTGCTGTGAAGGTAGTTTTCAGAAAGATCAAAGATCCAGCAAAGACTCCTGAGCTGAATTTGAACTCAGGACTACAGCATCAACTCTTACCTGAATTTCCTGCTACTCTGGTCTATGGATTTCAGGCTTACTAGCCCCCACAAATGCATGATCCAATTCCCTAAAATAACCCCTCCCATGCCCCCACATATATCATTATATCTATCATTATTTTTTTTTGAGAACCTTGACTAATACAATAAATAAATATAGTAATAGCAAGACACAGAAATCTTTTTAACATAGAATAATTTCATTTCCATCATTAGACGATTCAGGTACTTGATATATAAACCCGCACTTTAGAATTTAGAGAGTACTTATGCATTTCTTAAATCATTCTACATATGGTTAAACTTTGCAGCCTTAATAAGAGTTTTAGCTTCATGTCTCATAATGCTAATCTTACATCACCTATAATTCCCATTGTATAGAGCTCAGCTCAGTAAACCTCTGGGGACTGATTATTCCTTGGCAGTGTGTGAACAAGTTTGCCATGCAGAGAGTAAAACTATCATTGTGAGAGCTGTGTGCCTGCTTAAGCACATTCTTAACTGACATTTTTTGTTTCACCATCTCATCGACTCATTATGTAAATGTCGTTATTGGGCAGTTAGTATTTGCAGGTAGGTGTGTATAGAGATTTGTGATCTGATGATTGGAGATGTTAGGTGGCTCATTTACAAGTGTTCTCTTGGGGGAGTACATCAAAGATGCAGCTTCATGATTTAATGAATTGATTCAAATTACCCATCTTTTTTCCCACCTCTTACCAACTTTTATAACTTCTGTCTCTAGCTGTCTTTATTTGTCTCATCTGAGCCTTGCTGATGGAATCAACATAACTTTTCCCAAATTTCTGTGTAATCCTACTAAAAAAATTTTTCATTTTGTTAAATTATACTGAACTTTTAAGAGGAGACACATGTGGTATAATGTAAAAATTAACCAAGAATCTAAAGACCTAGATTCTGATATTAGGTGTTGGCTCTTTAAATTGAGAGGAGTCCCTGGACATACTTCTTTATAGCCTCAGTTTTTATCCAAAATGACAAGTTTGAAAATTTGGTTTCTACTACTTGGTAACTAGTAAATTTTTACTGGGAACTATTTCTGAAGAAATCCTTTTGCCAAGCTCTTACAGCAAGTCATTGCTAAGATGTTGCTAAAGGGAAACAGCTGAGATGTGTCTAATTAATAATTTATTAATTATAACCAGCTTCAGGGAAAGGAAAGAAGCTATTAGATTGGGTGGGATGAAAGAATGAATTTTTAGAAAGTTACAAGACAATAAAATATATCCTTTAGATTAAGGGGTGACTGAGCTGTTAATCCTGAGCTGGAAGAGAGAATATAATAAAAACATAAACTGTTGATAAAATCGAAGATGGAAGATGTCTTTTAGGACTTTTAGGCAACTGAACAATCAGTTGGAGCCTCAGTAAGACGGCAAGAAATTCTTCCATCTGATGAAAAAGGCTAAAAGATTTGGTGGCATTATCGACTAAAGGAAGACAGTTCTAGAAACCCCATGGATCCATGTAAATCTGCCTAGGACCTTTAGAATAAAAGGTTTTGGGACTGCTTCAGATAAAGAAGAAACCACTTCTCTTCCTTCTGTCTCTCATATAGTGAGCCCTTGCCTGTTTTTTTCTAGTGTCATTTCTGAACCAGTGGACTGGATCCCTTTCTGAGTACCTGGTTGACTCTGAGCCTTCCTTGCCTTTCGGTTTCAGCTCTCATTGGCAGTTTCCTCTGCCCAGTGGGCATCTGCATGATTTTAACTGATCTGGAGTCCTGTACAGGAAGTCTGGTCTCCTGACGGGGACAGTCCATGCTATTAAAAATTCAGTTATGTCCAGCTGTAGCTGTTGGAAGTAGAAAATTCCATTCACTGGGAAGACACTTGTAGCAGTCCACAATTAAAAAAAAAAAAAGCCAACGCTTGTTCTAAGCAGAAAATTCTCATTTAGAATATGAGATTTCTTTGTAGATGTGATGATGAATAGAATCTATGAAGTGCCTGGCTCTTTATATACATATTAGTGTATTCTCACAGCAAGTTTAAGTATTTACTGCTATACCCAGTTGACAGAAAGAAACTGAAGTTCAAAGAGCTTAGAAAGTCAGAGTTACAGATGACGAAAGGCATCAGTATTCAAACCTAGCATAGCTAACTACTCTTTCCCCTACTTTGCTAAGCCTGCATGGCTCTGAATGTGCTACTTAGTTTCTGTGTCATTTTACAATAACTCAAATTAAAAACTGTAGTACTTGGTCTCTAAGGTTGTCATTTCTTTACTGAAATGTATTTACTAAAGGCTAAAACTTGTAAGCCTAAAGATACCTTTATTGATAGAATAAAAAAGGTAGAACTAAAAGTTCAAGCACTTGGCCTAAAGAATGACTATTTCATAAAAATCACTTCATGCCTCTGAGACATTTATTTATAAGATATTTTGCAAAGTTTTTAAGATTCAATGTGTCTAATGAACAAACTGCACCTCTCTTCTCCCATACTGCGTCATCAACTGTGAAGGGAGCTCATTTATTTTATTCTCTAGTTTTCTAGGAGAATCACTTAATTTCTGATTCTGACAAACAGCATGAAACTGTTTAAATAACTGTCTCTAAAATGATAATTTTTGTATTCATGGTACCTTTTGAGTATTACTGACATATTCTCATGCGATGACTTGGATTGACAACACGGAAAAACTATTTTCCCTCCTGATTTGCTCTTTTTGGTAGACGAGGTTCCAAATGGATATGTTTACTTGAGTGTTGAAAGGTACTATTGAAATGATGTGAGAAAAAAAATCCCATTTTAAGAACTATGCTACCAGATTACTTTAAATTTCTCCCAATGTGTTAATAAAATGCAAAGCTGGAACTAGGCATTTTTGTGCTAGAGGCAATTTTTCTCTAGTGGTTTATTTTCCTCTGCTTTGCTTTATGGACTGTCAGATCATGAGTCTTCTTTGGAATCTTCAGTAAAGCTCTTTTAAAGCAGGAATTGTTTCTTGCTTATCCTTGAATAAGCCAGTGAAGTGGCCATCTATTTTGCTTAAGGGTTCTTAATTTTGATAATCTTATTAGCTAATAATTGTCTTGGTCAGGTACTTTGCTGAGCATTTATCATAGATTATTGCAATCCTATCAGGTGCTATTGTTATCCACATTCTATAGAAAAGGAATCTAAGAATCAGAGATGTTGAGGACTTGCCCAATTTCATGGAGCTAGAAAGTGATGGAGCTGGAATTTGACCCAGACCTTTCCATGTCCAAGATCCAGGCTTTTTTTTTTTTTTAACTTAAATTCATGTTAGTTAACATATGGTGTAGTATCTATTTCAGGAGTAGAATTTAGTGATTTATCACTTACATATAATAACCAATGCTCATCCTTCAATAAGTGCTCTCTTTAGTGCCCATCACCCATTTGGTCCATTTCCCCACCAACCTCCCCTCCAGCATCCCTCAGTTTGTTCTCTATATTTAAGAGTCTCTTATGGTTTGTCTCCTTCTCTGTTTTTATCTTATTTTATTTTTCCTCCCCTTCCCCTATGTTCATCTGTTTTGTTTCTTACGATATGAGTGCTATTATATGATATTTATCTTTCTCTGACTGACTTATGTCACTTAGCATAATACACTCTAGTTCCAACCACATTGTTGCAAATGACAAGATTTCATTCTTTTTGATGGTACTTGGTCTCTAAGGTTGTCATTGCTTTCCTGAAATGTACTTACTATATACAATAGACTAGAAATTGTAAGCCTAAGACTTGATAGAATAAAAAAGGTAGAGCTAAAAGATCAAGTACTTGGCCTAAGGAATGACTTATATATGTGTTACATGGAATATATTTACTTAATTTATGATTCTGACAAAAAGCATGAAACTGTTCAAGTAACTGTGTATATATTACTATATATATAGCAATAACTTAATATATATAACTTGCTATATATATAATATATACATAAATATATATATGCACTTGATATATATAAGTTGATATATATAACATAGTTATATATATAACTATATAACTTGATATATATACCACATCTTCTTTATCCATTCGTCAGTCAATGGATATTTGGGCTCTTTCCATAATTTGGCTATTGTTGATAGCATTGCCATAAACATGGAGATGCATGTGCCCCTTTGAATCAGCATTTTTGTATCCTTTGGATAAATACCTAGTAGTGCAATTTCTGGGTTGTAGGATAACTCTATTTTTAACTTTTTGAGGAACCTCCATACTGTTTTCCAGAGTGGTTGCGCCACCAGAGTGGTTTGCATTCCCACCAGCAGTGGAAGAGGGTTCCTCTTTCTCTGTATCCTCACCAACACCTGTTGTTTCTTGTGTTGTTAATTTTAGCCATTCTGAGGTGGTATCTCAATGTAGTTTTGATTTGTATTTCCCTGATGATGAGTGATGTTGAGCATCTTTTCATGTGCCTGTTAGCCATCTGAATGTCTTCTTTGGAAAAATGTCTATTCATGTCTTCTGCCCATTTTTTAACTGGATTCTTGTTTTTTTGGGTGTTGAGTTTGATAAGTTCTTTATAGATTTTGGATACTAACCCTTTATCAGATATGTCATTTGCAAACATCTTCTCCCATTCCAACGTTTGCCTATAGTTTTGCTGATTGTTTCCTTTGCTGTGCAGAAGCATTTTATCTTGATGAAGTCCTGGTAGTTCACTTTTGCTTTTGTTTCCCTTGACTCCAGAGACATGCTTAGTAAGAAGTTGCATATAGCCATGTCAAAGAGGTTGCTGCCTGTGTTGTCCTCTAGGATTTTGATGATTTCCCGCTTTACATTTGTAGGTCTTTCATCCATTTGAATTTATTTTTGTGTACGGGGTAAGAAAGTGGTCTAGTTTCATTCTTCTTCATGTTGCTGTCCAGTTTTCCCAATACCATTTGTTGAAGAGACTGTCTTTTTTCCATTGGATATCTGTATGCTGAAAACTATAGAATTGCTAATGAAAGAAATTGAAGAAGACACAAAGAAATGGAAAAACATTCCATGCTCGTGGATTGGGAAACCAAATATCATCAAAATAGCTATACTACCAGAGCAATCTACACATCCAATGCAGTCCCTGTCAAAATAACACCAGCATTTTTCACTGAAGCTAGAACTAACAATCCTAAAATTATATGGAGCCAGAAAATACCCCTAAAAGCCAAAGTAATCTTGAAAAAGAAAACCAAAGCTGGAGGCATCACAATTTCAGACTTTAAGCTGTATAACAAAGCTGTAGTCATGAAGACAGTATGGTACTAGCATAAAAACAGACACATAGATCAATGGAACAGAATAGAGAACCAGAAATGGACCCACAAATGTATGGCCAACTAATCTTCAAAAAAGCAGGAAAGAATGTCCAATGGAAAAACAAGATCCAGCTCTTAGCTTCAGTGGTGTATGATCACTAACACCCATGGCCATGGAGTCCCTTGTATTTTATCAGAGATCTATTGAACCTAAGTCTGTCTTCCTGAGACTTGCAAGAATAATTTTTAATCTTTTTAATATTTCCTACATTTTTACTTGAAAGTAATGATGCTCTTTTCTTAGTTTTTCTTTCTCTTAGTTTTTTTTATTTTTTTTTTATTTTTTATTGTTTATTTATTTGTTGGGGGAGGGGCAGAGAGAGAGGGAGACACAGAATCTGAAGCAGGCTCCGGCTCCAAGCTGTCAGCACAGAGGCTGACTCGGGGCCCAAACCCATGGACCATGAGATCATGACCTGAGCTGAAGTCGGATGCTTAACTGACTGGGCTACCCAGGTGCCCCTCAATCTTTCTCTTTGTACAAAGAGCTTTTAGTATTTGGAGTTGATTTTAGGGTTTTTACAAATATTTTGTTTGAGCTTTTACACGCTGTATTTTTGGCCTGATTACTTTATCTTCCATGAGTATTTCTTAACTGTTGGTCCATGACTCAATGAACAGGAAAATATAGTCAGTGAGTTGAAAAATAATACTAATAGCATAAAACTTAATGAGTCAGTTTAGGTCTTTTTTCTTTTTTTTGGTTTCAATCAAAAGCTTAGAAAATTTTAGGTATTTCTAAAAAAATACTCATATTACAAGAAGAGTGAATGAGCTATTAAATAAAATATGAAGTCAAAAGTTGTTAGCCTTGGGTTATCATCTAAATTTTCCTTTGATTATCATGTGGGATAGAATAAATTTTCTTCTGACCCTTTTACTCCAATTTTCCTCTTCTTCTTCCTCGTCTTCCTTCTAGCTTTTATTTTAATATTTGAAAGATAGCCATGACATAGTTTCCCAGTTTCCCAGTTTTTGAGATATAAAAAATATATAACATTGTATGAGTTTAAGCTGTACAACATAATGATTTGATATATGTATATACTGCAAAATTATTACCATCATATATTTAGTTAACATACATAACCTCACATACTTAACAATTTTTTTGTTTGTGATAAGAACCTGTAAGATATATTCTCTTAGTGTAACCTAACTAAATAAGAATTTGTCTACCCGATGTGCAGGAGGCCAATAAAAACTAATACTGAACTTTTGCAGTGAAGAAAGATAAGACATTTTTTAATGTGGCATGACCCAGGAGAATGGGGAGCTAATGTTCTACAGTCTTGAACTCCCTGATGGCTTGCAAGTGAGGGTTTTAGAGGGCAAAAGTTTAGGGCACTGGTTTCCTGAGAGATTGGATTCTGTTGATTGGAGGCCCATGATTCATGTTAGCAGGTGCTCTGGTGCCAGTTTATCTGGTCCCCCAGAGATCTTTTCCATCTCAAGAAACTTGAAATTTGAAAAATATCTTTATTTTGTATGTTGAAGATTTCATTAGGTACATCTGGTGATTGATCCTATCTTTAACATAGTGCTGATTAACTACTTGTAAGCTAGTAGGGTTGCATTTTGACAGGTTCCTTGACTGGTCCAGCCATGCCTGGGGGGCAATATGACCTTTAGTGTTCATGTAGTTCTCTGAACTGACAAGATGAATGCCAGCTTCATTAGCAACTGGTAAATATACAGTACAGAATTATTAACTATAGTCACCTTGTTTTATATTATATCCCCAGGATTTATTTATCTTAAAACTATAGGTTTGTATCTTTTGACCACCTTCACCCATTTGCCCTCTTCCCCTGCGCCCTTGGGGAGCCACCAATCTGTTCTCTGTTTCCATGAGTTGTGTGTGTGTGTGGGGGGGGGTGTTTTAGATTCCATATACAAGTGAGATCATACAGTATTTGTTTTTCTCTGTCTGACTTATATCATGTAGCATAATGCTTTCAAGCTTTATCCATGTTGCTGTAAATGGCAGAATTTGCTGGACAGTAGAAGCAATAACAGCAGCTAATATTTATTGAATGAGCACGAAATGTCATATACTATGATAGATACTTTGTACATTTCATTTTATTTACAATAATAATATAAGATAGGCAGTGATGTTATCTATATTTCACAGATGAAGAAACAGAGGCTCAGACAGGAAGGTTGGTTGGCAGAAGTTCGCATAGCTAAATCATTGGGACAGCCTGAACAAGAACCCACATCTGTTCCAAAAATGTGGGTGCCAAAAATGGTATTCTAAACCATTGTGCTATTCAGCAAGGCTGTAATAGTTACCTAAAAGAACACATCCTAAAATTAACCATCTTCCTTCCTTGGAATTAAATATGCAATTAGTAGTTCATTCCTATGAAATATATTAGGACTAATGGATAAAGAAGATGTGGGATATATATATATATATATATATGTATATACACACACACACACACACACACACACACACACAATGGCATACTACTTGGCAATGAAAAAGAATGAAATCTTGCCATTTGCAGCAACATGGATGGAGCTGGAGGGTATTATGCTAAGTGGAATAAGTCAGTCAGAGAAAGACAGATATTATATGAGTTCAGTCATATGTGAAATTAGAGAAACTTAACAGAAGACTATAGGGGAAGGTAAGGTAAAATAAGTTACTAACAGAGAGGGAGGCAAACCATAAGAGACTCTTAAATACAGAGAATAAACTGAGGGTTGGTGGGGGTAGGGCATTGGGGGAGGGGGAGATGAGTGATGGGCATTGAGGAGGGCACTTGTTGGGATAAATACTGGGTGTTGTATGTCAGTGATGAATCACGGGAATCCACTCCTGAAGCCAAGGCTACATTGTATGTGAGCTAACTTGACAATAAATTTAAAAAAAATATATTAAAAAAATAAAATTATGTACCTAAAAGTCAAAAAAAGAAAAACTATAAAGAAATATACTTGGACTGTATACCAAAGGATGGAAACCTTTTAAAATATTAGAAATATATTTTATTAAAGAGCTCATTAATATGAGAAAATAATAAGCATTTAACTACTTTGAGTTAAAATTTTTTTGAGATGTTAACACATAAAAATTAAGTAAAACCTATATTTAAGGAGTTATAGCAACATTTTTAATGTTTGGAGAACATCAAGGTTTGGAGGGACTGATGTTTCCTCACTGCTGTTGTAAAAGTTCAGGGCCAGTTCTGTTTTCAATAGTGAGTTCTGTTTACTAATTTCAGAGTGGATGAAAAACTCAGAGACTTTTACAACTGGAAGAGACTTTAGAAGTCATTCAGATATATAACTTGAAGTTTTCCAGACAGATGCTTGTCTTATTTTTTCTTAAACACCTTCAGTGATGGAATATGTTCTGCCTCCTGGGGCATCACATTTTATTTTAACAGCTCTTGTTACTTCTTTCTTTCTTTCAACTGAGTCCAAATCTATATCTGTAATTTCCACCCCATTGCTCCCTTTTCTATCCTTTTCTAAACTACAGCCCAGATCTTCTCATTTTCTAGTCCCTCTCCCTCTCACCCCTCTTTTTTTTCTTTCCAGTTGCTCCTTATGTAATGTGATTCTGGATCCTTTTGTCATTATAATGGATTTTCACAGTATATCCTTCATTTTATAAAAATATTTATTCTTAAATGTATGGTTCCAAACCAAAGACAAAGCTCAAAGAACTACTAGTAAACTGCAGAATGAAATAGTGCTGTTATCTTCCTTGATCCGTATACCATGTTTTATGTAAATATATACAAAGACTGAATGTCATAATTTCATGCAAACATTGAAAGGACTACTTAAAAACTTGGCATTAAAATATATGTATTTGGGATTTGGGACTGGAAAAAAGAGAAGATTAGTGGAATCAGGAAGTAAATTGTTGAGAAGTTGGAGAAAGAGCCTGCTCAGATGGAAAAGATCTCCCTCATATACCTACATGAGTGTTGGGAAAATGTCTGTGAATGTGGTATCACTATTAACATCTCCCTCCCTCTCCTACAAACACTATGTGAGCCACACTGATACCTTGGGACATAGAGAATTAATATTAATAAATCTGATTGTAGCTTTCTCATTCTTTGGCATTTATAGCTGGTACTTGAAGGAATATTATTCTAGTTTACATGCTTTTCAAAACAGTGATTGTTGGTGTTAGCAAATATATTCCACCAAGCCATTTTAGATCCTGACAAGATATGTGGAAATTGTCAACAATTTAAGAAAGCTGACTACAATACATATAGGTAATAGTTATGCCAATTTTCTTTTTAAATTGTGACAAAATTCTGGAGCCAAATTCTGATATGCTTTCGCCCATGGGATAAGTTTTGGATTACATCCTGTCACCAACTTAGCCAGCTTACAAAATCTACTATCCGTTCTTCCAGAATATCTTTAAATTTGGAATAAGCCATTACCATGGGCTTCATGGAGACTAGTGTTCTAAGATCAACCATAGTGCTTTCCTCTGTTCCAGTCAGTTGGTCACCTAAGTAAGTCTGCTATATAACACCAGAGCAGCTTAAGCATAGTTAGTTTCCTAGGAGACAATACGGGCTTCACCATTGAGGATGTGTCTGCAGAGTGTCTAGAGCAGCAGGAATACCCACAAATGGTAACAACTTGCTTCACTGCATAAGTTACCATCCTGAACTATCCAGGTCAAAGCAGACCTGGCTCTGTTTTTGACTTCGGTTTTGTTTTTCTCACATTGCTTACAAGTTTATTTGGCTAAAGGGGAAGATGCCTATCTTGATAAGAAGCTGAAACAAAGACTCAAATTCTTGAAAGCAGGTATTGTCTCTGATATTGAGGCATTTACATATAAATTCATTTTGTGATGTTGTGTGTATCTTTAAAGCATCATCAAGAAGGCTGAAGGAGACGGTAAGAGACAATCTTGCAGATCTGCAGCCAGTACAATCTAAATCAGAGGAGTGGCCTCAGAAATGTTGATCTCAAATGACCATTCAAGTTTAATAGTATAAAACAGATGAATGATGACGATACACTGTAAAAATTGGAAGAAAAAATGTTTGTAGATCATTTGTTTTGTGGTTATTATTGGGTTTTGAAATCTCTTATATATTTTATTTAATTAATGTTTATTTTTGAGAGAGAAAAACAGAGCATGAGTGGGTGAGAGGCAGAGAGGGAGACACAGAATCTGAAGCAGGTTCCAGGCTCTGAGCTGTCAGCACAGAGCCTGACACGGAGCTCAAACCACAAACCATGAGATCATGACCTGAGCTGAAGTCAGATGCTTAACCGACTGAGCCACCCAGGAGCCCCTGAAATCTATATTTTTAAGTGGAAACAATTTAATGAAAAATCTGTACCAATTAAAAAATTATTTTAAAGATTTCCAAATATACAAAAGCAGAGAGAATAACATAATAAACCCCATACACTCATTACTCAGCTTCAATAATTATCAACATTTTGCCATTCTCTTTCATTTATTCATTTCCTTCTTTTTTATTTTCCAAAATGTTTTAAACACACATACACACACACACACACACACACACACACACATATCTTGAGAAGATATACATAAAAATATGTATATCAAATACACATATTTATACTGTTATACATTAAGAAGATACACACAGATATAGATACACACACAGTATCTTCTTGAATGAGTATCAACATGTAGCACTTTTGCTTTGCTCTTGTTGACATGTTGTATGGTTTACATGTCTAACAAATTAAAGAACTGGGGACACTCTTGCGCAACATGCTTCTCTCTTCCCAGCCCTGATTCCACTTCTGCATTCTCCCTCACTGTGCTGCTTTGGCTATCCTTGCCATGGCAGTAGTGCCTTCACCAGCAGGCATTCTGTCTGGGGACATAACAAGTCCCTTCTAGTTTACGCACCAGCTGGGGTCCCACTGACTGTTTCCTTGCCTAAGGATCAAGTGTGGAGCTTGAAGTAAGTCAAACATTGGCTTAGAGAGGGAGGGAACAATGAGAATTCAGAAGAAAGAGAAAGAAGCAGATTTGCAATTATTTGCTATATGTGTTTGTGAAGCTTTCCTGAATGGAAATCTGGTTTAAATTGTATATTAAAGGAAATCTGTATAACATAGATCCTTTAATTCTGAAATTTAATTAATCAATGACAATGAAGTTTCCAAAGCTTTCAAAGAAGTTTTGGAAATTAAGGCACATGTAAAAGGCCTTTTATGTAAAATATTGTGATTTTACATTTACTCTGAAATTCCCTGTAGCTTATCGTGATGTGGAAATTATAACACCTTTTCTTATTCTGCTCCTATGCTTCTTTTCCTATGATTAATGGCTTTATGGGGGGGATCTGTTTCATTTAAATTTTTTTTTAAAGTTTATCTATTTATTTTGAGAGAGAGAGAGACAGAGAGACAGAGAGAGAGAGAGTACAAGTGGGGGAGGGCCAGAGAGAGAGTGGGAGAGAGAATTCTAAGCAGGCTCCATGCTGTCAGCACAGAGCCCCATGTGGGGCGTGAACTCATGAACCGTGAGATCATGATCCGAGCCGAAACCAAGAATCGGAACTTAACTGACTGAGCCACCCAGGCGCCCTGGAAATCTGTTTCATTTAAAATTACTTTCTGTAAATGACATTAAATTTTATTTTGCATATCATTCTATTCTCACTCATCTCTATTTTTGCAAAATTACCCAAAAGTTTCCCTGAAAAATCAAGTTAAAAAATCATAGCTACTTACTTAAACATTATAGTTTAGTTTCATAAAGAATCCGGAAATGACAGGGGTGCCTAGGTGGCTCAGCCAGTTAAGTGACTTAGGCTCAGGTCATGATCTCACGGTTTGGAGTTGGAGCCCTGCATCAGGCTCTGTGTTGACAGCTCAGAGCCTGGGGCCTGCGTTGGATTCTGTGTCTCCCTCTCGCTCTCTGCCCCTCCCTCATTCTCGCTCTGCCTCTCTCCCTCAAAAATAAACAAACATTAAAGAAATGAAAGAATCCAGAAATGACAAGAGTATTCAACATTTTTCCCTTGTGCCTTCTCAAAAACCAATATAACTTTTGAATTTTATGCATAAAGCTCCAAAATTATCTAATTTAAAAAAGAAATGGAGACTTTAGTATAAGGTATAGTAATCACAAAACACAAAATAGGAATAATCAGCATGTTCTTTACTAAGACAAAGTGTGACATAAAGCTCAATTAATAATACAGCATTGCCGTTGCTTTTCCCTACAAGTGCAGTTTAAAATCAAAATTTTTGACTAATTATAGATTAGAACTTAGGCTTAATCATAAAAAAATCAATATTTAAAGCTGCATCTGCATACAGAAAACTTTGATTTTTTTGTTATGATTTGTGACTCAGATTTTTCTCTTCTCACTAGTGCTTATTTAATGATTGCCCATTGTGTTTATCTCACCTTCCCTGTCTGCTAGAAATCCTTCCCTAAATATTTTAGCTTTGAATCGTCTTTCTCATTCTTGAATTCTTGTTGAAAAATAAAAATTTCGTCAAAAACAGCAGTTAACACCTACTATTTAAAATTATTAATTAATTGTTTTATGTCTATTTTATGTGCCATTTATTTATAACCTCAGTATTGCCATTTCTGAAAAAAAACTAAACATTCCTTATAAGAGAAATGTAGGACTCAACACAATACTGCTTGGTGGTTTTACAATACAACCTATCATTTAAAATTCCCAATAATTTAGATTAATTTTTAACAGTTGAACAATGAAACTTTAATCTCATAACCCAATTTTAAGCACAATGAGTGAATAATTCTTAATATTAGGAATTCGGTAATTGTTGACTATTATAGACAATGAGTTACATGCAATCAATTAGAACCATTTAACAATTCTTCCGGCAAATGAGTATAACTAAGGCCCACAAGAATTTATCTTTTGAATTGTAAATTAATTAAAAGGCAGGCTGTGTTCCTTTCATTGTTTTCAACAAATATATTTATTCAATTCCTACCAGTAAAAATGATTTTTCCTCAAGTATTCTTATTAAAATTCTATTTAAGTACTTAATCCTTTTAATCTATAAACAATATACTTCCTTAATGTGTATTTGTACATTCAAATAATTATTCAGTGTAATGTGGGGTTATATAATTTCCCAGTGTAAGTTGAAGTTTGCTTGGAAATAATATATGTGTTGTCTATGGCAAGATTTCACATAAGTATAGGGCCTATACCCCAGTTAATCTGAAGGAATGTTTATCTTGAGTATCTCTGTTTTATTCATACATATATAGTTACTTTTTTCTTTGTCTGACAGATTATCTTTCTTATGAAAAATTTTGGATTTTGATAAATGTAATTTATTCTGTACCTCAGTTTCTTCATCTATAACATGCGAGTAACAGTGGTTTCTTCTTCATCGGATGGTGTTTGCATTACATGTGTTTTATACTCACAGAGCACTCTAAGTGGAGTCTGGCACATGGTGAAGAAATGTAACTATTATAACTGTTGGTTGTGGTGGCTGATGAAAGTGCTATCACAAAACGACACTAGTTGAAATAATGTTAAATAATCAATATGTCTGATTTTTACCTCTGCAGAATTGAAAGTAATGAGTGGTCTTTTTGCTGACATAGAATAACAATAATTTAGTGGTTTTTTTCCTCTCTCTGTTCCATAAGGATCTTTGAGTGAACTAAAAATTTCAACCTTATATACAAAAGTATTTGAATTAAAGCACTATTAGGCAGCAAACATTTCAGCAGGTAAATTAAAAATAAATTATGTTCCATCTCACTTTTTTCATATATTTACATTTATTTTTATCATGTTACATTAACATTTTATTTCTCTCAAATTTGTGGAACTGTATCTCAAATAATTCAACATCCTAGTTCATTGGTTGATGCTGTTGAATGAAAGGAACATTTTCTAGAGCCATTATACTATGAGAGAGAGGTTGAGAAGTTATACTTTGGACTGAGAGTCAGTAATGCAATAATTTATTTTTAAAGGAATGAAGATTCTTCACATAAGCAAAAAATCTTATATTGGGCCCCAGAAATATTCCATGTAGAGAGATAATATCACTATTTTTTTAAAGAAAGATTCATTAGGCTGTTTCACATGGACAACTTCTGTACAGTATAATCCAACTACTACTAATTGTAATGAATGAGTTACTTAATTGCAAATGAAATAAGTTATAAACAAAGACGATATGTTTTCCCCCACCTCAGCTATCACATTCTTCATAATTACCTTAAAATATTACAGGTCCTGCCTTAGGGAAGATTCACCCCAAAATTGTTTTAATGTATTAGGTGTATGAATTTAGAAAATGTTAATTGACTAGTTCCAGAATATCCATTTGGTACCACTACTCTTAGCCAACCAAAAAAACACCTTCCTCCCAGAAAACCAAACCCCATATCTGTCAGGTCTAGACCAGTGTTCAGTTTAAGACTTAAAGTTTTCTTAACTCTTGAGTAAAGATTTCTTTGATTGTGAGAAATAGACTTCTAAAAAAATTTTTTTTTAACATTTATTTTTGAGACACAGAGAGAGACAGAGCATAAGTGGGGGAGGGGCAGAGAGAGAGAGAGAGAGACACACACAGAATCCAAAGCAGGCTCCAGGCTCTGAGTTGTCAGCGCAGATCCCATCATAGGATTCGAACCCACAAACCATGAGATCATGACCTGAGCCGAGGTTGGACACTTAACCGACTAAACTACCCAGGTGCCTTGTGAGGAATAGACTTCTAAATATAGCTCCATAGACTCCCAATGCATACTAGACTTGGAAACGAATTATTTTTTATTATTCCAAAAATAAAAAAACTGCCAAAAAATGAGTTCTTGCCATCATTACATTCACTTAAAAGAATATGTCAGAAACTTTGAAAGTAATTCTAAAAAGGGAATAGAAACAACTTGAACAATAAGAAGTGTTATGAAATTCTGTGTGGTGAGCTGACAACATCATTCACTCTACATTTGTGTATTTATATTTCACTTTATTTTCAAAAGGTTTGAGCAAGGCTAACACTTATTTGAAAATACAAGTTCTGATATTTTTAAGAAGATAGTCACACTTTATTATAATATTACCACACATTTACTATAAGAATTTTTACCACTGTACATTAATAAGATAAACACAATAAATTCTTTCAATATAGTATTCTTTCCACTTTTGTTTTGTATATAGATTTGTAATTTGCATATTACCAATGCAGTATGTATTGGTAATTTAAATGGTGGTATTTTAAATTTTGGGGGGGGAGAGAATTAGATGGAGCAATTCATCTTTTTATTTGCTTGCTTTCATCTAAGCCAAAATGGTACATTCATAGAAATATTACCTGTGAAAATCAACATAGAGTCTCCTTGTTAAAATATTGTTTACCACAGTATACTAATAAAGTTATTTAAAATAAAAGTCTTGGAAACAATCATACTTGACTTCAGTCATGACTCAAAGATGCTCTTTCAGGAAATTCAGGGATTATGTGTTGTTGTAAAAGAAATTCTTTCATTCTATTTTAGCAGTACTGAACTGAGTTTCTTGTTTTTCTGTAATCAGTAAGAGGAAAGCAGTGATTAATGAACTTCTTAGCCTCCTCTTTGTCTCACCTGTGACACTAAAATAGTGCATTTACCAAGTGTAAATTATTATTTTCCCCTGCTCAATTATTAACAGATTAAATTTCTGTGAGTGCTTCAAAGCAATTGAAGTAGGTAAGGGTCATAATTCTCCATTTTCCAAATAATAAATGTATATTCATTGACTAGTTTTAAAAGGACACTAGTTTTTATATACAAATTCCTCAAAATTTTAAAGAATTTATCAAAAGCTTGTGTGCCTAAGGACCAGAACAGTGAGGTCCTCCCCCGGAAGACCAGCACAAACCCCTGTTTGCACCAACCTACTGACCATAGAGTTCTGCTAAATTTCAGCACTAGTGGCAACAGTATCAGGTCTCTTTTAACAAGCAGACTAGAGCAAACATAGTTAAAATTCACCATACTCTGGCCAAGGTCCAAATACTCCTCACTGCAGGCAAGGATAAATCCTACAGAAAACTGACCTAAAGGATACAGTAGTCAAAGCAGAGCAGCAGAATGCATGCAGCATACACCAGAGACACTTCCTGAAGCGCCAGGCCCTGGACATTATATGAACTCTTCTTCATAAAGTCATTACTCTCAGGAACACGAAAAATAATGGGCTTTTCTTTAAGACATTTTTTTTAAAGTTTTTTATTTATTTTGAGAAATAGCACAAGCAGGGGAGGGATAGAGAAAGAGGGAGACAGAGGATCTGAAGTGAGCTCTGCGCTGACAGGTTGACAACAGAGAGCCCAATGTGGAGCTCAAACTCATGAACCATGAGATCATGACCTGAGATGAAGTTGGACGCTCAACGACTGAGCCACCCAGGCGCCCCCATAACAGGCTTTCCTAACACACAGGAGAAGATGGAGACATAGACAAAATGCCAAGACAGAGGAATTCATCCCAAAAGAAAGAATAAAAAAAGGTCATGGCCAGAGATCTAATTGAAACAGACATAAGTAATATGCCTGATGAAGAATTTAAAGCAACAATTATAAGGATACCAGCTGGGCTTGAGAAAAGCATGAAAAAGAACAAACTCTTACTAAAAAGATTTAAAAAAAAAAAGCTAAAAACCAAACAGACTGAAATGAAAAATGCAATAACTGAGATTTGAAACCAATTGGTGTAATGACAAAAATGATGGAAGAAGCAGAAGAAGGAATATGTGATATAGAAGATAGAATTATGGAAAACAATGAAGCTGAATAAAAGAAAAATTTTGGATTATGTAAGTTGACTTAAGTAACTCAGTGACTCCATCAAACATAATAAGATTTGTATCATCTCTTCCAGAGGAAGAGAGAAAAAAGGGAGCAGAAGGTTTATTTGATGAAATTATAGCTGAAGACTTCCTTAATCTGGGGGAAGGAAACAGACATCCAAATCCAGGAGGCATGGAGAACTCCCATAAAAATCAACAAAAGCAGGCTGACACCAAGACATATTATAGCTAAATTTGCAAAATATAGTGATAAAGAAAAATCCTAAAAGTAGCAAGACAAAAGTCATCCCTAACTTACAAAGACCTAGCCTAATAAGGCTAGCTGCAGATCTCTCCACAGAAACATGGCAAGCCAAAAGTGAGTGGCATGATATATTCAAAGTGCTGAAAAATCTGCAGGCAAGAAAACTCTGTTTAGCAAGGCTTTCATTCAGAATAGAAGGAGAGATAAAGAGTTTTCCAGACAGACAAAAACTAAAGGAGTTCAAGACCATTAACTAACCAGTCCTGCAGGAAATGTTAAAGGAGACTCTTTAAGTGGGAAGGAAAGACCTAAGCCAACAAAGACTGGAAAGGAACAGAGAAAGTCTCCAAAAAAATGACAAAACAAGTAATAAAATGGCACTAAATACATATCTATCAATAATTACTCTGAATGTAAATAGACCAAATGTTTTAGTCAAAAGACATAGGGTGTCAGAATGGATGGAAAAAGAAAACAAAAATAAAAACAAAAAAACAAAAACAAACAAGACCCATATATATGTTGCCTAAAAGAGACTCATTTTAGACCCAAAGACACTTGCAGATTGAAAGTGAGGGGATGGAGAAACATTTATCACACAAATTGATGTCAAAAGAAAGGCAGAGTAGCTACACTTATATCAGACAAACTAGATTTCAAACCAAAGACTGTAACAAGAGATGAAGGGCACTATGTCATAATAAATGGGACTATTCAAGAAGATCTAAAATTGAAAATATTCATGCCCCTAACGTGAAACACCCAAATATATAGAACAATTAATAACAAACATAAAAGAACTCATTGATAATAATAAAGTAAGGGTAGGAAACTTTAACACCCCACTTACATTTATGGAGAGATCATCCAAGCAGAAAATTAACAAGGAAACAATAGCTTTGAATGATACACTGGACCAGATGGACTTAACAGATATATTCGAACATTTCATTTTAAAGCAGCAGAATACACATTCTTTTTGAGTGCACTTGGGACATTCTCCAGAATAGATTACATACTAGGTCATAAATCAGGCTTCGACAAGTACAAAAAAGATCGAGATCATACCATACGTATATTTGGATCACAACTCTATGAAACTTGAAGTCAACCACAAGAAAAAATTGGGAAAGACCACAAATACATGGAGATTAAACCAGGAAATTAAAGAAGAAATAAAAAAATACATTAAAACAAATGAAAATGAAACATGACAGTCTAAAACCTTTGGGATGTAGCAAAAGCAGTCATTGAAGAAATTCATACTCAATACTATCTCAATACTATCAAATTGGATCCAACAGCACATTTGAAGAATTGTTCACCATGATCAAGTATGATTTATTCCTGGGTTGCAAAGGTGATTCAACATTCACAAATCAATCAATGTGATCCACCATATGAATAAAGAAGGATAAGGACCATATGATTCTCTCTATAGATGCGGAAGAAGTATTTGACAAAGTACAACATCCATTCTTAATAAAAACCCTCAACAAAGTAGGGATGGGGGGACATACTCCAACACAATAAAGGCCATATATGAAAGACTTAAATGACATATCTGATAAAGCATTAGTACAAAATCCATAAAGAACTTATCAAACTCAAGACCCAAAAAACAAAGAATTCAGTTACAAAATGGGCAGAAGACATAGACTTTTTCCATAGAAGACATCCAGATAGCTAACAGATGCATGAAAATATGCTCAACATCACTCACCATCAGGGAAATATAAATCAAAACCATGATGAGATGCCACCTCACACCTGTTAGAATGGCTAAAATGAACAACACAAGAAACATCACGTGTTTGTGAGGGTGTGGAGAAAGGGGAACCCTCTTACACTGCTGGTGGGAATGCAAACTGGTGCAGCCACTCTGGAAAACAATATAGAGGTTCTTCAAAACGTTAGAACTACCCTCTGACCCAGCAATTGTACTACTAAGTATTTATACAAAGGATACAAAAGCATGGACTCCAAGGGACACATGCACTCCAACGTTTATAGCAGCACTATCAACAATAGACAAAATATGGAAAGAGCCCAAGTGCCCATCGACTGATGAATGGATAAAGATAATATGGTACACCCACACACACACACACACACACACACACACACACATACATATACACACACTGGAATATTACTCAGCCATCAGAAAGAATGAAACCTTGCCATTTGCAATGACATGGATGCAACTAGAGAATATTTTGCTAGCCAAAATAAGTCAGTCAGAGAAAGAAAAATAACATATTATTTCACTAAAATGTGGAAATTAAGAAACAAAACAGATGAACATGGGAGGGGGGAAGAAGAGGCAAACCAGAAAACGGACTCTTAACTATAGAGAACAAACTAAGGGTTACTGGAGAGGAGGTGGGAGTTGGGATGGGTTAAATGTGTGATGCATATTAAGGAGACCAGTTGTTGTGATGAGCACTGGGTGTTGTTTGTAAGTGATGAATCACAATTTTATACACCTGAAACTAATATTACACTGTATGTTAATGAACTAGAATTTAAACAAAAACTTGAAAAAGAAAAAGGGGGGAAAAACATAAGAAATAACAAGTGTTCAAGAGGATGCAGAAAAAAGGGAGCCCTTGTGCACTAGGTGGGAATGTAAATTGATGCAGCCATTGTAGAAAACAGTATGGAGGTTCCTCAAAAAATTAAAAATAAAAATACTATATGACCCAGTAATTTCACTTCTCAGTATCTATCAAAGGAAACAAAAACACTGAATCTAAAAGGTATATGCATGCTTATATTTATTGCAGTATTATTTACAATGGCCAAGGTATAGAAGCAACCTAAGTATCTACTGATAGATGAATGGAGAAGGAAGATATGATATATCGTGTATACATACAATGGAATATTAGCCATAAAACAGAATGAAATTGTGTCATTTGTGACCTGGTTGGACTTAGAGGGTATTGTGCTAAGTGAAATAAGTCAGACAGAAAAAGACAAATGATTTCACTTATAGTGGAGTCTAAGAAACAAAACAAAACAACAACATACCCCTGCCCCTGAAATGGACTTATAAATACAGAAAATAAACTGGTAGTTGCCAGATGGAAGGAGTATAGGGGAATGGGAAGAAATTCATCTTTAATTTTCTATTTTGTTCCCTGCTTACCTTTGTGACTTTGGAGGAAGTTTCTCAAAGTCTTTTGTTGTGTCTCCATCCCATTACTTCTTTTTCAGTTTTATTTTGTTTATTTAAATTTTTTTTAACATTTATATTTTTGAGAGAGACAGAGTATGAGTGGGAGAGGGGCAGAGAGAGAGGGATACAGAGTCCAAAGCAGGCCCCAGGCTCTGAGCTTTCAGCACAGAGCCCAACAAGGACCTCCAACTCATAAACTATGAGATCATGACCTGAGCCAAAGTTTGCTTAACTGTTGTCACCCAGGCACCTGCAGTTTTATTTTATTTTTTTAAATGCAAATGATAATAATAGCAATAACTTTATATGCAGTTGAACTCAAGATTATAAATTGCTGTGTAACGATGAGTTGTTTTTCATATTACTATGAACTGAATAAAGAAACTCAGTTTATTGCTATTTTTATTGTGTCAACAATAGAAAGAAAGGGGGTTCCAAGTTGTCCTATCTATTATTCTGCTTTGTCCTAGGGTATTTTTCTCTTCTTTTTGAGACAGAGAGAGAGAGAGAGAGAGAAAGAGAGAGTGTGAGCATACATGAGTGGGAGAGGGACAGAAGGAGAGAGAGAGAGAGAGAGAGAGAGAGAGAGAGAGAGAATCTTAAGCAAGCTCCATGCCCAGCTCAGAGCTGGACATGGGTCTAGATCCCATGACTCTGGGATCATGACCTGAGCTGAAATCAAGAGTCAGAAGCTCCACCAGCTGAGCCACTTAGATGCCCATGTGTTAGGGTATTTTTAAATAAATACATGGTGAATGGACACCATGTTTACCATACATACCATAGGGAACATAAAGATATATTAGAAAATGATAGTTTCATGTAATGAAAATAACTGTGACTTTAAATCCTGGCACTGCCACTTGCTTATACTGTGACCTCAGAAAAGTTACTTAGCTGATCTGAGTCTCTGTTCTCTTATCTGTAAGTGGGATTAATAAATAAATACTCATCTTACATAATTGATGTGAAGGGTAGGAGCTGTTAATTGAGTCAAATGCCTGGTATATTGCACATATTCATCAAAAACTAATACTATCAATTAGTAATTTCTGTTCCTTTTCTTTTCCCTAACCTGGATTCTGGTCCCACGCTATGTGATCAAGCATATGTCACTTAAATTTTTAGGCTTCATCTTGCCCATTTATAAAATGAGCATCTGGGGTAGATGACTGCTAAAGTCCTTTGCATTCTTACATCTGGTGATTTCAGAAATGAGCAGTGTTTGCTTTCAGCAAGACTTCCTCAGACATGTCCTTGAGATACCGGTCATGATTTAGTCTGCTATGGATATGAACAGATGCAGTTGTAATGGGAACCCCAGGAACCTGAGGGCCAACAATGAAGGAAGCCAGAGGGTCATGACAAAGGGAAGCACAAAGTAATAGAGGCACATTACTTTATAAAGAGATTTGGTGCCACTTCTATGTGGAACACCTACAATTCATGGATATGACAGCCCTGACACAGTCATCTAAATCAGGAAAATCCTGTGAAATTAATTCCCTTTCTCTTCTGTCTGCAGTGACAGGGGTCAGAGTTTCACATGCCTAATTTATCTCAGCCTTTACTTACATAGGTTGTTCTCTTTCCTGCTTTGAAACTTATTATCTAGCACCACTGTTCAGATCAATAAATGCTCATTCCTTTGAATTAGTCTAAATGCCTAGGGCTGAGTACTCATTAGGAAACAACAAGAATGGTTGCCTTCTCCCATGGACAGATTGGATCCAAAGTAAAGCAGATTTGAACAAGCATAGTGGATGCTTCTGAATAGGAATGTAGATCTGGAGGGCAGCTGCATTATGGGAAAAGTTCCAAATTCTTCTGTGACAAATGACATCATTAGAAAATAGTGGTTTCTCTGCCTTATTGTATGGACATTGCCAATGATTTTCCATCATTTTCACTGCATCCAATATTACTGACCCTTTAAATTCAAATTTCCTTGCCTTAGACCCTCCCATTGGCCACTTGATTGGTAGGTAGAAAATATAATGGCATATAAAGGACCCACAAAACATCTAAGGATATTACTCATGTAATTATTGCTCTGGAAAATCAGTAAACTATATGAATTTACAATATCATCCTTACATTCAAATAAGAGGGACCCTTGCCCTGCTTTGGTTTTCCATTGACTGTGATATTCTTAATGGGTCAAGGAGTCTGTGGGGCTAGTGGGACATGCCTGTTCAACTCTTGCACCATCTCCCCATCTAGAACATGTTCTGAGTATCTGGGAACCTAGAGCTCCATTCCCAATGTTGAACTTATTCATAGAGTCCAAATTAATATTTTCCTCCAAATTTTGCCTCTGGAATTATTAATGAGACTCTGATGTAAAGGGCAAATTGCATCAATGGTGAGGACATCCCTTGGTCCAAGGAGTGGCTAAGGAGTGGTTAGTTGCTGGATGAGGGTTGTAGATAGAGCTTGGATGTATAAGTAGGAATAGAAATACCTGTGGCATGAGAATCCTCATGGTGATGGACAAGTCGGGTGCAAGAAAGTAGGGGGGAGGGTGCCAGGAACAGGAGCTGAGGTAAGTGTTGATGTGAGGCTGTCTTTCCCTACACCATCACATTCCTGGGTGGCATTTTGAGAAATCCAAGAACTGTGAAGGTAGGAGGATATAACATGTTTTATTTAAAATTTTATTGGCTTAATTTATAACTTTAAGTGGCTACAGTCAGGGTCTATGGACCTGAGTGAGAAGATTTTAAACATTTAAGGTTCAACCTGATGGCTTTTCTCATATTGGGCCCCTGAAGAAAGGAGAGAATAAGAAAAACTGTTTAAAGCATAAAGAAGGATTACTGGCTAACTTCAGAAAGATGGTAGAAAGAATGACCAATTTTTATAGAATATATCTGAAAAATTTACAAGAAGTTAATAATAATGTTGCCAGCCAGAGTGGGAACATCTCTTTCAAAAACTCATTATCCTGGAGTCTTGCATATCAGCGCTCATGATTTCCTGAGTACAGTAATAGCAACACCTATTTATATATCACTTGTCATTTGAGGCTCTCAGAATGGTAAATAGCTGCTGTTTGGAATTTGCCTGTAGTTTGAATATCAAAGTGACAGTATGGTTCAGAACTTCATGGTTCACCTAAAGAATTTGTCTTTTTTACTATTTAAGTGTTCTAAGATTCAATTTCATGATCATGGTGTAAAAGGAGAGCTAACCTCTTCACCTATGAAGCTGCATTCATGTCTGAGCCACAAAATGATTCAAGAAAATCAAGGAGTGGCAAGGATTATGATTGCTTTCATGTTCTAGAAATTATTTAGTTTTAACAACTACTTGAGAAGCTACTACTGTTTTGGATCAGAATATATTCTTTTTTCTTGCTTTGCCTAGTATTGATTATTTTTATAATTTGTTGGTCTCCAAATCTAGGAAAAAAGAAACTACCATAATATTTTCTCCTCAGACAATAATAATTAGTAGATATCTCAATAACTTATCCAGTTTTTTTAAGATGAAAGTGATATATTGGTAGAATGATTAGAATGATTATATTACCATCTTCAGGATAAGAGAAAAGGGAATTCTTCACCAAGAAGTAGAAATAAGAGGTGAGTGAGAAGAGGGCTGTCAGAAACTCCAAAATAAGCAAGCAATAACCTTTCATAAAGGATTACAAAAAATTCTGCTTCATTGAATTTACCTATATTCACCTTGTATTACCTAGTGGGTAATTTTCTGTATATGTACCCATAATTTTTTTCTTTCTATAAATTTCATGAAATGAATGATTCATTTTTTTAAAAAAAACTACATTGTCTAAAAACTAATGTACAAGAAGAAATAAAACTAGTATACAAGAAGAAATATTATACTATTCCAAAGCTTCTTTATCCATCTGCAAGATAGGTAACCAGGTCAATTTTCAAAATAATGTTAAAAAAAAAAAGAAGAAGGTGAATGTTGTCTAATGGTATAACAATAGGAAAAACTGAACAAAGATAGTAATAATTATCACTGTAAATTCTTCACTGAAAAAATGGAAGAAGGAATGACTACTGCTATCTAATTTTTCTTTCTTTTCTTCAAATTTTTATTTAAATACTAGCTAGTTAACATATAGTGTACTATTGTTTTCAGTAGAATTTAGCGATTCATCAGTTACATATAATAACCAGTGCTCAACACTACAAGTGCCCTCCTTAATACCCATCACCCATTTAGCCCATCCCTTACCCACCTCCCTCCATCACCCCTCAGGTTGTTCTCTATTGTACAGAGTCTCGTATGGTTTGTGTACCTCCTTCTCTCTTTTTCCTCTTTCCCATATGTTCATCTGTTTTGTTTCTTAAATTCTACATATGAGTGAAATCATATATTTGTCTTTTTCTGACTTATTTCACTTAGCATAATACTCTCTAGCTCCATTCACATGTTGCACATGACAAGATTTCATTATTTTTGATTGCTGAGTAATACTCCATTGTATATTCCATCCCATGTCTTCTTTATCCATTTGTCAGTAGATGGACATCTGGGCTCTCTCCATAGTTTGGCTATTGTTGATAATGCTGCTATACACATTGGGATACATGTACCCTGTCAAATCTGTATTTTTGTATCCTTTGTGTACTAGTAGTGCAATCCTGGGTCATAGGGTGGTTCTATTTTTAACTTTTTGAGGAACCTCCATACTGTTTTCCAAGGTAGCTACACCAGTTTGCATTCCCACCAGCAGTGTAAGAGGATTCCCTTTTCTCTACATCCTTATCATTGTAGGGACAGCCCTGGAGTCCAATTTAGTTTCATTTGGGGGAGCTGTGGGCTTAGAGCTATCTCCTGTGGGATTTAAAGCTTCTTCTATAAGAGTCCACAAGGAAATGGCCTCGACGGGCACCTTGTGGGGCCCCTGAGAGGCATAACATTGCTTGATCTCATCTCTTACCTTATTCCAACTTTCTACATTAACAGTTCCCACCTTTGAGAACCACGGACATTGCTTTTGTACAAAACGTAAAAAACATGTAACTTGCTGGGGTGATATTTTGACCCCCTTCTTTGAAAGCAGGTTATAAATAACGTCTATAAAGAGTCCTCTTTCTTTAGACTCATTATGGCCCATAGCTTCTCAGGATTTGCGTTCTTTGATTCTTCACCAACTGGCCCTACCTATCTTATGCAGGGGGGTCCTAGGCACCTTACGGTGAAATCGTAACTGTCCCGACCAATGCTACCAACAATGAAAATGTAAGAAGAGAGATTACCTTCAAGTCCCTGTTCAGGCGCCACTTGCCGGAGTCCAGCTCCAGCAGGTCCAGGGTTCCCTGAAGGATGGACGGTGTCGGCACGAGAGAGAGTGAGAGAGCCTCGAGTTTCTTTCTGATCACCAGGCAGGCATCTCTGCTCTGATTCTCTAGCTTTATTTATGGTTGAAAGGTACAAGGAGCAGAAAGAGCAGTAAATGATTTCTCATAGATAAGTTTTACAATTTTCCAGGACATGGATTCTGCAGAAGTTACAATTCTAGTAGTAATGATTGTCATAAAAAACTTAGCTACAGGCAATGATGCTATTATATGGAAAGGGCAGGTACTTTTTAAAACCAAGATATACAAAACCTCAGGTGTAGCCCTAAGGCAGCAACCGTTAACGAAGAGGCATACAGCATTGTTTAGTAAAGCTCAGTTTTTTATGAGTAAGGGTCATTAGGCTGTTTATATAAGACAAAGTTCCCAGAAAAACAGGATTCCCAGGAGACATAATGCCTGCTCTCACAGTCCCAAAGACCATTGATACATTTTATTGCAGTAGTGACTTTTGCAACTACATCCAGGCCTAGGAAGTAGTAAGTTACCAGTTAATTCCTCAGCTAGGAGGAAAAGTATATGTTGCTTGCCTTAGTCGCATTAGGGTGTATCTAGTTAACTATCTTTTCCCCGACCAGGTGCAATCACGCCTCAGGGACAGGGCAGGGGGACAGGCTGCTCCTGACAATAATCAGCAAAGCACTCCGAGGTTTGGTGCCCAAGCAGAAATGAAAGTTACAAGAGGGTAGATTTTGGTCGTTGTCTGGAGGCAAGAGACTGTGCAAACTTGCCGTACCCTCACTAGGAATTTTCACTCAACCAGTGAGTTGGGACAGCTCCCTCCATATCATTATCTGTTGTTTCCTGCGTTGGTTAATTTTAGCAATTCTGACTGTGTGAGGTGGTATCTCATTGTGATTTTGATTTGTATTTCCCTGATGATGAGTGATGTTAAGCATCTTTTCTTGTGTCTGTTAGTCATCTGGATGTCTTCTTTGTAAAAATGTCTATTCATGTCTTCTGCCCATTTTTAAACTGGATTATTTGGTTTTTGAGTGTTGAGTTTGTACATTCATTATAGATTTTGGGTACTACCCCTTTATAAGATATGTCATTTACTAATATCTTCTCCCATTTCATAGGCTACCTGTTAGTTTTGTTGATTGTTTCCTTTGCTATGTAGAATCTTTTGTATTGATGAGATCCTAATAGTTCATGTTTGCTTGTGTTTCCCGTGCCTCCAGAAGCATGTCTAGTGAAAAGTTGCTACAGCTGAGTTCAAAGAGGTTGCTGCTTGTGTTCTCTAGGATTTTGTTGGTTTCCTCTCTCACATTTAGGTCTTTTATCCATTTTGAATTTATATTTGTGTATGTTGTAAGTAAGTGGTTCAATTTCATTCTTCTGCATATTGCTGTCCAGTTTTTCCAGCGCCATTTGTTGAAGAGACCAGCTTTTTTCCATTGGATATTCTTTCCTGGTTTGTTGAAGATTAGTTGACCACAAAGTTGTGAGTCCATTCTGGGTTTTCTATTCTATTCCATTCATATATGTGTCTGTTTTTGTGCCAGTACTATAATGTTTTGATGACAGTAGCTTTGTAATATAGCTTGAAGTTTGGAATTGTGATGCCTCTGGCTTTGGTTTTCTGTTTCAGGATTGCTTTGGCTATTTGGGTCTTTTTTGTTGTTCCGTACAAATTTTAGGATTGTTTTTTCTAGCTCTGTGAAATATTCTGGGGGTATTTTGATAGGGATTACATTAAATGTGTAGATTACTTTTGGTAAGATAGACATCGTAACAATGTACTTCCAATTGCTATCTATTTTTTTCTAAAACAAATGTGGAATAAAATATAATAATGTAAGAAAGAATTGACAGTAAGCTACAAAGAAGATGATCATATTACCTTAAATCTAACAGGTCAAATATTTGATATATGACTTACCCATGCTTTGCCTGAGAATAGAATTTACATTGTTAGGAGAATGTGGAAAGAAAACAAAAAATCCCTCAGAAGTAATTTCATGTGGTTATTCCAAATGGAAGCTAAATTCTGTATTCCTGAGACTGCAGTTCCCTTACAATATAGTTTCAATGATGCTTTCTTAGATGGGCAGAGTTGAGTTAATAGATTGTTCTAGAAGGATAAGAGAGCTCTTCAGATGTGGATCATGTTGCTCATTCTACCCTGTGGCCTTCTACAAGCCCCAAGGGTGGATGCATTTACAAGGTAAATATGTGAGGTGATGGTTGTGTTAGTTAACTCGATAGGGGGGATCCTTTCACAGTGTACACACAAGTCAAATCATCTTGTACACTTTAAATATACAATTTTATTTGTCAATTGTATATCAATAAAGCAGGAACAATTTTAAGAAGAAATAGCAAAATAGCAAAAACCTCTGTTCTTCTAATATAGGAGAATAAAACATTTTTTTCAAATAATGCAAAGAAAGAAGAAAGAAAAATAATGAGAGAAGGGAGGAAAAAGCAGGAAAGGGAACACAGAACACAGAGGGAAATATAACATGGACTGAGGAAAGGGGGAAATTAACGAGGAGGAGGGAAGACGGAGTCTGCGTCCTTGCCAATTGGAAGGGGTGTACCTTGTGAGTTTTTGTGTAGTGATGACAGGAGGGTGATGTGAAATTGAATGGAACATTGCTAACACTGGATGTCAGATGTGTCTTGGTGTCCTTGTGAGATGTGTGTCTGGTGATGTTTTATGTATTCCTACAGCTCGCTTCAGCTGTGTTCATTTTCTGCATTCATTTTCACAGCAAGCATTAAAACAGAACTGGCTATATTTTTATAGCTTTTTCAGATAATTGTGAATTTTTTGATATTACACCAAAATTCAACAAGTGATAAGTTCTTAAAGGTTAGTTGCAATGTAGAATCTAAACTGTATTAATGAGCTTTTCATACTCCTTCATTAAAATCCATGGCCTATGTTGTATTTTGAATGGATATTTTTACCCATGCCTGATTTTGTAACATCATCTTTTGGTCATTTAGAAAATGAGTTATGCAAAGTTCCAAAGAGTGACACATTTCATCATAAACACATTTAAAATCACATTTTTGGGGGCAGCTAGGTGGCTCAATTGGTTAAGCATTCTACTTCAGCTCAGTTCATGATCTCATGATTTGGGGTTTCAAGCCCTGCATTGGGGTCTGTGCTGATTGCTTGGAGCCTGGAGCCTGCTTTAGATTCTATGTCTCTCTATCTCTCTCTCTCTCTGCCCCTCCCCAGCTCTCACACACACACTCTCTCTCTCTCAAAAATAAATAAACTTTAAAAATAATAATGAAAAAAATTAAAAAAATCGAAGTTGTTAACATCACCACTAAGCTCATCAGAATAGTCATTATTGGAGAGCTATACAGTAACAGATCGTTTCCCCAAATTCTCAATATTTAATAAAATTATTTTACCGTATCATCAAAAACATTCTGAAGTGAAACTGGCTTTTTTTGTTTTTTTCAAGGTGAGAGTGTGTGGAGGTGAAGAAAACATGGACTGCTGGGTTAGCTTAGTCCCCATGTCTTAATTCAGGCTATGGTACCGGCATTTTCATCCACGTTCCTTTTTGTACTATCAAAGTGCAAATGTCAGCACAGTGAAATAGATCAATAATGTTTTAGTATTTTTTGAAAATATTCTGACCTTATAATACTTTTGACCTGAAAGGGTCTCAGGGTTTGCAGATCATAATTTGGACTGAGCTTCTCCTCTGTACCAACGACTCTGCTAGACCCATTCTTTACCTTTCATCACGTAGACAATTGGAAGAAACTCTGAAATTGCAGCATTTCTTAAATAACCTTAAATATCTACAGGAAATTCTCAGGGTGGGTTCTAGGTCAGCTCTTTCCAATAAAATATCTTGGAAAGTGGAAAGGAGGATAGTAGAAATTTTTTCTTCCAAATAAAAAAAAGTTATGTCAAGATTTTAAAAAGTTAATGTAAGAAAAATGTTACATGTGCATATTTTTTATTTGATCTGAACATTGAATTTTAATGGCTTATAGAAAATATTCATTACACTGATGACTTATGTCTGTTAAAGTTGATGTTTCAGAATGTCAGTTGTCTTATGGTCTGAGAAAGAGAGTCCTGAATGGTGTGTTGAAATACCACTCTCTACCCTCACCCCAGGACCATTGGTTATAATGACAACAGACTTCCTAGGACATAGTGTATTGCAGCTGGAAAAAGTAGGAGAAGGTGGCCCAGGAATTCTTAGACTTAGAAAGAAGAAAGACAGATGTTCCCTGGGTGGCTCAGTTGGTTAAGTGTCTGACTCTTGCTTTAGGCTCAGGGCATGATCTCATGGTTTATGAGTTTGGGCTCTGCGCTGATAGCATGGAACCTGCTTGGGATTCTCTCTCTCCCTTTTTCTCTCTGCTCCTCCCCCACTCGTGCTTGCATCTCTCACTCTCTCTCTTTCTCTCTTTCAAAATAAATAAATAAACTTCAAAAAGAAAGAAGAAAGACATACATGAAAGAAAACTTATTAGTAGGCTTCACTCTGTTAACTGATACTTAATTAAAACTTAGGTGATCTGGTAACATCATTCTGAATAAGCTTAGCACATATCTGTCACTAGGAAAGCAGGATTGTCTCAGTTCCCATGGTTTGTCACAGAGGTTTGTATGGATGTTTTCTAAGAAGCTAGAACCTGAAAAAAATATAAATGGCTTATGTTATATCACGATGCAATGCATGTATTTGCCCCACCTTTACCTGATCCTTGTTGTTTAGTGAAGTTTTCTTTTTTTTTTTAAATTTTTCATGTTTATTTACTTTTTGAGAGAGAGAGAAACAGAGCATGAGTGGGGGAGGGGCAAAGAAAGGGAGGGAGGCAGAATCTGAAGCAGGCTCCAGGCTCTGCACTATCAGCACAGAACCCGGCGCGGGGCTCAAGCCCACAAACCATGAGATCATGACCTGAGCTGAAGTCAGATGCTTAACCAACTGATACACCCAGGTGCCCCAGTGAAGTTTTCTATAGACCTTAACTCACTGATTAATTCCTGTCTCTTCTTTGCACTGGCTGCTGGAGAATTGGAAAAGAGAGATGGGGAATAAGGATTTGAAGCATATGTTACCTGATGCCACATGGAACCGCTGGTATAACATTAGCCAGAGACCTTTCCAGTTAGAAATTAGAAAACTGGTATATGCACGATTAGGTTTAGCTGCAACAGAAAACACAGAAAAGCCTCATAAATAATAGTGGCTTAAATAAGATAGAAGTTTATTTCTCATAAAACAAGCCTGGAATTTGGCAATTCAGGACTGTACAGAGTGTTCATTTTATCATCAGGCATCCTGGTTTTAATATTTCTGTTCTGCACGTCAGTATGTGGCTTTATCTTGAAGTTCACGTGACATTTCAGGCAAGCAACAAAATAGAGAAATATTGTCTCCTCCAATTAGGGACATCCACATGGCATCTTTGATAATATCTCATTGGCCCAAGCTTAATCACATGTTTTAATTATGTAGCTGCAAGGGAAGATGGAAAATTTTGTTTCTTAGCTGAACACATGGATATAAAATTAATGCTGAATGAAATTAAAGTGACTATTTTTCTGTCGCAGAAATAGTCTCTGCTTTTGTAAACAACCTAGTCTTTTTCATCCCAAATATTCAAACTGGTCTTTTTTTAAATATCAGGAAAAAATATCTTAACATCGTTATTTATAAGCATAACTCCAAACCCCAGAATTTGAATTTAGAGCTGAATAATTGAACAGTTTTAAAACCTGAGGACCATATAATAGTAAACGGTTGAGTTTTAATATTTGAGTAGAGTATCTATGTACTATCCTCTTCCTCAACCATGCAAGTCAAAACATATCTGTGGCTTTAGGATGGCATATTATATTAAAAATTCTATTAAATACTGCTTGAATATTAAAGAGAAATCTGAGAGATGCACTCAAGTTCTGATAAAACAATGTATCATCCCCTTGAGTGTAGACTACTCCTGGAAAATGGAGGAACCAAAGTTGTTTTTCATCTGTGGTAACATTTGTTTTCTTGTTTTGATTACACAGGCTTAGTACTAGAGAATCAATTTTTGGAAATGGTAATAAATATTGTTGATCAGACAAAAGGTGTGAAATTGATTTCTTCCTTCCCTTTGAAAAAAAAGTCTAATACTAAGATAAATGCCAACCCTAACTGCAAATGTAAATTACATAGAGAGCTTTAAATAATGGGTATTTTTATTAGAGTAGACTCAATTAAATTTTCTGGATGATCTTTTAGGACAACAGGTTGACATCTACAAAGGAAAATTTATTTAAAAGTTTGAAGTTAAAGGAAGAATAATTATTGAAAACCCAGAGACAGATGATGATCATTTTCTAGTAGGGACCATAGTCTGAAATATTTTGGTGTCAATAGAAATGCTGAGAACAATAACATGAAATATAATAAAGAACTATAAAGAATTAGAACTTTATTAACTGCAATCTATTTTTTCTAAAGAATTTATTAATGATACTAATAAGTGTACAAAAAATTTTAGAATTTCATGTGTGATCTCATTACAAGTTCTTAAACATTACTGACAGGGTTCAATTTTCTCTCTCTCTCTGTCTCTGTATTGGCTTCATTTTCACAAAGACTCTCTGTGAGGCTGGAAAATGGACAGCAGAAACCTCAGCCTTACAAGACCCTCAAAGCTTCAGATTCTGGAGATAGTAAATATTTTTCCTAAGGCTCTGGGGAAATACCAGGGAGAACTCTGATTAGACAAATCTAATGGAAGTCAACCCTATCTCAACAAATGGTGTGAATGAGGGGTATTTTCCCAAAGATAGAGATGTTGCATGCCTCTCTCTCTCTCTCTCTCTCTCTCTCTCTTTCATGCCCACACATATACTGCACCAGGTCTACTATAGGTATATTTTATTTTAGTTTGTGAGGCAATAATATGCAGCCAATTTTGGAATTACTTTATAGCCATCAGACAGAGTGGAATATCATTAATCTTATCTTTTGAATATCTAATAACTTTCTATACTCAGAAATGAATTGAGAATTAAGATAATAGTATTTCAATTTATTTGAGAAAATGATTCACTTTTAGGTCATTTTCTTTAATCTACCTTGTAGTAAAAGCTTTACTTCAGGATTTCAGAAGTCCTGGATGAAGGTAAAATTTACTTTGAATACTTCTGAAACTATAAAAATACTGCCTTTGAGTGTTCTCTATTGATTATATATGTAGATTACCTTTTTAAACTGCCTTTCTTATGAGGTATTAATTTGTGGTTGGAATATTTTATGTCCTTGGTAACTTGATTGATTTTGAGCAAAGTGAGTAAAACATATTCTTCACTTAAGTAAAATTCAATAGAAAGGCTTTCACCTGGCATCAATCAGATTTTATTGAGGGTTTAATATAATTGTCTTTGGTATAACATTTCATTTCATTAATAATAGAAATAGGAATATACTCCAGATCTTGAAATGAATTGTTATCAGAGCTATGGATATGATTCCAGATCACATTTGAGTATAAATTCATTTCAATTTCAACTAACTTGATAAATGATCATGCCTTACATGTACACAATTCCATATCCATTACCATATTTTTCCTCCTAACAACCTCAAGAAGTAGGTAAAATTATATTAGCATAAAACTTGACATAAAAAAGTTATGTGGAGTGGTATGGAGTAGATGGAAGAGGCCAGGATCTCATGGTGGAGTGGGACACAAATAGTAAGGATGGAAGGGTTTGGGTGCATGGAAGGATAGGGCTAGCAGAACAGAACACAGTTTCATATTCCAGAAAGAACTTATCAGATGTATGGATCATGGTATAAAAGCATATGGCTATTGAAAATTGTCCAATATGTTTAGTTCCCATCCGTGGGAGGGGAGTTCACCTGGCAGCACCTGTATGACAGCAGAATACTGGGGATGGAAAGGAATAGACTAGGTGTCCACAAGAAGGAGTATGGGCTTATAATTACTGGGAGTACACCTGCAGATCTAGATAAACATACAATGTATTGTGTAAGCCTGGCATAGGGTTCCAGCATATTTGTTTCAAAAGCCACACAAGTGATACACCTGGTCCATAGTGAGAACATCAAGTGAGTCAAAGCTTGGTCTAAGGTAGCAGTATTTATGATTTATCTGGAAGCCACTGTCAGACTTAGAAAGCCAAGACAGTGATGCAAAGTCCAAGAGATGAGGAAGGCCATACATTTTTAAAAGAAAACAATAAGGAGTTCCTTGTTTTTTGGGTGCGTGCTGGCCATATATCACAACGAGTTCACCTGTCTGTAGGGATAAGGCTATTTGACATATGAGGACACAGTTGATACAGGGGAAGCAAAATATTAGTTCAAGGGTGGTGCAGAAATGCAGTGGTCAGCAATGGGTCAGTCAGCAATGGGCTAAAAAATTCAGATGAGCAGTTAGCTTGTCTCAAAAATTCAGACCAGCAGTTAGCTTTAGGGATATCTATCATGAGTAAGAGGGCCTCAACTACCCAAAGGATTTAAATACTTTATTTTTTGAGAGAGAAAAATGGGAAGATAATAAGGAGATTATATATATCATATATATAATCATGTACAATAATATACAATATCTAATACCAAAAAGGGCAAAGGATATGAACAGATGATTCATAGGAAAAACACTAATGGAAAAAACATAAGAAAAGGTGACCAAACTTTCTGATGTAGTGAAGAAAGAAAGAAAGAAAGAAAGAAAGAAAGAAAGAAAGAAAGAAAATAAGCAGATAATTCTTTGAACCATCAAATTGGCAGAAATTAAAAAGTTATAGGATCTATATTAATTTCCTATGGCAGCTGTAACAAATTACCACCAACTGTGTGGCTTAAAACAACATAAATTTATCCTCCTACAATTCTGGAGGCCAGAAGCTGCAATCAGTTTCACTGGATTAAAGTTAAGGCATTAGCAGAGCTGGTTCCTTTGGGAAATTCTAGAGGAGAATTTGTCTCTAGCATCTGGAGGCCAATTACATTCCTTCCTCACATCACTCTGATGTCTTGCTTTCATCATTACATCCACTTCTACACCAAGTCTTTCTTCTAAAGATATTTGCGATTATATTTGGGGCTGTGATTGTATTGGGGGCCCACCCAGATAATCTAGAATAATTACCCCAAGATCTTTAACTTAATCACATGTGCAAAATCTATTTTCCATTTATGGTAATATTCAACAGGTTGCAGAGATTAAGACCTGGTTATTTAGAGGCCATTTTCCAGACAATAACAGCACCTATTGGTTGCAAGATTGTGGGGAAATGTTTTTATGGATCAATATGGCAGTACCTAACAGATGTCAAATATTTAGACTTTTGAGCCAGTAATTGAACTTCTAGGAATTTATCTCACAACAAAGGGTACAAATATACATGTAGAAGGATGGTCACACTTAGGTGTAAAAAAACGGAAAGCAGTATAAATGTCCCTTATAATACTGCTTAAGTTAATTATAGTATTTTTGTGTGATGGATGCACATTTGGAAGCACACCTTCATTGTAGAAAATTTGGAGAGTACAGAAAATGTGAAAACAGAAATAAAAAATGACTATGCTAACAGTTTAGAGAGAACCTTTCAGTGTTTCAAATGTGTATATGCACATAAAATTGTGACATAAGATTGGGAACCTATTATAAATTCTGCATTGTAACTTGTATTTAAAAACATTTTGATTATGTAATACATACAGAACAGTATGGAAAATAAAATACACAGCCTGACATTATATCTCAGAGCAAGCACCTGGGTAATCACAAGGGTCATGAAATCCAACATTGTCCGCTTTGGCAGTTCAGAAATCCTCTGAAGTTTTCCTCCCAGTCCCAAACCTGCCACAAGGTAGTCCCTCTTTTAAATTTCACAGTGATGATTTCTTTCATTCTCCTTTTAGTTTTATTATTTAGGTTTTATTTCCTAAGCATAATCACTAAGGCCAAAATTTAGTTTTTGTATTTTATACATATAGAATAATCAGATGTATGTTCTTTGTGTCTGGCTTCCTTCTCTTAAACATGAATTTTTTGAGGTTTATTCAAAGGCTAGAGTCAACTGACTTTCATTTCTGTTGTATAAAATTATATGAATATATCACAACTTACTCTATTTTATTGTTGATGCAAATGTGGATTGCTTTTATTTTTTTTTGACTATTTTAAAAATAATTCTGTTACACTTCTGTTTCATTAATTGGTGCTTTTGTCCTCTCTCAATCAAGAAATTTAGTACGCTTTAACTCCATGTATCCCTCTCCTGTCTTCTGTCCTATTCTTGCCTTCGTATTTTAATCCTCTTATATTTTGAAACCCTCAAGACATCTAAAAATTTTTATACAGTCATTATTCATTTGGTGTGCCCGCATACTTATTGTTTTTATTTCATTTATTCCTTCTTGTATCTCTTTTTTGCTTAGAGGTTTTTTTTTGCCCAAAGAATACCTTTTAATATTTTATTTAGTGTGGCTCCACTAGTGGCAAATCATCTTAGTTTTATTTATCTGAAAATGTCATTTCATCTTAATTCTAAAAATTGAAATTTCCTACTAAAGATTTTTAGGTTAGTAGTAATCTTTCAGCACATTAAAAATTTCATTCCATTGTTTATTGACTTTCACTAAATGTGTTGATAAATTAGAAGTCTATTTTATTTTTACTCCTTTGAAGGTAATCTTTCTTTTCTTACTCTTAACATTTTCTCCTTTTCTTTGTTTCCATCAGTTTTACTATATTAGACTAGATGACTTGTAGTAGTAGTAGACTAATGTCTACTATTAGTAGTAAACATTAAACCCTGTCTTGTTTGATTTGGGCTGCTATAACAAAAATATGATAGACTGAGTAGCTTAAACAACAAATATTTATTTCTCATAGTTCTGGAGGCTAGGAAGTCCAAAATCAAGGCGCCAGCAGATTTGGTGTCTTGTGAGGTCCTTCTTCCTGCTTCATTGACTGCCATTTTCTCTCTTGTCCTCACATAGTAGAAGGGATGAGAGGGCTCTATGAGGTTTGTTTTATAAGGATACCAATCCTACTTGAGGACTCTGTCCTCAAGACTTAATTGTCTCCCAAATGCCCCATTTCTTAATACCATCACATTGGGGGTTAGAATTTCAACATATGAATTTGGGAAGATATGCAGTCCATAGCAAACCAATTCACTGAGTTCTTAATTTTACATATTTTATTTTTTCATTCTAGATATTCCAATGGTACTCCTTCAACTATGCCAGTTGTGTATATTTCTTAGTTATTTGCTATATTTATAATCTTTTAAAAATCTCTGTGAACATAGTATTTTATTTCCTCAACCAAAAGCATAATTAGCTACCAGTCTGTGTTTAATATTTCCAATATCAGAAACCCTTATCCATTATCTGCACTATTCTTCATGAACTCTTAACTCCTATATTATCTTAGATTATGTGCCAGACATTGTATTTTCAGAAAAACTGTTTGTAGGAATAATTATTGAGACTTAGTATGTTACCTTTTCTCAAAGGGATTTTCACTTGCCTTTATCTAACACGTAAAGCACTAGGTATAGTTGATTCTCATTATTCACTGTAGTTATTTATGTTCCATAAAGTTACTGTGAGCACTGAATTTGCAAATATGAAACCATTGCTCTTAGGAGAAACACAGAAATAAGTTCCTGTGAGCCTCCAGTCACAACATTATCATCAACCAATCAATACCTAACCTTGTTTCATGTGTATTTTTGTTTAAAGATACCTTAATTTTTAAACACACACACAAACACACACACACACACACACACACACACACCCTCCCCCCTCCTCACCCCCCCCATTTCTTACAAATTATTAGTTACATGATGTTTGATTAAAATCCAGGAGCTTTGCCAGTGGATGCTATTTGTATTATACAGGTTTATTTGCCAACATCTTTGTAAAACAAGCCAGTCTTATTAGCATTGAAAAACAGCTCTTCCACATAACCCTTTCTGGTAACACTTAGTAGATATTCAACAAATTCTACTGTAGTTTCCTGATCTGCAGAACTTCTTTGCTTATAACTTTAACATTTTTTACCTACAACAACTTTTGAAATGTGGCGGCCAGCAGCACTAGGCAAAAAAGGTTTAACATTCTTCTGATCCTGGATACAGGACTATAAATTTCTGAGGCTAAAATTTTAGCCTCATGACTATGCTGCTCAATGTACTTGCCTTATGGTTGTCATCTCATGAATCCACAAATATAGCCACTTTTCCATGGCTTCATCATATACTGTAGATGTAACTTTAGTACCTTCCTCAGTGGCCTCATTTACAGATTGACAAATTTCCTTTCTTTTCCTAAACATACTGTATTGCTGATTCATTAATGTTGAACTCACAGCCAACAGCACTAGAACTCATGCCTAAGTGAAACTTATTTAGCACACACATTTTTCTACCTTAGACACATGACGGCCTTCTTGTGCTTAGGAACACTAGACAATACTTCAGCTCTCTACTTGGAAGCCATTTTTTTTTAAGTATATTTATTTTTGAGGGAGAGAACGAGAACACATTCTTACACGCACTCAACGTGCACGTGCAAACATGGGAGGAGCAGTGAAAGAGGGAGACAGAGAATCCCAAGTAGGCTCCGTGCTGTCAGCATGGAGCCTGATGCAGGGCTTGGACCCATGACTTATGAAATCATGACCTAGGCGGAAATCAAGAGTCGGACACTTAACCAAATAATTCACCCAGGTGCCCCAGAGGCCATTTTAAGAAACAAAATCACCACTGAAAAGCACAAAATAGGAAAAACGTGGAACTAAGTAGACCACAAAAAGGATACTTGCAGTACAAAAGCTGACAGAGGAAGGCAGAACATCACCTTGTTTGACCTCAACTGGAAATACGTATGCGAGTGACTCAAATTTGTTGCCACTTTGTGCATGTCCTCAAATGACCTTGAAAATGCCCCATGATTATTGACTTGGGGGTTGCAAATAAATTTTAGTGAATAGATGAATAATCAGGATTGACATTATCTGGAATTTCCTAAAATCAGTTTCAGGAATTAAGATTTTTGTGTCACCAAGGTGGGTTAAAGTTGGAATGCAGTATTTGTGAAGGCAATTACTTCCAGTGCACCCTTATTCCAGCAGTGTAGCCTTTTGGGGTCCCAACCCAAAACACAACCCTAAAATCCAACTTTCCCCCCACTAGCCCTGCAGCTGTCAAGAACATTGCTCAGTCACCCAGTTACTTTTTCTAGAATTGTTCATCAGCCTAAGGGTAAAATAGTTCAGGCTTTCTTCTCCGAATTTCTGTCCAGTCCTGGACCTTGTCCATGCTTTAATATCATATCCTGATCATTTTTACATCATCATCATCAGATGACAACCTGTGAGATTGGACTCTATGATCTTTTTAGCCTAAGACTTTGAAAAATGTACTATTGTATTTTTATGAATTTGTTTTGTTAGGGCACAGAGATAGATCACACACTTGGGACTGATGGGAGTGTAGTTTCTTCTAAGAGTATAGACATTTCAGTTTTCAGTTATTGTGGGAAGAGGTCAAGATAAGGTTTAACAGATGGGTGTGAGATTGAAATGAAGTGAGGGGTCATTTTGCTCTGAGAAATGAAGTGTTACTGGTGTTGTTTTTTGGAGAAAGCAGTAAATTGCTATTAGTCAGCAGCAGTTCAAGATCGAGAAAGGTATTCACCTGGTAAGGAATCTAGGTTACATCTAGGCCTTGACAGAAGTTGTAAGTTATTCCTTGTATTGACATACCTTTTCTTATATCTTTAGCAACATATCATTAAATGCAATAACCTAGAATCAATTGTCCCATGGAGAATTATGGATGCATCCATTCAATTCCTGGTAGAAAGAAAGACAGTTCTCTTCCTCTGTCATCAGAGTGTATTAGACACTGGTAATAGATAGCTATGCCCAACATGGCAGCGACCTCACAATAGCCATCTCCATTGGAGGTAGCATAATGAGTATATTAGTTTCCTAGGGCTGCCATAACAAAGAACCCAAAACTGGGTAGCTTAAAACAACAGAAATGTATTGTTTCCCAGTTCTAGAGGTTAGAATTCCTAAATCAAAGTGTCAACGGGGCCTTGCTTCTCTTTTAGCTTCTCTGACAGCTCTAGGGGAGAATCTTTCCTTCCCTTCTGGCTTCTGGTGTTCTCTAGCAATCCTTGGCATTCTTAGACTTGTAAACACATTACTCATGTCATGTGGCTTTCTTCTCCTTGTGTGTCTTCACATCATCCTTCTAGTGTGTAAGTCCAAATTTCCTCTTTTTATAACTTCATCGATCTTTAGAGGTACTGTGGTTAAGATTTCAACATATTTTTCTTAAGGGGGCACAATTCAGTCCATAACAAAGAAGAATCCAAGGAAGAAGAATGTTAGGAATCTGATCCTGAACACAAGTGAAGCAGTGTCCTAGGAAAGTCATATTCATGATTCAGGCATCATTCTGGTAGGCTTATACTACCTTATAAAGTATCTTATAGCATTGGCAGTGTGGGGTATATATTAGGTAAGTTTCAGCCAGGGGAGCAGAGTAATTGTGAATTTTGGAATAAGGCATTTATTGTGGGGCTTATATCTACGCAACTGTAGGATCTGGGGAAAGAAAGGTCCAAAACGGGACTTGGAAGTACAGGAAAGGAGTCATTAACATGTTCATCTGAGAAAACTACCACATCTAGTCACCAAAGTGGAACTGAAAGGGAAAAGCTCATGGGGAAATGCATGGGAAGCTGTTGCTTTTATTTGGCTCACCCTGTGTGTGTCTAAAGACAAAAGGTTGTTTTGGGCCAAGAAACAGTGAGGAGTATGAGCAATTAGGAGAAAGGACTGGGTGTGGAATGGAGGATAAAGTGGAACCTACTGGGACTACCTGCAACTATGTGTCATCATACCTGACTCTGAAGACTTTTACTCCCACATTCCAAAATTTACCTGGGCAACTCTTTTGGCCAGGTCTAACCTTAAAATACATAGGGTGGGGAATCCTAGACACATAATTTTCATCTTTAACTACATACCACAAAAGAAGGGCAGAGCTCTTCAGGGATTCACAAATTGAACATGAAACAGAAATAAAAATTTATTACAAACTGAGTGGAATTATAAGAAGGAGATCTAGGGAAGTTACACTAAAGGGATTAGATTGTTTTATTTCACAGACGAGGAAAGTTAATAAAGTGATCTATATTCACATAGGCTTATGAGAAATAAAGTAAGCACTGCCTGTGACCCCGTATAAAGACTAACTTTTGCTTTTGGAAACTGAATGTAAAATTTAGGAGAACCAAAGCATGACTTTAATGTATCAAGCCACTGACTAGCAGAGTATAGTTCGACATATATTTGTGTACAGATTTTTTGTTTGAGTAAAGATGTTTAATCAGGTCCTCCCTTCTCTTCCTTACTTTCTTTCCCCAAAAGATCAAGTCATTTGTATTAGCATTTCCTAGAGAAACAGAATCATTAGGATGTATATGTATATACATATTGTTTTGTGTGTGTATATATATTGTGTGTAACAAAACCAGTAGAATATATGTAAAGTCATAAATAAAATATAAATAATAAGTAACGTAATATAAATATAAATAAATCATATGTATTATATTTATTATGAGGAATTGGTTTATGGTACTGTGGAAACTGACAAGTTCTAAGATCTGTATGGTGAGTCAGTAAGCTGGAGACCCGGGAGAGACAATGGTGTAGTTCCGGTTTGAATCTGAAGGCCTGAGAACTAGAAGAAGCAATGGTATAGCCATTAGTCCAAAGGCCATCAAGATTGAGACTCAGGAAGAACAGTTTTGGTTATGTTAGAAGGCAGGAAAAAGCCAATGTCCCAGTTTGAAGGCAGTCTGGTAGAAAGAATTCCCTTGCTTAGGTGAAGGGTCAACCATTTTGGTTTATTCAAGCCTTCAGCTGTTTGGATGAGGCCCACCCATATTAGGGAGGGCAATCTACTTGGCTCAGCCTACCAATTCAAATGTTAATCTCATCTAGAAACAGCATTACAGACAAACACAGAATAATGTTTAACCAAATATCTGAGTACCCTGTGGCCCAGTCAAATTGATACATAAAATTAACTGTCACATCACCATTCTCAAAAATTTTACAGGCTCGAGCTTACTCATGCCCTGGAAAGAGCCTCTGAGTACTTTTTTTTTTATTATCTCAAGGTAAGGGATTTAATTGTTTTTGTTTGTTTTGTTTTATTTTTTCTATTTGAGTGTGTAGCCTTATTTCTCCTGTATCTCCATTATAAATGTTAAAGAAAAAAAAAACCCATATTAATCCAGGGTTCCTCAATGGGAGGGGCTATTTTTATCTCAAAGACATTTGGCAATGTCTGGAGACACTCTTGGTTATCACAATGCTGAGAGTGTGAGGGACTTGACCTTGGTATCTAGTAGGTAGAAGGCCAAAGATACTATTAAATATCCTACAATGCACAGGGCAGCCCCATACGACAAAGAATGATCTGGCCCAAACTATCAACGTTACTACTGTTGAGAATCCCTAAACTATAATCCAAGAAAGGTTTGAATATCAATTTCAGTTTGGGACTACTTAGAGAGTTCTCTTTGTTCACTGAATAAACCCAAAAGTTGAGAGAATAAATGATTTCAGGAACTAAAAATTAAAAAAAAAATTAGACTGAACAGAACATTTTCAGCAGGGAAAGATCCTGAAAAAGATGACCAGAGGCACTCAGAAATTTTAAAGATAATTTTTCCTCCAAGGCATGGCTGACTTCTTTTCCAAGCTCATTTACCAGGTCTTCATTCATTTGCTCAATATGAAGGCTGAGATATTATATCAGCGTTGAATAGAAACCGCTTTTCTCCTAAACCAATGCTTTAGAGGAAGGGAATCCACTCATATACATTTGGAAGGTAGTTGGAGCACATATGTGTAAAATTTTAGCAGTGATGATCCATCATTTTCCAAGTAATACTCAAATACCAAGCATGTTCTAATGAGGTTATGTAATACTTGTGTTTTGTATTCACCAAATGATTTCAGGAGCGAGGTACTAGAACAATGGTCACTTCAGAGGATCGAATGCTATTTCTGGTGGTGTTTCTCATGGCAAGTGTTAGAAGAGGGTGTTTTGTGGGGAAGCTGTTGCACTTCCCATCCACACTCCATTTCACCAGCCCCTATACCACCACACACCTGCACACCAAGACTAGTGCTCACATTGTGAATGTCTAGTTTAGCAACACAAATGGAAAGTAAGAACGTTAAGTTGTATAGCAAAAAGTTATCCTTTTTAGAATAATAAGATATTTTCAAACCTTATATTTTGGGAATGCAAATAAGCTACTCCTTCCTTCTCATGCAAGAAACTAGCTCGTTAGAAAAGCTGACCAATTTATTTTCTGTGGCACAGGAATACTTTTTCTTGTCAATTGAGAGGCTCTAATGACCTAATTTGATCAACTGGAGAGATATCAAGATTTTCATCTAAGTATTTTATTTATGCTAATAAAGATTTCTATTTTACATTTCATCTAGAATTTAAAGGTTTTGTACTTGTGTTTTGATAGAACAGTGTCATTTATTTCAGACTTCTTATTTATGTAAATGGCTGTGTTGTAGCTTTCTCTTCTTGGAATTGGAAATACAGATAGGCAAGTCATAAAAATAGCAAAGCATTTATTTCAGAAAATACCCTGAATACAGTAATTGGTCACTAAAAAGATAAGGTTGTAATTATGGCTTTTCCGAGAAATGAGAACCTGAAGATTTTATAATGAGATCATTTCTAATATCTGGCAGGCTTCATTTTCACAAATTCTATTTTAATATACATATGGGTTATTTCATTCTAGGTTATTTTATTTCCACTATCTAGGGGACTATAGTCTTTCTTTCATCTATGAAAGTGAATGCATAATATCCTGATAAATTTAATATACTCTTTATATTATGGTGTTAGCCATGCAGAAAAGCACATAAATAATTGATAATAATATCTTCTCTCTAAAAGGAGACATTGTATTATAATTAGACCATTAACTGTAGTATAATTGTTTATATTTACAGAAGTTAAAAATAAAGTGTTTTTTATTGGTCATGAACCTCTGGATTATATCTAGACAAAAGAAATTAGACTTCATAAAATTTTCTGACCATTTTAGTGAGAAATTTTATTTTTCTCTGTTTTCCTGTATACCTATTTAATTCCAATGAATAAATGTTAATAGTTGTTTTTAGGTCACCTTTATGTGAGGCCATGCACTTTATGATGCATTTTCCCCATGAATTATTTACATTTTGGGGTTGAGTTGATGTGGAAATAAGTCATGTAACATTTTTTTCTCTTTAAAATTATTTTCTTGTTCTATTGGTGTAGTATTTTATAGTGACAAGATTCAACTGGTGAAAGCAATTTGAAGCAAAAAAATCATTTCCCAAATCCTCAAACAATGTACAGTCGCTTCTAAATAGGTTCAGCTCCTTTGGAACACTCTGCTCTTTGTATATGCATACTACTATGATTGTTAGATGTCAGAGCATCCTTGGGACCTTTTTTTCCCCAAGATGCCATTATTTCTTTAAGTGAGAGAAAGCCTACTTTATTTTCTTATTTAAGAGAAATTTTTCTTTTATAAATTTAAATTTTAGGTAGTTAACATATAGTGCAATATTGGTTTCTGGAGTAGAATTCAGTGATTCATCATTTACATATGACACACAGTGCTCATAACAAGTGCCCTCGTTAGTACCCATTATTCCATCTAGCCCATCACCCACCCACCTTCCTCCATCCACCCTGGTTTGTTTTCTATTTTTCTTGTGGTTTATTTCCCTCTCTTCTCTTCTTTGTCCCCCTTCCAATATGTTGATCTCTTCTGTTTCTTAAATTCCACATGTGAGCGAAAGCATACCGTATTTGTGTTTCTCTGATTGATTTATTTTGCTTAGCATAATACAGTCTAGTTCCATCCACGTCATTGCAAATGGCAAGATTTCATTCCTTTTTGATAGCTGAGTAATATTCGTGTGTGCGTGTGTGTGTGTGTGTGTGTGTGTGTAGACCGTATCTTCTTTATCTACTCATCAGTTGATGGAGATTTAGGCTCTCTGCATAGTTTGGCTATTGTTGATAATGCTGCTATAAACATTAGGGTACATGTACCCCTTCTGTACCCTTTCAAATCTGTATTTTTGTATCCTTTGTGTAAATACCTTCTAGTGCAATTGCGAGATTGTAGGGTAGTTCTATTTTTTGTTTTTTGAGGAACCTCCATACCGTTCTCCAAAGTGGTTGCAGCAGTTTGTATTCCCACCAGCACTGTAGGAGGGTTCCCCTTTCTCTGCTTCATTGCCAACACTTGTTGTTTCTTGTGTTATTAATTTTAGCCATTCTGAGAGGTGTGAGATGGTATCTCATCATGGTTTTGATTTGTTTTTCCCTGACAATGAGTGATATTGAGCATCTTTTTATGTGTCTGTTAGGCATCTGGATGTCTTCTTTGGAAAATGTCTATTCATGTTTTTTACCTAATTCTTAACTGGATTATATGATTTTTGAGTGTTGAATTTGATAAGTTCTTTCTAGATTTTGGATACTAACCTGATGAAGGTTGGATAGTAACCCAATGATTATTTGCTTCTCCCAGTCTGAAGATTGCCTTTTAGTTTTGTTGATTGTTTCCTCTGTTGTGCAGAAGCTTTTTACCTTGATGAAGTCACAGTAGTTCATTTTTGTTTTTGTTTCCCTTGACTCCAGAAACATGTCCAGTAGGAAGTTACATGCAGCTGAGGTCAAAGAGGATGTTGGGGCACCTTGGTGGCTCTGTTGGTTTGAGCGTCTGATTCTTGATTTCATCTCGCAGTTCCTGGGACTGAGCCCTGCATCCAGCTGCACACTGATAGGGTGGAGCCTGCTTGGTGCTTGAGATTCTCTTTCTCACTTCTCTCTCTGCCTTGCTTCCTGCTTGCTCTTGCTGCTCTTTCTCTCTAAAAAAAAAAAATAGTGAACTTAAAAAAAAAAAGAGGTTGCTGCCTGTGTTCTCCTCTAGGATTTTGATGGTTTCCTGTCTTACATTTAGGTCTTTCATCCATTCTGAATTTATTGTTCCGTGTAATGCATGGAAGCAGAAAAACTTTCAAACATTTAAGAGTTAAGCTTTACTTTTAAGATGCCTCCTAAGCGTTGCATGTTTGATTTGAGTTGGTTTTTACCATTGAAATAATGGAGGACCTAGTTGGGACCCTGAACCATGATATTTGAAGATTTGCTGACAACATTCAATATGAGTGGCCAGAATCACTCGGTTCTAATGTATGCAAATCTGAAATTTTGCTAGATGTTAATAATTACTTCTCACAAAGGTTTGCTAATTTACACGACAACCACAGGTGGGTACTAGTCACTCCCAACATCAAGAGAACTTGGTGCCATCAAACTAAAAATCCCCTCCCCAATATTAGTAAGAAGTGGCAATTCCTTATTGCTTAATGGTTATTTCCTAATTTAAAAAATATATTTATTGACTTCTGTATTTTTGTTGTTCTATGAATGTCATGTTCTTATGTTTTATCCTTTCTTTTTAAAAAATGTTTATTTATTTATTTTGAGACAGAGAGAGGATGCGAGCGGGGCAGAGGCACAGAGGGAGAGAGAGAATCCCAAGCAGACTCCATGCTGGGAGTAGGGGTCGATCCCGTGAACCATGGCACCATGACCTGAGCCAAAGTCAAGAGTCAGAGGCTTAACCAATTGAGCCACCCAAGTGCCCCTGTTTTATCCTTTCTTAATATGAATTGTTGATCTTTCAGTTTTTGTTTTATAGAAACTCCCCCCCACACAATTATATGGATTAAAAAGTCATACATTCATATAGTATGACTTTACTTTTAGTAGTTGTCAGTGATTTTTATTTTTTATCTTGCTTTGGTTTGAATTGCACATTGCACATATAGAGGCTCGAGCCTCTGTGTAATATTGACTATGTAAGGACAGATGCTTGTTGTAGATTTTTGATAGATATTCTTTGTCAAGTTAAGATTCACTTTGATTCCATGGTGCTTGGGTGGCTCTGTTGGTTAAATGTCACATAACTTTGACTCAGGTCATGATCTTGCAGTTTGTGAGTTTGAGCCCTGGGTCTGGCTCTGTGCTGATAGCTCAGAGCCTGCAGCCTGCTTCGGATTCTGTGTCTCCCTCTCTCTCTCTGCCCCTCTTCTCCTTGTGCTCTTGCTTTCTCTCTCTCTCTCAAAATACATAAATAAACTTAAAAGAAAAAAGAAACATCTGCTTGATTACCACATGCTATCATTTCTTTGTTTTCTATTTTATTACTTTTTACTACCTTCAACATTTCATTCCTTCTATTTGTATTTTGTCTTTTGTTCTTTTACTAAGTTCTTAAACCACTTTTGTAAATTATAATTCTTAATATTAGTTATATTTAAATATATACATTCAGGCCCATAAATCATCCTCTAAGTATTAATTTAGCTGGATTTTACAAGTAGTTATAATTATTTAATAATATTATGTTTTTTAAACCTATGAGTTATTCACATGTATTTTATTATTTTTCTGATATATGAGCTTTGCAGGCCCACTTTTGACGTTAATTTTGTTGTACTATACTGTGTTATGGACAGTAGGTTTTTATATTTTTGTTGAGATTTGTTTGTGGCCTAAGCCCTGCTCAGCTTTTTTAATGTTTCAGGGATGCTTTCTAAGCATGCATCCTGATATTTTGCCGTATATCTTATATCAGCCTTCTAAATTATATTATTAATCCTTAATAATTTTCTATCTTTGTGATCTATCAATTACTTGTTTGTAGTGTAGATTTGTTTCAACCTCTCATTTTTATTGTAGATTGTCTAAATTCTCCTTATAATTCTGTCATTTACAAATACTTTGAAATTATGTCAGGTTATTTTGAATTTTTATATTTTTTTGGTGCATTGCTTTTTTCACCATATATAATAACCTATTTATCGCTAATATTTTTCTGCCTTGAAAACAATTTTCTATGTTATTAATATATCTAGTGTTACTTAGCTTAGTACTTCTTTTACATATCTTTATCATCTCATTACCAGTAATAATTTCTGTGTAATTATGTTTTACCACTATTCTCTATAAAAAGAATTTAACTGAGTATTTTTCCTCTTCAGTTCTTATTTGCTTGTGTTTTTTTTTTAATGTGTATTTATTTTTGAGAAGGTGCAAGCAGGGAAGGGGCAGAGAGAGAGGGACAGAGGATCTGAAACACTGACATGAACACTTTAATACCATTGGTTCAAACCAAATGGGAGGAAGGTGTGGAGAGACACAATTCTAATAAAATAAAACAATTAATTATTAAAAGTGACAACTAAAGAAACAAAATAAACCTAACTGCATATTAAATCAATAACTTTAACATCCATTTAGCAGAATCATTTCAGGTGACTTTATAATCTAGACTTTGTATGTTCTTAGTGGCATACATTAAAAAGAAAAACAAGCAGGGGCACCTGGGTGGCTCAGTTGGTTGAGCAGCCGACTTTGGCTCAGGTCATGATCTCAGTTTGTGAGTTCGAGCCCCATATCAGGCTCACTGCTGTTGTTGCTTCAGATCCTCTGTCCCCATCTCTCTGCCCCTTCCCTTCTTGCACTTTCTCAAAAATAAATAAACATTAAAAAAAAAAAACAAGCAAATAAGAACTGAAGAGGAAAAATACTCAGCTAAATTCTTTTTATAGAGAATAATGGTAAAACATAATTACACAATATTAAACTGTTCATCTTTTAGTCATAGGTATATTCAGATTTATTACTTAATTTATCAGTTAATTATATTCTTTGATACCTACCATGACATAACTGATGGACTATTTCCTCTGTGTATTTTATTTCCCCATTATTTGTTGTTTTGTTATTTAAACATTCCCAAGTCATATGGCATTTATTTACCCCCTATGTTATTTATGTTTTTTAAAAATACTTTTCAGGTGTAACAAATTATCCTCAAAACTTAATCTAAGACAGGGGCACCTGGGTGGCTCAGTTGGTTAAGTGACCAACTCTTGGTTTCAGCTCAGGTCATGGTCTCACAGTTTCGTGAGTTCAAGCCCTGCATTGGGTTTGTGCTGATGGTGTGGAGCCTATTTGGGATTCTCTGTCTCCCTCTCTCTCTGCCCCTCCCTCATTCACGCTGCCTCTGTCTCTTTCAAAATAAACAAACTTAAAACAAATTAAAAAAAAACCTTAATGAGACAAATGTTTATTGTATCAAGTAGTTTCTGAGGGTCAGCAATCTACCAGTGCTTAGCCGAGTGGTTCAAGGGTAGGGTTTCTCATGAGGCTGGAGTTAAGATGTTGGCTGTGTGGTGGTCATCTGACAGCTTAACTGCAGCTGGAGGATATATTTCTAAGATGACTCACTCACATGGCTGTTGGCAGGATGACTCACTTCATTGCTGGTGATTGGCCTTGGGCCTCAGTTCTTTATCATGTGAGCTTTTCTTCAGACTTCTTGAGTGTCCTCATTACATGGCAGCTGAGTTCTCTCAGAGTGAGAGCTCCAACAGAGAGCAAGAGAAGCTTCAGTGCCTTCTATGACCAAATCTTAGAGTTGCGTCCCATTACTTTTGCATTTTTTATATTTGTTAGCAGCAAGTCACTATGTCCAGTTCACAACTGAGGGGAGGAGGAACTAGGCTATACCTCTTGAATAGCACAGTAGCAGAGAATTTGTAGGCATATTAAAGAACAAACGAAGAAACAAACAAAAAAAATCCCACTGTTAATCCCTTGGCCACAAAGTATTCTTCTCATATGCAAAATACACTTTCTTCAACTGGAACCCTTAAATGTTTCCTACCATTAACACACTACATTGAAAGTCATTGTCACTTGTATCTCAGGCTCCTTGGGTATAGTTCCTTTAGTACATCTCCTTAAGTACAGGTCCTCTAGATCTGAATGCCTGTGACTAAAGAGGTAAGTTATCTTCCACCTCATATACCAATTATATGATGGCAGGACAGGCATTAAGGTAACCTCTCAAATTCCTACTAAAAGAGAGAAAGGAATTGGTGATGAAAGGAGTCACTCATCTATAGCAATTATAAAAATTCAGCTGGGCAAATGTTGGCAATTTCTAGATTAAGATTCAGTTTCATTCCTGCCAGGAATAATATCCATGGGTCTTGGCTGACACTCTGGGTTGTTGGTTCCACCCTCTAAGTCATCCTCCCTTTCCAAGAATGGTAACTCATGTTTGGAGCTGAAGAGTTTCTCAGCCTTCTTCATGCCAGAATTCTGTGAGTCTAGAGATCGCTTTCATTATGTCTTATCTTTGTCCTTTTTATTCTAAGCTGGAAGTGTTTCTGAAAATATAATTCTATTAAAAACTCTGTGGGTTTCCTGTGAATCTTAATGGGGACTCACTCCATTAGATAAGAGCCATGCACAGATCTCTTCAGGATGAGCCTCCTACCCTCTCTCTTAACCTTCTGCTGAGAATACTGAGGTATGATAAAGCTCTTAAGCTTCATAGAAATGCTATTGTTAGGAGATATGCCCCAGTGAGGCATATCCTTATGCTCTTTAGAGTGCCTTTGTCTGACTGAATGATACTCTTTAGCACCACCTTAAAAGCAATCTGCACTCTTAAGAAATAATTTTGGGGGCACCTGGGTGGCTCAGTTGGTTAAGCATCTGACTTGGGCTCAGGTCATGATCTCATGGTTCGTGGGTTTGAGCCCCACATCAGCTGTGCTGACAGCTCAGAGCTGGAGCTTGCTTTGGATTCCGTTATCTCCCTTTCTCTCTGTCCCTCCCCTGCTTTCACTCTGTCTCTGTCTCTCAAAAATAAATGAACATTAAAAAATATTTTTTTAAAAAAGAAATAATTTTGATAAAGATTGAAGCCATGCCATGCTTTATCTTTAGACCAAGTTTTCCTGGCAGTGCCCTGGATTTCATATTTACTTGGAAGCCATTTCTTAATTTTAGCATCATTTGTGATTTGGTGAGGCTGAGAATCTTCAAACTAGCCTTATGATTTAACAGTTATGATTATTATTATTATTATTTTGCCTCATCTCTATTCTCTCCCATACTATTATAAACATCAAGAATAAACCAGTTTTAACATTATGATTAAACCTTTGCCATATCACCCAGTTCATTAGGTACATTTTCTAATTTCTACATAGCTACTGGACACAGGAACGCTAAACTTTCTGTCACTATATAATGCAGATTCGCCGTCCTTCAGTTTCCAGTAACATGTTCCTCACGTCCCTTTAAGGTCACAATAGAAGCCTCATCCAAGTATAGACTCTTACACACAGTCTGCTCAAGGCATTTTAGGCTTTCACTAACAGCCTTGTCAAAGTCCTTCCAGATTTGCCCACTGCCAGGTTCCAAAGCCACACCCACATTTGCATTCATTTCCTTGAGAACACCCCATTCATGGCTACAAAAATCTGTGTCTGCAGTCTCTGGCTATGTAACAATTTATCTAAAATGTAGTAACTTCAAACAATGAAAACTTATTATCCCGTGCAGTTTTTGAAGTCTAGGAGTGGATTAACTCAGTGATTCTAATTTTAGATTTTTCACAAAGTTATACTCAACATGCTGGCCTGGGCTGAAGTCACCTGAGGCCTGACAAGAGCTGGAGTTTCTGCTTCAAAATGGCTCACTCACATGGCTTTTAGCAGAAGGCTCAATTCCTTATCTTGGGGACCTTTCCATAGAGCTGCCTGAGTATCCTTATGATGTGGCTGTTGGGAGCTGGTATTCCCCAGTGAGTGAGTCCTGAGAGAGAGACAGAGAGAGAGAGAGAGAGAAAGAGAGAAAGCCATGCTTTTTTAAAAATGGCCTAGTCTCTAAAATCATACACCATCACTTCTGGTTTTTGTTTTTTTCCATTTGTAAGGAGTCACTAAGTTCAACCCTCACTCAACAAGAGGGGAGTTGGGCTAGGCCTCTTGAAAGGAGGTATATAAAAGAATTTTGGACATATTTTAAAACCATCAATTCCCAACTTTGTTGTAGGCTTAGATCTATAGTTCAATAAATTCACTGCTTACCATCAGTTCTTTTTCAAAAGTTCCCCAATCATTTATTGGTTGAGTGATTTCTCTTATTAAATCTTCTAGAAGGACACATGGGTACAATATTTCCTAAATTCTGCATTTTCCAAATGGTCTTGTTACTTTAGGTCAGCAGGGCTAGATAAAAACTTGTGCTTACACTCATTGCCTTGAGTACCTTATAGATATCACTTGACTGTGCTTTGGAGTTCAACATGTTTATGTGCAGATTGAGACAATCTAATTTTCTTTCCTTTGTATAAGTACTTTGGGTGTTCTTTTGTTTTGTTTGTTTGTTTTGCTTAGAGACCCAGAGCACTTTTTCTTTAAATTTAAAGTCTAATAATTTTATCAGTGTATGCCTCAGAGTTAATATTGTTATCATTTTTTCAAGTACAGTATCTGCTTACAATATATAGTTTTTTTTATTTCTAGACGTTTTCTTGAATCTTGAATTATGATTTTAAATATTTGCTGTGTTTAATTGTTTTCATTTTTTCTTCAGGAAAAAATAACATATTACATGTGTACATGATTGTTATGAGTTGAATTGTGTCCTCCCCCACACTCCCAAAAAAGATATGTTGAAGTCTTAACTCCTAATACATTAAATATGACCCTATGTGGAAATAGAGTCAGAGCATATGTAATTATTTAAGTTAAGATAAGACCTTGCTAGAGTAGGTTGGGTCTCTAATCCAATGTGACTTGTGTTTCTTATAAGAAGATGGCTATGTGAAGATAGAAACAGAAAGCCACGTGACAATGAAAATAAAGATTGGAGGTATGCAGCTACAAGCTAAGGAAGGG
>CM053569.1:47079325-47115188 GCA_028646485.1 Cryptoprocta ferox
TAAAGAGAAGTTTCTTTAGTATATGATTCAGGCTTCCCCTGATTTTTAGAATCCATCTTGTTTCAGTAGGACAATAAATACTATTATCATCTGCTTTCTTCCTTCCCTTTCATCTACTAGCAGGTGCTACCTCTAAACAGTACTGCCTCTGCTTTCCAAAGTGTGTCCGTCTATCCCCCAGATGCAATCCCTGGAACCTTCATTATAATTCCCCTTTGCCAGTGTTTGACACAGCAGGCATCAGACCTGCTTTCAGAAGTTTCTTTTCAGTGTAGAACTCTTTTCTTTGGGAGATGTATCCTGCATTCCACCTCTGCCAAGACTCCCCTACACAATTTTGTGCATCTCCTGCTGGCCTCCACAAACTGCTCTGTTTTGATGTTTGGATGTTGTCCTCCTTTTGCATATAAACTGGAGTTTGTGGGACTTTTCCTTTTAGTAACACTGTGAGTAGTGGTTATAAATGCTTTTAACTGGAAGTCTATTTATATGGACAGCTGTAATTTTGAATCTTTATTATGTAGAAAATTGAAGTGAAGCTAAAACACGAGGTGTCCTAACTTAAAAGATCTGTATTCTCATTTGTTTGGAGTATACACAGTGACTGTTTTGTTTTCTTGAAAATAGGGATCATTGATGCTATGACAATTCCTTAATTTTATAAAGCCAATATGGCTTCCACTTCTGTTTTATCAGTTCACAAGTTTTGAAAGTCATAGTGGAATTTATATCACCTGCATAAGATGCAGGGAGATGTGGGTTAAAATAAGGGTTCATAGAGGCGCCTGGCTGGCTCAGTTGGGTAAGCATCCAACTCTTGGTTTTAGCTCAGGCCATGATCTCATGGTCCGTGCGTTCGAGCCCTGCATTGGGCTTCGCACTGATAGAGCGGAGCCTGCTTGGGATTCTCTCCTTCCCCTCTCTCTCTTCCACTCCACTGCTCATGCTCTCTCTCTCTCCATTCCTCTCTCTCTCTCTCTCTCTCTCTCTCAAAATAAATAAACTTTTAAAAAACTTTAAGAAATAAAATAAAGGCTTATATTTGACAGAGGCCAAGATCCTCAGACTCTTCAAGCTCCAGTGCCCTTACTTATAAAATGGTTTTAATATCAGCGACTTGCATTATTGCTCTTAGTTCTATATTTGATAATTTAAGTGAGCATAATATTTTAGCATGGCGCCTTGTTTTTAATTTTTTAATTTTTTACATTTATTTCTGAGAGGCAGAGAGAGACAGAGCACGAGTGGGGGAGTGGCAGGAGAGAGGGAAACACAGAATACTAAGCAGGCTCCAGGTTCAGAGCTGTTAGCACAGAGCCTGCTGTGGGGCTCAGAACTTACAAACTGTGAGATCATGCCCTGAGCTGAAGTCGGATGCCTAACTGACTGAGCCACCCTGGCACCCCTAGCATGGAGCCTTGTAAGTGAAAGGTGTTCAAAAACTGGTAGATGTTATTATTAAAAATAACAGTAATATTATATTCAGTGAATCAATTATATATACACTAGTTTGGCTTATTAGCCATTTTAGCATTCTGTAATTGATTTAAACCACAAAACTCTTTTGAAGTCTTGGAATATATCCACCTGTCAAAGGAAACTGAGAAGGTGATTATAAAGCACGGCTTAGAAAAAGACACTTGCAAATTCATTTTCTCACTTAGCTTAGAATAGCACATGCTGATACAGTTTGCTTTGGCAGTCTTGATTTTTATAAAGGCTCTGATTAAAATGAAAACAATTGAACTGGAAACTGTATCATCCACTTCAGAGAATATTACAACAGCTTCTGCTGTGGAGGCAAGTGCATTGAAAGGGAATATATATCCACGTACATTGTTTATGTGATACTTAGAAAATAATATTATTTCCCCCACATGGAGTCTAAGGACCTCATTTAATATTTTTATGAGAATTCAAAACTCATAAAGAGAACTGATAGTGTAGACGACTGAATGTTTTTATTCTGCGGTAAACAGAGACAAGTAGAGTTGCTACCCAATTTTTATGTGACAGTTCTGGTGTTATATTTGTTTCAACTATATTTGTTCAACTATATTACTATATTTGTTTCAACTATAATTTAGGGAAGTGTTTCCCAAACCTGGCTGGCTTTAGAATTACCTAAAAAAACTGTTTAAATAAACATATCCCTTACAACTATAGGACCAAATAATCTTTGACAAAGCAGAAAAGACTATCCAGTAGAAAAAATACAGTTTTTTCAACAGATGGTGTTGGGGAAACTGGACAGTATCATGCAGAAGAATGAAACTGGACCACTTTCTTACATCTTAAATGGATAAAAGACCTAAATAGAAGACAAGAAACCATCAAAATCCTAGAAGAGAACACAGGCAGCAATCTCTTTGACCTCAGCCCTAGCAACTTCTTATTAGACACAATGCCAGAGGCAGGGGAAACAAAAGCAAAAATGAACTATTTGGGCTTCATCAAGATAAAAAGCTTCTGCACAAAGAAGGAAGCACTCAACAAAACTAAAAGGCAGCCTACAGAATGGGCGATGATATTTGCAAATGACATACTGACAAACGGTTAGTATCCAAAATCTAAAAGAACTTATCAAACTAACACCCCAAAACCAAATAATCCAGTTAAGAAATGGGCAGAAGACATGAATAGACATTTTTCCATAGAAGACATCCAGATGGCTAACAGACACATGAGAAGATACCCAACATCGTTCATCATCAAGGAAATACAAATCAAAACTACGATGAGATAATCACCTCACATCTGTCAGAATAGCTAAAATTAACAACACAAGAAATAACAGGTGATGAAGAGGATGTGGAGAAAGGAGAACCCTCTTCTACTGATGGTGGGACTGCAAACTGGTGCAGCCACTCTGGAAAACAGTATGGACAGTCCTCAAAAAGCTAAAAATAGAACTGCCCTATGACCCAACAATTGTGCTATTGGGTATTTACCCAAAGGATAAAAATACAGATTTGAAGGGGGTACATGAAGCCCAATGTTTATAGCAGCATTACCAACAATAGCCAAACTATGGAAAGAGATCAAGTGCCCATCGACTAATGAATGGATAAAGAAGATATTACTTAGCCATCAACAAGAATGAAATTTTGCCATTTACAATGATGTGGATGGAGCTAGAGTGTATTAAGATAAGCAAAGTAAGTCAGCCAGAGAAAGACAAATACCATATGATTTCACTCATATGTGGAATTTAAGAAACAAAATAGATGATCATATGAGAGGGGGGAAAAGAGAGCAAGAGAAACAAACCATGAGACTCAAATGATAGAGAGCAAACTGGAGGTTGATGGAGGGAAGTTGGTGAGGGATGGTCTAAAATGGTGATGGGTATTAAGGAGGGCACTTGTTATGATGAGCACTGAGTGTTATATGTAGGTGGTGAATTATTAAATTCTACTCCTGAAACCAATATTCCACGATACGTTAACTAACTAGAATTTAATTTAAAAAACATTAAAAAATAAACACACATATCCCTGAGTATTTCCTACAACTAGTGAAACATCATCTGTCTCTTACAAATCTCCTGAGGTGATTGGTGAAATTGTAATAAGAGATGTTTCAGATTAGTTTGTATTTCCTTGGATTTGAATTAAAATTCCAAAAAGTAGGTTGTATAGTTAGGAGTGTTAGAAGAACAACATAGACAACTACTTTTCAAAGTGTGGTCCATAGATCAGTAGCATCAGCCTCACATGAAAGCTTATTAGAAATGCAGGATTTTATGCCTTTCCTCAGATACGGTGTATAAAATATACATTTTAACACACTCCCTAAGTGGTTTGTACATATATCAAAAGTTCTAAAAACACTGACAAGAACTTTTATAAAATAGGTTTTGACCTTTTTATCTAAAAACTGAACGTAAAAAATTCATGAACCAGAGTGAAGATGCAAGATCAAAAAAGGAAATATTGTTGGTTGTTCTATATACAACACAAAGCCTTCACTGTAATTGCAATTTAAAAAAAGTCTAGTTCATTGTTTAGTCTGAAGCTAGAATTTAGTTCACCCACTACATCCATTATTTCCTTGTTGCTTATAAAGATTTGTAGTTAGGAAGCTCGAGGTCTTAGTTTGAATTGTATTTTATTCTTATCTTACTGACACGTGAAATATGTAATAGAGGTATAGCATCAATTGCACCAAAGCAAAAACTAAAAGTGAAACAATTATCCTAAACTTCTGAGAAAAGATTATGCAATGTGGCACACTATTTGGTAAACAATTTAATTTACTAATTTCTGCTAGGCTTTCCCAATTAGCTCCTATCATCTCTGCCACATTGATGCTTCTCTCTTAAATTTCCATCTTGTTATAACTGTGTTTTAGAATTACTTAATTTTTTTTCATTATTCAAATCGCAATTCCTTGAGGCCAACTTGTATTTGCTGCTGTTTGTAGCTACCAATGTCCTCATCTGCCCCATCCCCCATTTCTAACATAGTTCTTCATAGGATGATGAGTAATTAGGGTGATCGCATATCCTGATTTAACTGGGGCAATTCTAGAATAAATCTGCTGTCCTACAGTAATTATATATAGTATCCACTTTCACTTTCAGAAATGTCCTGGTTAGAACTATAAATTATATGGTTTCCCTTTCAGTAATGAAGATGAAACTGAGCTGGGGTTAATTTTTGTCAGGAGACCCTTTCCTTCAGAGGAGACTGGATAGCTGTTGCTACATAAGACTACTACTTGTCCAACATCCCTCCAGGTTACTCTACCCCCATTTCTTCTACCTTTCTTTCCTATAGCTGTCTTTGATCAGTGTTAAAAAGCCAATGTTCAAAGGATCAGGAATGACTTGCCAAACTTCCTTGGTGATATAGAATACTAGAAATAATTCACTGTCTATTGTAGTCATTTAATTTTATTTGAATTTCTTATTATGGTTTAATATTTTTAAAGTCGATTGTATTATACACACTACATGTTTTTTTCAGCTTTATTGAGGCATAATTAAAAAATAAGATTTTCAGGTATTTAAAGTGTACAATGTGATGATTTGATAAACATGTACAGTGTGAAATGATCCCCCCACTGAGTTAATTGACACATCCATCACCTCACATACATAATTTTTGTTGTTGAAAACATTTAAGTTTTGCTCTCTTAGCAAATTTCAATGATAAAATACAATGTTTCCAACAATGATCACTATATTATACATTACATCCTCAGACCTTATTCATCTTATATTTAAAAGTTTATATCTTTTTACCAGCTTATCCCTATTTTCCTCAACCCCCAGCCCCTGGGAACCACTTTTCTAAGAGTTTGATGACTTCTCCTTCTCCTCCTTCTCCTCCTCCTCCTCCTCCTCCTCCTTCTTCTTCATTATTATTATTATTATTATTTAGATTCCATATATAAGCAATGCCATGCAGTTTTTGTCTTTCTCCATCTAGCTTATTTCACTTAGCATAACACCCTCAAGATTTGTCCATGTTGTCACAAATGACAGGATTTTAAAATGCTGAATAATATTCCATTGTATATTTATGCCACAATCTTTATCCATTCACCATTAATGGACATGTAGGTTGTTTTCATTATCTTAGCTATTGTGAAAAATGCTGCAGTGAGCATGGGAGTACAGATATCTCTTCAAGAAATTGATTTTGTTTCCTTTGGGTAAATACCTGGAAGTGGAATTGCTGGCTCACATGGTAGTTCCATTTTTAATTTCTTGAGGAACCTCTATGCTATTTTCCATTTTGGTTCTACCAGTTTATATTCCCACTAACAGTAGAACAAGAGTTTCCTTTTCTGCATATGCTTGCCAATATTTGTTATTTCTTATCTTGGGTAATAGCCATCCTGACAAACATGAGGTGATATCTCATTGTGGTTTTGATTCACATTTCCCTTATGATTAGTGATGTTTACCACCTTTTCATATACCTATTGATTATTTGTATCTCTTTGGAAAATATCTATTTAGATTCTTTGTCATTTATTTATTTGTTTGTTTTTAAATGTTTATTTATTTTGAGAAAGAGAGTGTGAGTGGGGGGGTGCAGAGGGAGAGATTTCCAAGCAGGCTCCGTGCTGTCAGCAAAGAGCCCAACCCAGGACTCAATCTTACCAACCATGAGATGATGACCTGAACTGAAATCAAGAGTTAGACGCTAATCAGCTTTTAATTGGGTTACTTGTTTTTCACTATTGAGTTGTATGAGTTCGTTGTATTTTGGGGGGTATTAAGCCTTATCAGATATGTGGTTTGCAAATATTTTCTTCCATTCCATAAATTGTCCTTTTATTTTGTTAATAGTTTCTTTTACTGAGTAGAAGCTTTTTAGTTTGATGTAGTCCCATTTGTTTTAGTTTTTTGTTGCCTGTGTTTCTGTAGTCTTACTCAAGAAATCATTGCCAAGACCAATGTCAAGGATGTTTTTTTCTATGTTTTCTGCTAAGAGTTTTATGGTTTCAGGCCTTATGTTCAAGTCTTTAATTCATTTTGAGTTGAGTTTTGCATATGGTGTAAGATAAGGGTCAAACACAATTTGGAATTTATAGCTCTGATGACATCCATTAAATCTAGAGATCATGATGAGGTACAGATCCAAAACTAAAGTCTGACCTAAACCTCAATTCATCTCATCTCTTTAAAGACCCGGATTCTGTAATGGTCTTAATTCTGCCACTTTACCTTCTCCTTTTCTATTTGTACTTTCTCATCAACATGACTAAGTCTCTTTAATTTGCAGGGTGGGGGGGGGGAGTCCCTTATCCCTAGAATCCCCTCTCACTAAAACCCATAAAGCAAGCCTTTTGAAGGTGAAGTCAGTGTTCACTGGATTTACTTTCTCATTTTCATAATTCTGGTTACTCCACTGATTACACTCTATCACGTGCGATGTCCATTTTCCTCTCTTTCTTGTTATGATGCTATTGGCAGCATTTATATGTCCTGGGGACAGATGGACCTCAGATCAAATTCTGATTCCACACGTGTTACCTGTTGAGTTGACCTTAGTCAAGTTGGCCTACTTTATCTACTTGTAACATGGGAAATATTTGCTTTTAGAGGCATGTTTTCAGAATTAAATAAAAATAACATAGAAGAAAGCACATAACACATTGCTTAATACTTTTTATTACTTCTTATTGTTTCTCCTCACTGTTTTTGAGCCTTTATCCCTTGGCTTTTAAGACATGATACTTAGCAAAGTCCCTCTTACCCACTGCCTGCTTACTCCTCTGTCTGTTTTATAATACTATCCTTCTCTTCAAATTCCTTCTTGGTTTTCTTTTCTTCTTATCTTTATATTATTTCTGGGTGAATTCATCTGTTTCATGGTTTCCTTTACTATATATATCTTCATCACCCATAGATTCTTATCACTAAGCTAGATCAGTCTCTTGCAATCAGACTCAACTGGAAAATTCCACAGATATGTAGAGCTCAATATCTTCAAATCTGAATACTCTTTCCCCACATTTGACCCATTTTTATATTTCTTTATCTAGCTACTAGTACCACTGTTCACTCAATCTTACAAGCCAGAAACCTGAGAGTCATCCTACACTTATCTTCACTGGAATTTTTGTGTAACATGTTACTAACTCCTCAGTTCTATCTTTTAAATAATTCTAAAATCAATCCTTATTCTGACTGTAGTAATTTAGCTCTCACTTGTCTCTTAACTGATTTTCCCACCAGCCCCTAGGCCTTTGTAATCAGTGTTCCACATTATGATCAGAATATTTATTTTAAAATACAAATCCCATTGTGCTACCCTCTGTGTATTGGATTAGTTTCAAACTTTTTTGCATGAAATACAAGGCCTTCACTGACCTTGCCTTTGCTTACTTCTCAAGCCCCATCTTCTAAGGCTTTCTACCCTTACTCTGACACAATCATGCCAAACCACTGATAATTATAGAGACCCAATCTTTTGTCTCTCTGTATTTTTTTTTTGGGATGTGCCATCCATGTGCATGACAAAACATCTACTTATCATTTAAAACCATGCATAAATCCTAACCCTTTCTGAAGTCCTTCTCAAAAATCCAGATAAAATTGATCATTCCATCATTTTGCTGTCACCCTAACATAAACTTATCTCTATTTTTTGCATAATAAATGTTTGGGGGAATAGCAACATTCTTGCAAAATATTAAAAATGTCTCCACATGACTATTTTGAGTGGTGACACATATTTGGATGCACACATTCTGATATTCTTATTCAAAAATTCATTTCATTACTTTATATTCACAGTGTAAACATAACAAGTATGTTATGGGACCTGAATTTGGAAAATTAACTGTTGCAGCTTAGAGATTAATTTTATTTGTGGGAATATATTTTCTGTCATTAAATCAAGGAGTTGAACTCTGCAGTGTCTCTGTGTTTAGACTGTATATATAATAATATAATGGGTGGTTGCCCATTCTCAAAAAATAGCATTCTCAGTAGAATATAATAATATCCTGCTAATTCTAGTTTATGACTTCTTATAATATGTTATTTGGCAAAATGATTATAAGGTGATTAATGATTTGTTAAATATTTTCTACAATTGCCTAGTCAAAAGACTTGGGAGATTTAAGTTTTAAAAGTCTGTCTCCTAAATTACTTACTAGTTTTCAGTGAAGCAAATAAAGAAAAGAAAAAGGCAACATGTATTTTACCTGTCAGAAATGTAAATCTCATCAGCTCAGCTGGAACTATAAAGTGCATTTTATTCTTCTCAGGCAGAAATATACATAAGAAAATGACTTGAAATACTGAAAAATAATGGGCACTTGGTTTTAATCTGGAAATCTTTGATGCTTAATAACATCTGGTAAATATAACTGAATGAATAACTGAATGAATGAATGAATGAATAAGAGGCCAAATAACTTTGCATATTTTCTGTGTGTTTAAATCAGATTTATTCTTGAAAATTATATTAATTTTTAACAAAGTATTGAAATGCCATGGCACTTTGGTACAAACTCTTTTCTTTTTTGGTCATTAAATTTTTATTTTTTTAATGTGCCCACACTAAGCTGGATGCTGAAGATACATAAAAAAATGAACAAAACAAGTTCTCTGTTACCTAAAAGTTCACAATTTAGTGTGGGAAACAGAAATATATATAAATAATTAAAAGATCTTGTGATAAGAGATCTGAAAGAAATATGTAGAATGAATAGTAAGAACTCCACGGGCTAATGTTTGGTGCCAAGAAAGTTGGGAAAGGAGATGGAGTCTCAAGGAGGCTTGCTTGGATGACCACCAAAAAAAAAGTTAATTGTATTCAAAACAAGATAGTGTATGTTTGGATTCATATGAAGTTAATTCTCAAGTTTAATTCTTAACGCTAAGAAGTTGTGTCTCAAGAGATACTTTCCTCAATTAAGAAAAAGATAAAACAGAAAAAAAGCACAAACTTCTTGTGCACAGAAGACATATGGTAGCTCTGTGATGGGCCTTGGAAGTGTCAGTGCATTGTGTCACTCCTCACTCTTTGCCCCACTGCTCACCTCTCCTGGGATGTTGTCTGGGAGAAAGGGAGCCTCAAATGCCCACTATAGAAGTTAAAGGAACCTTCACTCAGACTTTGGTGGAATGCCTCCCTTCCTAAACCTTTTTGTTAATAATGGATTTTGGGTGTGTCTCATCATTAGTTTTTCCTTCTATTTAAAATATATTTAGATATATTTTACTTTGAAACTAAGTATATTTCACTGATGAATTTCTCCATTTCCTTTCTACATACTATACCTTATTATAGCCATATAATATAAGTAACATATTGCAGAGTTAGACTTTTTCCTTTATTGGGGGTTGGAACATACTGGAAAAGGCAATAATATTTCTAAGATAATACCAAGAAGGATCATCTCTTCAGAAAACAAGACATTAAAATATAGATGTTAATGCCATGAGAAGTACACAGATTAGTAGAAACACATGAATAGTTCATTGATAGATAGAAACTGAATTGGTTGACCTATTAGACTATTCTTTCTAAGTTTGAGTTATAATCTCTCTTTATATAACTGCCATGCAAATCATGTAAACAGTACAGCATGTGTTTTTGTGTGTATGCATATGCACAATTTAATATTAGCTCTCAACACGTGAAATGTGCATGTCCCTTCACTCAGTATTTTTCTCTTTTCAGAGAATATCCAGTGATTCAAAGTCAAGCACACTCTTCTGCAGAAGGGGGAGTTTTCATCATCATAGAAGGAATAAGAAAGTCACCACCAGATGGGACACATCAAATGACACACTGAATTTTATTTACATATCTTGTTTCTTGTCCTTTAGAATGTCAGGTCCATAAAGCAGTTTACTGTTGTGTTTTCAACAAAAGAACAGAGACTGACATCAGAGTGGATTTTTAATTGTTACCTTATTTATCATCTTGGAGCTCCATTAAGGCTGATAATTTGTCCATCACCTTGCTCAGTTGCTATTTTTTCCGTTGTTGTCATGTGGGTTCCATTAAGTTGGCCACCATCTCCTCAGTGCCATCTTCAGTCTCTGCCCATTAACCCCTCCATGGATGTCACCATTTTCTCCCTGGATTTTACCATCTTTTGCCACTGCCCTAACCAAAACTGAAGTTGATGGAAGATTGAAGCATCCAGAGCTTCGACTATATGTCTGTCAGTGAATGGCCAAATGCAGCCAACTAACTAGCCAGATGCGGTCCATAGAAGCAGGGAAGAGAGGACATGATGGTGACAGAAGAGAATGAAGGGTCAGTTCTGCCTCTGTTTCCCACTTTAAATTTATGTTACCTTCATTTGAGATTCAACCAATATAGTTAATTAATTAGCAAAAAGGAAAGGCAGGCAATTCGAAAGGTATAAAATACCCTAAAAGACTGTTGGGAGAAAATTTTTCATTCTTTTTTGTTGTTGTTGTTTATGGATGTCTTACAAGATGACGCATTGATAGCCTGTGTTCTGGACTACCTTTTAAGACTGTTTTTATAAGTGAATGGCCTTGGAAGATAAATATAGTGTCTCGATTTTCCAGAGCAGAGAGTGGACTTTCTTTCCAGTATAATAAAGATGGCTCCCTTAAGGGCAAAGGGCAGGTTTACTTGCAACCCCTGTAAAGATTTGGGTTCCCCAAGCTTACAATTCCTCAGCTGTGACACGAGTGACTATGCATAGCATCCACCAAGGCCCCTACTTATTGCTCAAACTTAGAGGCAAAGGGAACTCACAAACATGAACCTAAAGCTCATGCTGCTTGTTCTGCCATAAGTAATAAAGCCTATTGTCCTTGACCCAGGAGTCTTCTGTCTACTGTCAGTATCAATAAAATAGCAACAAGTTAACTCATTAGAGTAAAGCTTGAGACCTTTCACAGTTCATGACAAAGGTGACTCATCCTGTCATTCCCTCCAAATAAGCTCCCTAATAAATTATGTTTTTATTAACTATAATTAGCATTTTTCACTTTCAAAATGTGTTTTGAATGCAGAATATTTTAAAATTCAAAGTCTATTGACCTCCTAACAGTTGAAATTAAGAAATATTAAATTTACTGCGAGTTTATTAACAACTTGATGTACATTGATAAGCACTTAAGCTAGTGAAGCAGGTAGCAATGACTTATTAATATTCAAAAACTCTGGGCTACTATAGTGATATAAATTATTCTGTCTCTTTTTTTCCCTTCTGCAGTCATCCAAGATACAGTTGATGATTCTAAGTCTACTTAGTGATTTAAAAGGAGACATTTATTTTACCCTTGTATTGCATTGTTTTCCCCAGTGAATTTTTCAATTTTTTATTTATTCCAGAATATCTTCTATAACTCTATTCTAAATACATTTGCTTTTATATTATTTAAGATAAAAATAAGTATTTAATTTATTGAAGCACCTATCAGTTCTATGTAGGCTTATTGACAAAAATTGCTGTTTGAAAGTTGGTTTTTAGCAAGAAAATAACTGTATGAGAGTCAAGGATTTGGAGATAAAAGATACTTTATTCACTATGACAAACAATCTTTCTTGTTATCATTTGTTTTGTTTTGTTTTTTTGCATAAATATCTAATCTAAAACTGAAGGATATTATTAATTAATAAATTAATATAAAAAAGATACTTTTCAGACCTCAGTCTATGAATAGAAATAAAATCAAATGAATATCACACATTTATATAGTTTTTACTATCTGCCAGTTACTGATGAGGAAATTAAGGTACAGAAAAGTCAAGCAACTTGTTCAATGTCACACGGCTAGGAAATGAACAGAGGAGTTCTGATTTTAAGGCCTATATTCTTATCTACCTCACTGTGTTGCCTCTTTTAAATTTCATTCTGTTTCCACACAGAATCCAGAAACACAGAAATCCAACTTCCATCTATCCTTCATCCCACCTTAAATTATGATATTATTATTAACCACAATCTACTTCCCCTTCCTCTAAAAACTATATTTCCCTTCAGTCATATACAGTGTCATATAATTGAACACAAAACTGCAGAGGGTATTGTATTCACACAAGACTTTTAATAAATAAAGATAAATAAATAAAGGATATAAAGGTGCCTGGGTGGCTCAGTCTGTTAAGCCTCCAACTTCAGTTCCAGTCATGATCTCATGGTTTGTGGGTTCAAGCCCCTCATTGGGGTCCATGGTAGCAGCTCAGAACCTCGAGTCTGCTTTGGATTCTGTGTCTCCCTCTCTCCCTGCCTCTCCCCTGCTAGTGCTTTGTCTCTCTCTCTCAAAAATAAATAAACATTAAAAAAAAGATAAAGGATATGTCATAGCAAGAGAAAGATAACAGAGATAAATATCAGAGAGGTGTGAAACATCCAGGTGCAGCTCACAGGGCTCTTTCTCTGCACAAGATGTACATCTTCAGATTGAGGGCCACCAAGAGAGTACAAGACATCTTGGTTTCAGGGGAACCAAGGCACAAGTTTACTGGGAGTCTTTTACAAACCACTGGTCATGTAGTTAAAGCCACTGGTCTTGTAGCTAAAACCAGATTGCATAGCTGTTTATGCCAGGTGCAAACTATTAATCTGTCTTTTAAAATAATATATTGCAAACTATTATATCTTTTTTAATAATATATATCAAAGTTTTGTATAGTTTTCACTGATATGTATTTGAATTCACAAATCTTTCCTCTTGCCATGACTCATCTGCTGCTATTCCTATCCAATATATTTTTCATCTCCCACTTTGTATTTTTTTATTCATAGAAGTTTGATTTGGGTATTTAAAAATATATCCCATGTCTCTACTTGGCCCATTCAAATTTTTTCTAGCTTCTACATACAATATAATATAATGTCATAATATATTACAATATAATAACAACTAGGATGTCCTTGTCTACAAGTTCTGTCACCTATATCATTTTTGGTTCACTTTCCTTTGATTCATTTTTTTCCTTGATATGGTCACGTATTCTATATTTTAAATGCCTGATGATTGGTTCAGTGCCAGAAAACAGTTTGGTTTTTTGAGTTAGGTGGCACCAAAGCAGCATTTAGTGTAGGGCTAATTCTTCCCTACTATTGAGCAAGATCCTTCTTAATACTATAACCAACACGAAGTGAATTATGAAGTTTTCCACCCTGACAGTTAGGTATTGGCACTATTCCTGACACTATGAGATTTCCAGGGACTGTTCCCTTTGTGAGTGGTCCTTCAAACTCAGGTAGTTCCCTCATATGCAAGTACTGATCAGTATTCAACTCAATGCTCGAGGAAGAACCTCTGATGATCTCTGGAGTTCTCTCTGTGCAGCTCTTGCTTGTTCTGTACACTGCCCTCTAAATAATAGCCATATTGGATTTCCTGAACTCCTAGTTTTATGTCTTCAATTCAGGTAGACTAACTCAGGGTTTTGCATGGGTTCCACCTCATTACCACCACCTAGAAATGATCTTCAGACAGTAAACTGAGGCAATTGTAGGCTCACCTCATGTACTTCCTGTGTCTCGGGGATTACTGTCTTTCATGTAGCCATATCTGATGACTTGAAAGCTGTTGTTTCATATATTTTGTCAGATTTTAATTCCAATCCTTGTTACTCAACCTTGGCTAGAAGCAGAAACCTATTCATTTTCAATAAACACTGTGGATGAGCTAAGACAGATTGTCTCAAAGAATTTTAGATTTCAAACAGCATATTTTAATGACTAGTTACTATAATTTATTACTTTCTTCACCAAGGGTCATTACCATGGTCTAGGGTTCCCTGGAGACAAGTGTAGATGTACCAGAGAGACCAAATGCAAGTTATCCTTGTTTGCGCACAGTTCTCTGGGAATGCGATTGATGTAGACATCCATATGGTGCTCTGCTGCTTGTCATCATCTCCTTTTCTGCCTGGCTAGTCTTCTCTAACTGTCCCATGCCAAACTGAGCTTGTACTGTCACTATGCCTCATTCACTCTTGAATCATCACATTACCGAGCTGTATTATAATTATGTGTGTATATATATTATCTCCCTATCACCATAGGATCCTTGTAGGCAAAGACTATGTCCCTAAAGCATCGGTGCCTGATGGTCTTGGTGCTTCATAATAATACACTGAATGAAATAGTGAATAGAATGAATTAATATTTGAATACAAGTTATTTCAACCAATAATTTAGCTAGAAACATTTGGAAATTAATATTAGAAATGTTACATAGTATTTTTAAATTGTTATATACAATCATGTTGAAATACGTGTATTGTATGGAAGGGTAGTTTTCATTCCATTTAATTTTTTACTTTCTTACCAAACTGTTTTATAGTTTCAAGAAATCAGGCCTAAAATCACCCTTACAGATATTTTCTGTGTCAGAGACTGAACTGGCTGAATCTTCCTGATGATTACCTCACTTAATATTCTTGTATACAAAGTATACAAGACAATTGGACAAGTTAGATTTTACTATCATAGTGTTTGTGGTTTTGACAGACCATAAATCTCTGAGGTGAGAAGTAGGATTTTATTTTATAACCGAACATATTTTTTGTTTGCCTTGAGTCCATATTTCTTTTTAGGAGTAAAAAATTAATATTCAACCCTCAGGTACTCAGTCCCATCCAAAGGTTTTTCTGCCATATTTAAATATTACTAATTAAATCAGTTGGTCTCACAAATGTCTCTCAAGTGGGATCTCTCTCTCCCATTCTATTCCTCTGAGTTGCATACAAGCCAGGCAGAACGTGTGTAGATAAGTCTTAGATAAGTTTGGCTGAGACAGGGAGTGGAGGAGACATCAGGACGCTCTTGGACTTATTTGTTGCTGTCTCCATGTAGCTTCAGATGTTGACACAATCTGTACTCTTGGTATGGATAATATGTGATGCAGCCATGTTTGGTGACTTATGAATAGCCTACTGCAGCTTTCTAACATGGAAGATCCTATGAAGTTTTAAACACAAAAGGGAGCCCTTCTCTTTGCTTAGTGAGTTTGTCTTTTGACTCTAATTTGACTCATGCCACCAGCTAACATCTACAGCTTCCTCTGATTTAGAAGAATGCTATGTTGACATTAGTTTCATTAGGAAGATGTTTCAAAAAGATTAAAGAGTGTAGTAACTTTCCCCTGATCACAGATACTCCTGAACTTTTAAGATCTCACGGGGGACTGTCCCTGGAAAGGGTGAGAGTTAGGTTGGGTGGGAAAGGGAAAATAACAGGCTACTTTGTCCTCTCACTCCCTCAGAATTCTTATTTTTGAATTTGTCTTCCTCTCCTAACTTCATGTATTAGAGCATTCAATGAAAATACATACCTTTTCAGATGTTTTGGTTTTCTGTTCTCACACATGTGTTGGTATATGTGACTGGAGAAACTGCTTCTTTGAGCAAATAACCAAAAGAAAGTGGTTAGAGCCCCGTCACTACTCTCAAAATATATGCTGATCCAAGGCATTTAGCTTGTACTGAGGCAGTTGCAAAGAAGAAAAACAGAATTTCTTGTACTATGATTCCTGTTATTAATCACCAAAATAAATAGCTCACATATCATTTTGCTTCACAGTAGACCACTCTTCAATCAGGGCGTCACAGACTACTGTATTTGAATTGCTTGCCTCACCATGGAAACTTCCAAGGAGTTACAAGACATTTTACTTCACTGTTCCCTAACAGTGGCTAAAACTGTCATTCAGAAATCCTGGGAGAGCATTGAAATGAGTTGAACATTATTTAACTGAGTTGTCTTGAGGCCTTCCCAGTTGTGCAGTCTTCTGTAATAAATTTGGGTTTTTCAGGAATGAGAATTCAGACTGGTTCATCTCCCTTTTGGCTACTTTTTTGCTTTAAGGTAACTACTGGAATTCTTTCCTGACAGATTATTTCAGGTTATCAAACATTTATATCCTTAGTTCTTTTACTTCTTAGACATAGAAAGGGAAGCCTTTTTCTAGAAAAGAAATTGGAAAAAGTCCTTCTTATTTTATTTTTGCTTGAGGCTATAGCTTGAATCCTGCTTTGAATTGCTTTTCAGTATTCTTTCATTAGGTAGGGATATACCTGCAACAGGTGTTCAATAAATGCTCATTAAAAAAAGAAAGGCTAGTTGCTCAATTTAAGTTACATATAAAACATAAAAATGACAGCTCTATTGACGTATGAGAAAGAGGAACTTTAATATTTCATAGCTATCCAAACTTTTGTAGGGAGTAAACTTTTGTTGATTATGTAGTGAAATGAGTATCTAATGTAGTTCATTGTTTGTGATGAATGAGCTTTACTAATGATATTGATAAGATAATATATGTAGAATTTGACACAATTTAGTCTCAGAAACATTTTTCACAGCTATAGCATTGAAATTATTGATAGATTTTTTGATAAGTCATGTTTTATTCATTGGGTCTGTGTCTCTATGAGTGGTTAGAATCAAGCGTGAAAGGAGACCTTCATCAACCTCTCAAGTAAAGTCACATATATAGTTTGTGTTTAAACTAGATATAAAAGGAAGAAGATGAGGATGAGGTCCTAATAAGAGCATTGAAATAGCATCCCTGGACCTGTTACGTATCAATATGTACATGCACAAGCCCAATCAGGATATGATTGTGCCCTGGGAGCCAGGCTGTGTGCCCTTTCTCTCTTGGTGACTCATGTCTGGCAAGGGAGTGCTGTGAGAGCACAAAAGTATCACCAGAGATTTACTCATTAGTTTATGTTTCTGTCAACCTCTTTAGATTATAAATTCTTAAAAAGAGAGATTTTCATCATAAGCTTTTATGTCTGAAGAACACGCTCAGAAAATGTGTATTGAATGAATGAATGAATGAACAATTATAAACAGTGCTCACCTTAAATCCTAATGAAATAAAGTGCATATAAAATGGATATGTACAGGTATAGTTTTATTACATGTAACTTAGGGAAAGGGGGGAATCTGATCATTGGCAACTCTCAGATCAGAAAGAGGCTTTCTAACCAGAATAGTGTATAAATCATAATGGATGTTATGTAAATAATTTTAAATATTTGATTAATGCTACTGAGAGAAAAAGAGACTAAAATGTGTTTGTTTTTGCTATTAGCATTTTGCCTACATGGAGGGAAATAGGAAAAGTGAAACTGGATGTCTATGTTGATTTCAGATTATTTTGGACCTTAAATGCTGGACTGAATGTTTAGGTAATGACAAGTCACTCAGGTTTTATGTTTTTTTAGGCAACGAAAGTGATGTAATCATTTCTGTGCATCAGAGAGTTTTAGATGGCAAGAATCTGTATTCTATTTAATGGAGAAGATTGCAGATTAATAAATTGAAAATGTACGGAAATGATAAAAGGCCTTTTTTTTCTTAAATGCCAGACCGAGTAACTTGCATTGCATTACCAGTTAGTAGAGCAAAGTAAGAGAGAAAGTAATAAAGGTCAGTAAAATGCATTTTGTTTCTGTGAGTTTTTGATAATAATTTTGACACTTTTTAAAAGATAAAGCTTTTTGTATTAACCACAATGAACTAATCTCATTTGAATTGCTTTGAATCCTACAGTTGTCAAGAAGGAATTTAATGCATTAGTAAAAATAATTCAGGAAAGCTAAAAAGAAAGCCAATCTTCTACATAGACTTAGGATAAATTGTAAAAGACAATGACAATGGCTACATATTTTTTTTACTATTTGTCTATAAAGAATAGATGCTTTCAGCCTTAGACCCTAACAAACAAAAATCATTTAAAAGTTAATAATACTTTCTTCCAAGTATAAGACTAAAACTAGAATTTTTAGGGTATCTAAAAATAACATAAACAGAACACAATGCATAAAGAAAAATTATGACTCCAGAGAGGATTTGTACTTCAAAGGTTCTTTTGCTAGAACAGAAAATTGACAGCAAAGCTAATCTTAGAGAGATGCTCTTTTTGTTTGTTTGAAGGTAATCAGAGAAGTGAAGTTGAGAAGGAAGAGTGACTCTAAATGGGACTTCCTTCTAAACTTTTAAAATTAGTCTGGCTCAAATAGTAATGCTATGCAACAAGGGATCAGAAAATGGTGAAATCCATGGATGGCTTTCTTCCAAAAGCTTTCAGCCTCAACTTGAAAAGGAGGTATACATTAGTTTACTGGGGCATGGGAAAGATTTGTGGACAGGATCATACTGAGAAGACATATCTTGGGCAGATTTCAAGTTATCTGGTGTTTTATTTGTGAGCAAAATAGTCAGGGCAAACGTATCTTTCATAGGACTCATCTTTACCTATAGACCTTCTCTGAGGTATATAACCTGGTTCTGTACCAGAACATTTGGACATTTTCTAATAGGCTATCATTAAGGATTTCTTTGACACAATTATGTTCTTGTGTGTGTGTGTGTGTGTGTGTGTGTGTGTGTGTGTGTGTAGGTGTGTTTGTGGGTATGTGTGTGTGTCTTGATGTGAAGGTGAATGACAGAAGTATAGATAAGGATATCTGGAGGTTGAACGCTCATTTAAATATTGCTTGCAGGGGTGCCTGGGTGGCTCAGTCGGTCAAATGTCTGACTTGGGCTCAGGGTTCTCATGGGTTCGTGGGATCGAGCCCCGCGTTGGGCTCTGTGCTGACAGCTAGCTCAGAACCTGGAGCCTGCTTCAGATTCTGTATCTCCCTCTCTCTCTGACCCTCCCCTGCTCACGCTGTCTCTCTCTGTCTCTCAAAAATAAATTAAAAATATTAAAAATTTTAAAAAAATATTGCTTGCCAAAAAAAAAAAAAAAGATCTGAATTTGTAGAATTCTCACTCTCCTTTGTTACTGGTATTACATGAGCCAAGAGGTATATTGTAGTAATTCTTCTAACTGCCTACAGTTCTCTTTCTAAGACAAGTCATGGTAAATAAAATTTTGTCCTTCTTCCATTTTTAATAAATCAATTTAGCACATTTTATTGATTTTCATCTTATTGTCTTGACCCCTTAATTCAGCCCTGAGTACCAATGTATAAGATCTTCTTTTTCTACCCAAGACTTACCCTGAGTGTTGAATGGGTTCCAAGGGAAAATTGGGAAGTAGGAATTGAGATTTGAGTGAAAAATGCATCATCCAAGAAAGAGTATGAGCTGTTGGGTAAGTGGTACTTTACTATCTATACTAATTGGGCAACATTGATTTCTATGTCCCTAATTCCTGGGAGGGCTTTATTTCAAAAGTTTAGGATACTTGTAACAATTTATAACAAGGTGTTAAAGTCTGATGATTATTCTTTCTGATAGATCCCTTACTCTAATTGCACTGGTGTCATAAAATGACCATCTACGGGTTCAGTGCAAAGGCTTTTGTTTCAGTGAAACCAACATCTAATTCTAATACATGCAGTAGGGACACCATAGGCACATATTTCATTTCAATCACCCAATTTCTCTGCCTTCTCCGTTATTGCCAGTAAAATTGCAAGAGGTTAGCCCCTTCACCCTCTTTGTTCCCAAATTATTGAAGGTTTTATTCATTCATTCAGTTTTCCATGAAGTCTCTGTAGATGACTTCCAAAACAACACCTTCGGTCCTGGTCATTTTCATGATATTTAATCCACATGCTAGGTAATTTCATACTGGATGTATTGATGTTATCTAAAACCCAACATGTCTAAAATTAAAAAAAATCTATTAATTTCTTCTTTTTAAAAAATTTTTTGGGTGCCTGGGTGGCTCAGTCAGTTAAGCGTCCAACTTCGGCTCAGGTCATGACTTCATGGTTCGTGGGTTGGAGCCCTGCATCGGGCTCTGTGCTGACAGCTCAGAGCCTGGAGTCTGCTTCAGATTCTGTGTCTCCCTCTCTGCCCCTCCCCAACTTATGCTCTGTTTCTGTCTCAATAATAAATAAAACATTAAAAATTTTAAAAAACTTTTAATGTTGATTTATTTTTGAGAGAAAGAGAGAGAGACAGTGTGCACGAGTGTGGGAGGGCAGAGAGAGAGAGGGAGACACAGAATCTGAAGCAGTCTCCAGGCTCTGAGTTGTCAGCACAGAGCAGGACATGGGGCTCAAACTCACAAACCATGAGATCATGGCTTGAGCTGAAGTCAGATGCTTAACCGACTGAGCCACCCAGGTGCCCCTATTAATCTCTTCTTGATTCATCCATTTCTGTAAACAACAATACCGTCTTCCAGTTAGCAAGACTTGAATGATATATTCAAAGTGCAGAAAAGTATAAAGATGGAAGAAACTTATATGTAATCCCACATTTTTAGTTCATTTTTTATAAAGGTGAGGTCATCCTGTGTATATAATTGTTATCCTTTTTTTAATTCTAAATTTTCTACATCATTAGAAATTCTATATAATCATAATTTTAAAGGTTACGTTAAATGTAATGTATTCAAGAATGCTCTTGAAACATACTTAAATATATTGTCAAATTAATTCCCCAAACACTTGCCATTAGTTCTCCCACTAGAATTCTACAGAAATGCTTAAATATAAGAATTTAAGAGTATAACCCCCACTGCCTGCTAACCACAACTTAATACTATTATGTTTTAATATTTGCTACTTTTATAGTGGTTAAACAGAATCTCAGTGTTACTTCCACTTGCAATCTTATGTTTATTAGCCAGTCATTGCAGTATTGTGGTTGTTATGCATTAGTCAGAAGAGGTGATACAAACACAGTGCTGTAAAGTCTCAGTCTGGCCAAGGACGCAGAATTTATCAGACAAGAGATGGTTACACAAAGTAGAAGCATATGTGATGTATCTCCATGCAGCTTTCTCATTAATCCTCCTCTGCTGTGAGGCTGATGATGGTAGGGCTTTTGCAAAGGCATGAAAGAATCAGAATTATCATCTCACCAGTTTCTGTTATGCTCAGGATTATAGCATCCCTGCTAAAGAATTATACTAACCATGTTCCTGTAAGGTTATCTTGACAAATATCAAGCTCTCCTAGTTTTTGGGCCAGACACATCATTCGCAAGGCCATAGCCTCTTCCCGAAGGAGTCAGTGGTTGGGTAAACGGAAACAAGGTCTCTGCCTACAGCGAGCCAACGTTCAAGAAAAGATTGTCAGATTTTGTGAGTTGTCTGTTTATGCCATTTGCCCAAATATCTACTGATGTGCTTGAACTTCTTAGAATTTCAATCTTTTTCTAAGTTAAAGGTATCTATTTTAATGTTCAAAACTTCTTATAGGTTGTTTGGTATTATTAACTTATCGACATTAATTTTTTTATAATAAAATATTTTCTCTTATGAGTTCTTATTGCTTTTAGGCATAAACTGTTTCTTCTCCATCCAGAGAAGGGACAGTGTTGGTGAAGATGTTAGAAAGATGGACTCTAAAATATTGATTAAAATATTGACTCTAAAAGTAATTCTTTATGAAATTTTTTTACACTTACTTATTTTTGAGAGACAGAGAGAGACAGCACAAGTGGGGGAGGGACAGAGAGAGAAGGAGACACAGAATCTGAAGCAGGCTCCAAACTCTGAGCTGTCAGCACAGAGCCCGATGCGGGCCTTGAACTCACAAACTGTGAGATCATGACCTGAACTGAAGCTGGACGCTTAACCAACTGAGCCACCCAGGCACCCCTAAAAGTAACTCTTTAATTTAGTGTGATGAGTAATGTAAGGAGTGGTATTAGCTTTTATATATTTTTAAAAGTGCCTAAATAATTGCTCCAGATATACGTATTAAATACTGTACCATTTTTATTGATATAATACTTTTATTCAATATTAAGCTCTTTCATTCATTATTTTTTTATTTTTTAAATGTTTATTTATTTTTGAGAGGGAGAGTGCAAGCAGGGGAGGGATGGAGAGGAAGGGGGACGGAGGATCTGGGCTCTGCCCTGAGACCAGCAAGCCCAATGTGGGGCTGAACTCATGACTGCAAGATCATGACTGGAGCCAAAGTCCCATGCTCAACCAACTGAGCCACCCAGGCACCCAAATTTTAAGTTCCTTTTTAAAATATTTATTTATTTATTTTGAGAGAGACAACAGGAGTGGGGAGGGGTAAAGAGAGAGCGAGAGAATGAAAGTGAGAGTGCGAGTGAGTGAGAGAGAGAATCCCAAGCAGGCTCTGTACTGTTAGCATGGAGCCTGACACAGGGCTCAAACCTGTGAACCACGAGATTATGACCTGAGCCAAAATCAAGAGTTGGAGGCTTAACCTACTGAGCTACCCAGGTGTTCCTAAATATTAAGTTCTTATATATAAGCAGGGTGATCCATTAAAAAAACTTATCGGTCATTTTTTCTTTCTTCTCTTTTTCTTCGATTTCTTTAAAAACATTTCTTTAAGTTTATTTATTTATTTTGAGAGAGAGAGCAAGTGAGCAGAAGAGGAGCAGAGAGAGAGGGAGAGAGAGAATTTTATGCAGGCTCCGCGCTGTCAGCACAGAGCCTGATGTGGGACTCAAACTCACGAACAATGAGAGCATGATCTGAGCTGAAATCCAGAGTTGGACGCTTAACCAACTGAGCAACCCAGGCACCCCTTTCTCTTTGATTTCTTAACACTCTGATTTAATTATTGTAATGCAATGGCAAGTTTTCCTTTCTTCATTGCTTTCCTTCAAAATTCTTTTATTCATTATAACTGTATTTTTTAAATTTTATTTGTTATTGGTCCAGGTGGAATTTAGAACAAATAAGAGTTCCATTAGCATACAAATTTCACTGATATTATCATTGCTTTCCTAGTATGTGCAAGGCATGAGCTGTTTGCTGGATGATGAAACACTAGACTAACACGCCGGTCTTCTTAAGACCTGTAATTTAGTCTAGAAGACAGGCAGTAAAAAAATGAACAGGTACACAAATTACAAATCAGGAAGTATGATGAAACATACAACCAAGATGTTTTGATAAAGAATAATGGAGTCAGGGCAAAGGAAGGGGAGACCTGCATCAGAATGGCATGTACCCTTATGCCTGGGAACTGGTGAGCAAGTGCATGTTGGCTTTACAAAGAGATGGAGAGAGCATTCTAGACAAGGGACTACAAAGGCAAAGGCTTAAAATACAAAAGAGCTCAGTGCATTGAAGAAACAGATAGAAGAGGTAGGAGAGTAACCTCAGACGTTACAGCCTCATGGGCAATGACAAGGGCTTTGGATTTATTCTAGGCATTGAGATGGTATTGAGTTTTTAAATAAAGGTGTAGCAATTTATATTGACATTTTAAAAAGATGACATTTAGATTGCAGCTGCAGGTAGAATAGAACTAAGGAAAAAATTAGGAGGTGGTTTCTGGAACATTGGAGATGGATTTGAGAAAAGTAGAGGGGTACAGAGTATATTTGGAGGAAACCACAAAATGTGGTAGACTGCAGAGGGGAGGTGAGAGAGAAGAAATCTAAGATGACTCTTAGATTTCTTGGTTAAGTGAATGAGTAGATAGATGTGCCATTTAAGGGATGGTACTCTAGAAATAGGATCTACTGTAGGTGGAGAAACAAGAGTTAAGTTTTGGCTTATGAGACATTCAAGTGAAAATGTCCAATGAGAAGCTGGCTGTACAAAAAGAGAGTTCAAAACTGTAAGTATGCTTTTGGGACCCATTGGCTTATAAAATGGCATTAAAAGCCAAAGGAGTGGATGAGAACCTTGAAGCTTAGGGGAAAATATATATTTAATTAATATACAAAGAATTGGTTTATTTATAACTTCAGACTAGGAACATCTTATATCTATTCATATATTCATACCTTTTATTCCATGAATAAAATTTTGTGGCATGTACTATGTAGCCATATAGTACATTTCTTATCAATTTTATTCCCAAGTATTTTAACTTATAAAATGCAACATTTTCATTCTATTTCTACAGTTATTATTTGTATATTACAAAGATATAGAAGTTTTTACTTTTATTGAATATTTTAAAAATTGTAAAATTCATAATTAAGCCTGATATGGTTTCTTCCTACTTTCTTGGGCCATGTCATATCCAAACAAAAAAATGTTCTCATCTTTTCTAATGGTCACACTATTCATTTATGTTTCTTCTTTATTGCACTAGCTCTATCTTCTAGATGAATTAGAAATATTAAATAGACAGAATTCTCATTTTAAATGCAAGTTCAATTTCAGTATGAAGTAGAATGCTGTTTTAAGATGCATATTTGTATGTGTGTTTGTGTGTGTGCACGTGCCCACCTGTACGTGTGTGTTTGAGAGTATGTGTAAATTTTTGTCATAAAGCCCTACTTGGTCAGGGGGCATATTTTATATTTTGTTGAAATTTTTTGCTAGTGTTTTGATTTATTTCAGATTTTTACATCTATATAAATGAGTCATCTGTATTAGCTTTTGGGTGTTATTATTTTTTTTTTGCCAAGTTTTTGTATGAGTCATGATAATTTCATAAAATGTATTGGATAGATTCATGTCCCTTTATGGGCTCTGAAGTGGATTACATGGCAAGGAAATGAACTATTCTTTGAATATTTAATAGGTAACACGTATAAAACCTCTGAGCTTGAAATTTTCTGGGGTGTTTATCCCTTCATTTTTAACTTTTAATATTATTTTTCTTATGGCTGACTTAAGGACCACATCACAGATTTTGGTTGTTTCGCTACTCAATATGATGGTTTAACCTATCTTCATTTATTGTCTTTAATGGTATTTTATCATTCTGTGTTTAGGCATTAAAAAAAATACTTTGCTTCACTTTCTGTTGCTGCTGGCCTACCTGCTTTCCTTCCTCCTTTCCTGCCTCCCTCCTTCCCCCTTCCTTTGTTTGTTCTATTCTTTCTTTCTATTTCTTCTTTCTCTTTTGGGGTGCAGACAATGCTTGATTCTGTCATCTTTGAGGATTTGTGGGGTACATACTGTGTTCCTAATTCTATTAGTGATTCATCTTTATATAAAATATAGACTTGACACTTGTAAATTTCACCAAGGTTGAGGGTTTCACCTCTTTTGTTGACTTATGTATCCTGAGGATCTAGAAGAGTCCCCTTATCCTCTGAGGCACTTATGCTGTTTATGTCTGCTGATTGCAAGGGTAATTTAAAAAGTGCTTCTTGAATCATTTCCATCAGAGCTGTAAGGAAAAAGACTTTGGCATAAACCATTCTTTTTATTTTACAATGTCTTTTTAATTTTTTTAATTCTTGCTATCTTTATTCAGCTATTTCCTAACATTGTTAGCTAGATTAGTGCCATGAGAAAAAAAAAATGTGTCTATGTCCACCACTGCATGCCCATTGTCAGGTACACATATAGAATACAGTAAGCGCTCAACAAATATTTGATGAGTGAATGAGCAGTTTTCTCTGCTCCGATCAGATCATATCAGTCTATTCTCAAACCAAACTCACATAGTTATTTCTCAACCTAGAATGCAGGGATTTTTGGATTCTCTTCTTTATAGTCTATTCAGGACATAATAGCCCAAATGATTTTTCTAATCTTTGAGTCCACCCTATCATTCCTTCACTCACAGTCGCCTGTTGTTTTCCCATCTAATGCAGAATACAACCAGTGAACTCTGAATCACTTGTAAGGCTCTAAGATCTGAAATCTTGGCATTTTTGTGGCTTCACCTATTTTTCTTTTCCTCATTTATTCCAATCTGACTATACTGCCCTCCTTGTTGTTTGTGAACACACCAAGTACATTCCTCTTCAGGGGATTTACTTGCTGTCCCTCATGCTCAGGACACTTTTCCCATAAAAGGTGACAAGGCTCACACCTTCACCTACTCCACACTTTTGCCTGAATGCCATCTTACCCAGGAGTCTTCGCTGATCAGCCTATTTAAAATACCCATGTAAGATCTCAGCATCCTCTTTCCTTCCCTGCTTTGCCTTTTCCTCTGTGTTCATCATCATCATCATCATCTGGAATACTTCACATTTGCCCGTCAATGGCTTATTATGCATTACCCCCAGAAGAGTATAAGCTTTTCAAGGGCAAGAATTTCAGTCTTTATTATTTACAGCTGGACCCATATTGCCAGTAACAACACTTTGCACGGAGTTGGTACTAAATAAAGAACTGAAGAATGAATAAATGACCTTCTCTCTTTATTTGGTAACTGGAGCTGACAATACCTATTCTTCAGTTTTCCTGTGTGCATTGGTGATAATGCATACAAAGCTTGGCACATAGTGGTTGTTTAACAAATCACAGCTTTTAAAACTTTTTATAATAAGGTAAAAACCCAGAACACACACTGTTTCTTTTAATGCTTCAAACATTTATGGAGAAATAACCTGTTATGTACAAGGTACCATACGTGTAGGATATAAAGGTAGAGAAGGTACAGTCCTTATTCTTACACACAATAAACATGGGGACTGTTTTGCATGCTCATGTACCCCAAATTCTTGCATGAATCATAATTAGATCCCTAGAGTGGTTCTAAATATCTCAAGGGCTTATAGGAAGACTTTTCAACAACAAATAGGAGACTCACTTATAAATTCCTGCTCTCCAGAAATGTCTTTGAGATGTTAGAGTAGCGCGTCTTTCTTTCTCGAAGTCATACTCTTTTCTAGGAATCTGCACATCTCTATAAAAGGTAGATCACAAACTTGCATACGCCTGATGAATCCAAAGGTCCAAATCTCTGCTTCTATATATGCTATTTATACAATTCACAGCTCTATATCATCAATATATATGTACATCTATATCTACCTATGTATAAACATTGAGATATAAACCACCTACTTTCATTATGGAATATTTTAAGGGTACAAAAAAATAGAGAAAATACAACGAGTATCAGTGTAACTTATACTGACTTTTATCAAACCTTAACATTTGATATTTACTTGATTCAAAATATTTGATTCAAATATATTTCCTAATAAATTAAATATTACAGATGTTATTTAATACCCCCATTCTATTCTCCTTTTTCTCACTACAGACAATCCTGAATTTGTTGTTATTCATTATTGTGAGTTTATTTTTTTTAACTTTTACAACTATTATATCGTGGATATATAAATCACAGATATGGTTTCATTCACCTTCAGATTCATATTAAAACAAAAAAAGACAAAAATAGGATATGCCATTTAATGTTTATTTATTTCCAAGAACAAGAGAGAGCATGTAACAGGGGAGGAGCAGAGAGAGAGGGAGACACAGAATCTGAAGCAGGCTCCAGGCTCTGAGCTGTAAGCACAGAGCCTGATGAGGGGCTGGAACCCACAAACCGTGAGATCATGGCCTGAGCTGAGGTGGGACGCTTAACCGACTGAGCCACCCAGGGGCCCCTATGCCATTTAAAACTCTGAATGTCTACCTTCTTTTGAAAAATCAGGATGCCTGGCCCATCCAGGGCCATATTTCTGGATAAGGCAGCCAGCTGGAACTAAGAGGTGGCTCTGTCCTCACCAGCACAGTTGCACTTAATGTCGCCTGAGAGGCTTCCTGCCTGTTTCTTTCATTTATATTTCTTATCAGGCCTCGATAGGTATTTGCATTTGTGATTTCTGTTTTCCGAACTTTGACCTATTTAAAATAGTTTCCTTCTTATTTTCTACTTCACTTCTATCTCAGTTTATTTTGTTGTGTACTTCTGCTTGGAAGCTTTGTTTAAAAGATGGAAGCGAAATTTGTCACATTGTCACCAGTGACTCGTTGACCTAACTTCACAAGCAGTGGGCCTATTTCCCCACAGTTTTCTTGAGTTGAATGCAGTGAGTAATGCTTCCTTCATTTCCCCTTGCCCTTCTATAATGGAACTGATGTTATTTGAAGTTAGAAATCCACACTGCCTTCATCGTCTCTTAAAAGCCCCCTTTTAAATTATTACACTAAATCTTCAGGGATTATAATCCCATATAATCTATACTTTGTTGATCTGGTATATATTTTATCCATCTTTGTTATCAAAAGAAATTCTTAAGCCAGGAATGGGTAATGAATAAAGGGAAAGATCCATGACTTCATACTTCAAGGCCTGTGTGGAGAAAATTAAGTCCAATAACAAAGAATTGTACATTTTAATTATTCATCTTACTTTGAGAATAGTTAATGAACATCTGGGAAAGTACATACTCTTAATTTATGATAATGCCTGTTATAAATGCTACACTGTTTATTGACTATTAAGGATAGATAAATGGAAACTTGAGAAAAATATCCACATGCGGATTTTATCTATCTATCTATCATCTATTTATTTATTTTAAAATAATTTATTGTAAAATTAGCTAACATATAGTGTATACAGTGTGTTCTTTCGGGAGTAGATTCCCACGATTCATCACTTACATACAACACCCAGCGCTCGTCCCAACAAGTACCATCCTCAATGCCCATCACCCATTTTCCCCGCCCCTCTCAACCTGCAGTTTGTTTTCTGTAACTCTTAAAGAGTCTCTTATGGTTTGCCTCCTTCTCTGTTTGTAACTGTTTTTTTTTTTTTTCCCTTTCTCCATCATCTTCTGTTAAGTTTCTCAAATTCACATGTGGATTCTCTTAATACACAGTACCTGCAATATTTCCTTTCTGGAGCATCAGACTATCCCAGACAAAATGCATGTAGTTGGCAGCAAACCAAGAAATCACTCTGCTGATTTTATTCCCTTGTAGAACCGTATACAGGTTCTTTTCAGCATCACAGTTCAATCGCAACAGTTGCAAGTTCTCCAGTACTCTCCAGTACTCCAATATTTTGATGGCCATCAAAAATAGTGTACCACAGGGGTGCCTAGGTTGAGTGGCCAACTCTTCATCTCTGCTCAGGTCATCATCCCAGGTTGTGGGATTGAACCCTGTGTCAGGCTCTGTGCTGAGTGTGGAGCCTGCTTGGGATTCTCTTTCTCTCTCCCTCTGCCCCTTTCTCCTGCTTGCTTTGTCTAAAAAAAAAAAGGAAAAAAAATAGCACACCACATTGTGATTTTCATATTCCCGGGAAAGGTAAGTACATTTCTGATCATGACCCTAGGTTCTCGTGTGCAATTTTTTAATTTCTGCTTTTGCAATTTTAGTTTTGGGTACCTTTTGTAGGATGGGATTGTATACTTTTTCATTTGCTTTATTTGAAACACATAAAGAAAGTGGATAAATTACCATAAAGAAATTAAAATAGAAATATAAGAAAACATACCAAGGTGATTTTAGATTCTCTTTAGTTTCTTTGAAAAAAGAAGGCCTTAATTCCTCTAAGCGTCCTTGGTGACATTACATGTACATGTCTCTCTGCTTTTAATGAGGAGTCGTTAGCAGCACACTGGTGTGACCGAGCATAAATGCCTCTGGGGTAGCTTTGCTTTCTATCCTGAAATATTTTCCTAAAATTCTAAGTTTGAAGGAGAAAAATATGCCTTCTAGAAATGTGAACCAGAATGTGACTTCTGTCAAGAATTGAGGGCCATCTGGCTATTATATAGCAAATTAATGTGTTCTAGAATACAAGTCACTTCATGAAAAGTGTGGTTATAATAAAATATATGACACACATTTTAGTAATGTTATGTTACTTTCATTATTGTACTAACCTTATGGCACTGCAGGGATGTAAAAAGTCAAGCTGGGTATTAAATCTGAGTGCACCCCAAAGGAAAGATACACACCAACTTTGTTTTAAAAGAAACAGTATTTATTAAGAAATTATATGCTGAATTTTCCTACAGTCTGTGAAGATGGGTTCTTCCATTTCCACAGCACAAGACAACAGCAAAGAGCATCTGGAAAACACTTGAAATGCTTGGGAATGGAGTGTTCCTAGTAATAGGAGATGCAGTGAAGTGATATACGCACTATTTAAACTTTTGGGAACCAAAGACAAGACAATCTTCCCTTGCCAATATAGTTTTTACCTATATTGGCACTAATCTGTCCATGGGATCTCCTACTCCGACTGAAGCATTGGGTTAACAATTGGATCATTTCAGTTGGGTAGAGAATGCTCAATTTAATCACACATCAAAGCAACAGTCCTTTCACTACTGAATCACTGAAATACTTGCATTCTTTATTAATAAAAGTGGTGTTTATGGAGGGCAGAAATATAACCTTTTCAAGTATTTTATCATTATGATCTAAGGTACTTTAGACTATAAATTAAAAATAAATTATAAAAACTAGCTTACAATGTATCTTTTCTTACATGACATTGTTGGAAATAAGCTTTAAACATAGAATTGCAATATCACCTGACTTTATATATGATCAACAGTAAAACATGCTAATCATAAAAATAGCTTTTACAAATATACATTGTATACAGTGTCTCCCTTACCATTCATAAATGTCCTTCACATTTTAAGACTTTTAAAGACTTAAAAAAACTCACAACATAATTAGCAAAGGGGAAAACACATTTACAATCTAAACCATAAAAATCTGACAATTATATAGCTTAGAACATAGAAGAAGTGGAATTTCTAAAATTGAACAATACTGTCCATCGTATTTATTTGGGTTTTTTTTTTTTAAATAAATTGAATCGAAGAAGCTGCAATCCAGTAAGAAACCTCCTTTCACATTTCTGGGGGTTGTCACAGTTTCTCTTTTCTGTTCTCATGGCATCATTCATTATTTCAGATCACTTTATCTGTAGAAACTGAGAAAAGAAAAAAAAAGAATTTTAAAATATTGAGTTTTATGCTTCATTGTTGATAGCACACGTATATATAAGTTAGGTTCTCAGGTGAAATCAGGAGATGATAAAAGAAGAACTAGATATTTAGGAAAAACATTTTTGAGAACTTTAGGTTCTTGGATCCTTCATGGTAGGCAATGCTAAAATTATTTACAGTTATAGTATGCTATGATTTTTGAAGATTCAGTCCATTTATTATTGTCTGAGATCAGCAATTATCTTTCAACCAAAGCCCTTGACCAAGTCAGAGGGGAGCCACTTGAAATTCTAGGCTACGGAAAGAGATTTGAGTTGCTTTTGCATTTTTGCGGCTCCTCACAAGAGTGAGGAGTGACTATGGGACACTTTCCCCTATAACAGGCTTTGAACAGTGCAGTCCCAAGCCTTATACACATGGGATAGGAGAAAAAGCAATACAGTTTTCTGATCTGAGTTACACAATCTTGGTTATAAAAGAAGAAAGCTAGATGCAAGAAGGGCAATGAAAGACTCCTCGTACAACCGTGAGCTAGAAACACCACATAAGAGCCAAAATTTCATTGATAGAAGAACTGATGTGAGAAATTGCATATGAATAATAATATAAAATAAAGCAAGATTTCAGTAGTGGGAAAAGGCATGCATTTCTCTTAGAATCCTATCAAGCTCAAGGTTTATATTTAGATAGAAAATATAATTACACCTATTATCCCATCAAAGTTTTTGCAGTTAGGTGGAAAATCTGTTATATGTTTTAAGAGACAAAGACAGGCAAATCAAGGTCTCAATTTGGTTGGGAGTTGCTGTTGAAAAAAACATTGTGTGTCAGTTGTCAGGCCTGGGGGAGCAAATACCACCCATCAGTAATCAATCTCAGGGAAGGACTCCAAGCATTTATGTCCATTGTATTTTGGCATCAGAGTTGGCGAGGAAAACAAAACACAGTCAGCATTGAGTAGAACAACGCTTTCCAGATCCAGTAGTGTGCTTTGGTCCCTCACGGCTAGCCAGTCCCCGAGGCATCTGATGCAAAGCAATTGGCCTATGCATAACCCTTCCTTGCTGCATAACAGGGCCCTGAATTCCGCCCCTTGAAGGCTGAAATATTGAAAGTCTGACAGTCATTAACATACACATTTAGGCTGAATACAGAAACACTCCTTGAATCTGAACTGGGAAAGATATTTTCATACAAGGTGATAAAACCGATAGGCTTTGTGGGCTCTCTGTTTGTTGATAAGGAAGGCTTGCAAGCCCAAGGCCTGTTCTTATGTGGCGGAATGGGCATTGAAAGACCATAGGCACAGGCTGCCTTTCCCAACAGTTGCTGAGTACTATGAATAGCCAGAGATTAGGTAACTTGACCTTTCATTAAAGTTTTGAAGCCCACACAATATAGAGATTATGAAAAAGACTGAGTATGGCAGTTGGGGTGGTGAGAATTGCTCTGGATGTCTGGAGCTCCAGATCTCACCTGGCCAAGATCCCTAGTTGAAAAGTATCAGTGAACTAGGATGGTACTTTCTCTTCCTTAATGAATATGCATTTGTCACCCTCAAAAGCATATACATCTGAGTAATTTCAGTTTACTGGGATGTCTTCTTCTTTAGTGAGTACATATCTTAATTCTTGTTAGGTATAGAATTAAATATAAAGTGTTTGCAAGAATAGAAATCATAGTACTAATATTTTTGTGTTAAGAAAAAAATGTTTGAACATTTGATACTGCAAATACTTCTGTTATGTAAGGAATTTAGCCTGTTAGTGTGTTAGTCCTGTGGTTTCAGTTCAAAATATGCAATTAAAAATTGATTGAGACATAGGATTTCAATTTTATGATTTGCAATCATATGACAAATCTAATGTTTGTACATGGTATTGGAAAGTCTAAGAAAACCTTAAGCCATATTGATACATTGAATTCACCATATTTTAAGAATTCTTTCATTCTCAGAAAGATACGTTAAACTAGACAAATGAATTTTAAAAACCATATAAAATATACTAAATGTACAAATGCCATTTATAATGTCTGAATGTTATTTAATTAAGAAATCTGGGACAATCATTTTTCAGAGGAAAAATTCTCAGTACTTTGTAAACCTTGCTATACTTGATCATAATAATAAATGCCTAATAATTTTGATTTTAAAATTTTATAAATCAAACAACTAAGAATAAACAAAATGTACACCCTAAATAGTCTATTCTCTAGTCAAAAGCATTTAAAACTTATCTTATCCTTAGGAAAGAAACTTTAAGGGCTAAGTACATTTTGATACTGTGATTCGCTCTCTCTTCTCTCTTTTGTTTTTCTGTCCCCCTTCCTCTTTCCTTCCTCCTCCTCCTCCTCTTCTGCACCCGGTTCATACTATATGGTTACTGATCACACATACGTGTGTTCCTCCAAATGAAATGTGATTCAAATGTGTTCTTCATGCAGTTCCTAGCAGTGTCCTCATACATAGAGTCACTAAGGCTTTAAAGCGCAAAGTTTTGGACTTCTGGTACAAAGCAGGCATGCCATGTGTTGTGTGGTATAAAGGAAGTTTGGAGCACCTGGGTGGCTCATTCAGGTAGGTGTCTGACTTCAGCTCAAGTCATGATCTCATGGTTTGTGAGTTCGATCCCCACATTGGGGGCTCTGTGCTGACAAAGGGATTCTCTCTCTCTCTCTCTTTCTCTCTCTCTCTCTCTCCCCTCACCCCTCTTGTGCATGCACTCTCTCTGCCTCAAAAAATAAACTTAAAAAAGGAAGTTTTGTATATTTTCTATATGCACATACCAAAAATGATCTATTCCCAATGTGAAAATGAATATCTTAATAAAGAAAATTAACTTTAACCTGTAGAATGATGCTGACGTGTGAACATAAGGCAGAGTGGTTTTGGGTTTTGACTGGTAACAGTTGTGCGCAAGAAGGAACTAAAGCTCTTTCATTTATATGATTGCAGTTGCCCTCTTTCTTGTGAGCCTTTCATAGATTGCTCTTAATACACATGCAAGATGCTTAAAATGCCACAGCAGCTGTGTATGTAAAGTTTACTAATTATTGAGTTTCTTCAGGTTAAGTCATGGCAGATTACTTTCATTTAGCATATTCTTACACCATCCTGCTTGTCTCAAAAGAGGTAATGAGTGGTTGTTTAGAAACTATCCACTGTAAGAAGAGAAAAACAGCCTACAGATTTTTTGTACACATTCATTATCACTAGTATGATTTCTCCCTGCCCCTTCCTTTGCCCCTTGATTGTAAATGATTACATAAAAATAATTATCCTGGAAAGGAGAAAAGGAGGTTTGAAAATAGTTTACCCAAGTTTTACTTCCTTGCCATAAAGCTTCAAAGCATTTGCCTGTCCCTAGTACAAAACAAAAGCTTCATTAACTTTGCATTGCGAAGAAAGTATTATTAACCAAATGGATACAAGTCATGAATACAATTCTCTTTATCTAAACACAATGGCAAAATATATTCACTAAGCTTTCCATAGAGCTTCAAGTCTGATAAAAGGATTGCTGTTTGCTTCTAAAGGCAGGGGAGAAAGGGCACAACTATGACTTTCTTGTTGCCTTTTTTTCAAGAATGACAGTCACTTAAGGAGCTGATTGGCTACTATAATGTGAAACTAATTGTGCTTTCCTTCTCTTGAATAGTGGGTAATTTATCTAGTGGCTATATGGGAGTCCAGATGCTTTTAAAACAAATTATCCTGATGAAGTATGCTTTTCCAACTCTCAATCTCTCCCATGTCTGAAAAACAAAAACAAAAAGAGCCACTCAGATGGGCCTGGATTGTACTGAACCAAGCAATGTACTTCTACCTGACAAAGATAAAAAGAAGAGTATTAATCTAAAGGGAAACACATTTAATTTTAAATCTCATAAATATATATATATATATATACACACACACACATATATGTATGTATTTATTGATGTAAAATTGGTATATAACATTATATTAGTTTAAGGTGTACAATGTATTAATTCAGTCTTTGTATATAAGGTGATCACTAAAATTAGTCTAGTTATCATCTGTCACCATAGAATTGACCATCTTTGGTCTTTTTGCCTCCAAACCCCCTTTCCCCCACTATAGCCACCAATCTATTCTCTGTATCTCTGAGTTTTGCTTTGTTTCTTTTTTGTTTTTTAGATTCCAAATATAAGTGAGATCACATGCATGGCATTTGTCTTTCTCTGACTTATATCACTTAGCACAATACCCTCGAGGTCCACCCATGTTGTCCCAAATGGCGAGGTTTCTTTCTTTTTTAATGGCTCAGTAGTACTGGATATATATACCATACCTTCTTCATTCATTCATCCATCCATGGACACTAGGTTTTTTCCATTCTTGGCTATTGTAAACAATGCTGCAATCAACATAGGGGTATATATATCTTTTCAAATTAGGGTTTTCATTTTCTTCAGATAAATAGCTACAGGTGGGATAGCTAGATTGTATGGTAGGTCTATTTTTAATTTTTTGAGGAAACTCCATGTTGTTTTCCACAATGGCTACAGCAATTTATATTCCCACCAACAGTGTATGATGGTTCCCTCCTCCACATCCTCTTCAACACTTGTTCTTTTTCTTTTTGATAATAGTTATTCTAAAAGGTGTGAGGTGATATCTCACTGTGATTCTGACTTGCATATCCCTGATAATTTTTTGCACATCCCTGGTAATTAGTGATGTTGACCATCTCTTTATAGGTATAGTAATAGGTAGAATAAATATACTTTACTAACAGTTCTACAAAAAAAATCACATTTTGGGGTGCCTGGGTGGCTCAGTTGGTTAAGCGTCCGACTTTTGGCTCAGGTCATGATCTTGTGGCTCATGGGTTCGAGACCAGTGTTGGGCTCTGTGCTGACAACTCAG
>CM053569.1:47115688-47200427 GCA_028646485.1 Cryptoprocta ferox
CTGAGTTGTCAGCACAGAGCCCAACACTGGTCTCGAACCCATGAGCCACAAGATCATGACCTGAGCCAAAAGTCGGACGCTTAACCAACTGAGCCACCCAGGCACCCCAAAATGTGATTTTTTTTGTAGAACTGTTAGTAAAGTATATTTATTCTACCTATTACTATACCTATAAAGAGATGGTCAACATCACTAATTATCAGGGATGTGCAAAAAATTATCAGGGATATGCAAGTCAGAATCACAGTGAGATATCACCTCACACCTTTTAGAATAACTATTATCAAAAAGAAAAAGAACAAGTGTTGAAGAGGATGTGGAGGAGGGAACCATCATACACTGTTGGTGGGAATATAAATTGCTGTAGCCATTGTGGAAAACAACATGGAGTTTCCTCAAAAAATTAAAAATAGACCTACCATACAATCTAGCTATCCCACCTGTAGCTATTTATCTGAAGAAAATGAAAACCCTAATTTGAAAAGATATATATACCCTAGCTTCCCAGTACTTGCCATATATATTTCAAGGTCTTTAATATAGGCACTATTTATAAACTATATGTCAGGGGATATAGAACTTTATCGAACTTGGGCAATAAGAAATCAGAAATTATCTGACCCTCTCTTGTAATAATAGGTGAAGATATTAAGGTCCCGACAGTTTGAAAGGTATGCTCAGGGAGTTGGTAGAAGCCCTAACTAGACCCAGAATCTTGGCTGCTATCCAGAATTCTTTCCCTTACATGTTTGGTTCTCAACCTTTAAGAGGCCTCAGAATTACTAAGTGGCATAGTAAATTCAGGTTGCTAAATTTCTGATTCACTAATGCTATGGTCTGAATGTTTGCGTATCCTCAAAATACATATGTTGAAATCCTAACCTCCTAATGGTATTAGGAGGTAGCGTTTTTGGAAGGTGATTAGGTGATGAGCCCAGATCCCTCATAAATGGGTGATTAGGTGATGAGCCCAGATCCCTCATAAATGGGATTCATGTCCTTATAAAAGAGGTCCTAGTAGGCTCCCTTGCTTCTTCCATATGTGTCCATATGAAGACACAGCAAATGACTGCTTGCTGTCTATAAACAAGGAAATGGGTCTCAGCAGACACCTAACACTGCCATGATCTTGGACTTCCCAGCTGCCAGAACTCTGAGAAAATATATGTTTGTTGTTTATAAGTCGCCCAGTCTGTAGTGTTTTGTTATAACAGTACAAATGCACTATGTCAATTAGGTCTGAAATGAGGCCCAGGATGTCACATTTCTGATACGTTCCTGAGTGAAGCTGATTTGCTACAATATTGAGCAGCAGTCTTCTGTGAGTGAGCCGTTTGCCCTCCTACGTGTCCAGCTGAGTGGAATAACATCACGAAACTCTCTTCTTTCCCCAAACTACTTCTTAGAATTATTTATTTGGCTGGCAGTCCTGAGAAGTGAGGTAACTCCTCTCTGGAATGCACCATGTAGTTCTGCAATAAAACTTGTGTCTGGACAAAGAATAGGCTCGCTTACTGCTTGCTGGAAAGCTGGATCCTTTAGATCTCTCTTTTGTAGGGCACTGAACTGCATGTAGGCTTCAGCTGGCCTCCCATCTTCAACTTGGGTCTTGAGCTTGGGAAACCAGGACAACTATCCTGATACTCCTATGTCTTTTGCTGTGAGTAGCAAAGTCTTTTGTCTCATCAGCATCCATGGAACTATGGACGTTTAATTTACTGGCTTGAATAGTTATTTTGGTAGGAGTTCTCCTGCTTCAGTTCTCCTAAATACCATCAAAATTATTCAATTTGGGTCAATTCCTTCTTCCTTTTTAAAAAATTTCTGTTTATTTTTGAGAGAGAGAGAGAGAGAGGGAGAGGGAGAGCATGTGGGGGAGGGGCAGAGAGAGGGGCAGAGGTTCCAAAGTGGGCTCTGTGCTGACAGCAGAGAGCCTGATGAGCCGCTCCAACTCACAAACCATGAGATGGTGACCTGAGCCAAAGTTGGATGCTTAACTAACTGAGCCACCCAGGTGCCCCTAAGGTGGGTCAATTCTTGATTAACTATAGGGACCCTTAGCAAGTCACGACTCCACTGCAAACCATCTTCTGGACCACTTTTCTGTCTCCATACATCCTCCTCTCTCCTTACTTAATTTTTTGCTTCTAATTCCTAACAGTTCAATTTTGTAATCCACACCCATTATTCTGCCCAATAACTTCCATGTTTTTATCCAATTCTCCATCTGTCTCCCAGTTTGCAAGAAATAAGTAAGGCTACGATACAAAAAAAGGTCTTACATATGTATAGTGGATCACAAATATTCAAATCAGTAGGCTTTGTTATTCCATAACCAAAGGGAAAGATGAAAAGACTGGGAAAATCAGTCATTTAGTATAATATAATAGACAAGTTACTGCATGAGTAATGCTAAGATGTTTTATTTCCTCTTCTAAAACTGAAGGAAAATATAATACAATATTATAAAACCAGAATAAAAGTAAAAGAAAAAAATGTTAAAATAATTTAATTCTATGTACCAAATCCAAATGCACTGTATTCCTACAAATACTATAAAGTGACTGACAAGCTTTGCATCGTTCACATTTTAGTTTACTTTATGAGACTGACTTATAGAGAGAATATTAATAGTTTTGATAGTGAAGTGACAATAGTGTGTTATCTAATGTAAAAGTACAATTAGAAATACTGTCTTCTTTATGGATGCTTGGTGTTGGTTCATGGCTTCCCATATGTGATTAAAAAAACCCACTCTTTTCAGAGTTAATGACATCATTTCCTATAACTAAATATGGCTCTCTTTAACAAGGACATTAGAGCAGTAACAGTTTTTAACATCTACACACAAAGAACATTTGTGTTTCTGGAGTGCATTTCATTTAGTTGGTATCACAAATAAAATGCTAATAAGGAAAATAGCATGCTGTCTCTTAGATTCAGTATAAGAATAATTTGTTTAGTGAAGTAAGATGCAAACATGGTAGGAGCCATATATTGTCTTATCCATTCTTGCTCCAAAGCATCAGAGAAGCAGAGTAGCGGAGCTGTTAATCAAGCAGGTGACCTAGGACTGTAGAGTGATCTTGTCTAAGCTCCTGACCAGAACAGCAGTGCCTTCCACAGTAATCACTGCTAATAGGTGCATAGCTTTGGCTTGATTACCTTAGGGGGTACAGAACTCTTTACCTCACAAGACATTTTGCTCCTTTTGTAGAAAATTGTGGTTAGAAAAGAATTTGCCATCTTGAGTCTAAATCTGCTAAATGGCTAGATTAAACATTGCACCCAAATCTAAGGAGTGTGGTGACAAGCCAGGCAGGTAGATGGAATTTGAACATTATAATAGAAGTACTAGGAGGGTCCCCTCTGTGGGGGTATGGATTCAGGTCAGATATCCTAAGGTGGCAGGAGAGAGGAAGGCAGAGATCTACTACAGGGGGAAGTGGATTGTAATTAGAACTTAAAAGCTGGCATCTGAAGAATAAGACTTTCTGGTTTTGATTTATTTATTCATTTATTTTTTGGGACTCTGTTCCAAGGAATAAAGGAAGATCCAGTTATTAGAAAAAAGCCTAGAGCAACTGTAATAAGCTTACAGCAAGAGAAACAGCAAGAAGGTTTTAGAATCTGAGGAATTTGAATTACTTAGCTGAGGCTTCCTTAATTCATTCCATGTAGAGACTGGTTTGCGTTATTCTTAGAATCTGGGCTAAATCTGTGTGCATGGGCCACAAATCATCATAATAACTCTTATTTGTATAAGAAGTTTATAAAACACTTTTGATTTTCTTTATAAACCAGTGAAGTTAATTTTTGGGCAAGAATCATCCTCATATTATTCATTAATTCTTGAATCAGAGAGTGAGTGTCTTGCCTAAATCAAACCCAGGCTGTTTATTTAAGGCCAGTGCTTTCCTTAGTATTCTATTCTGCTCAATTGTGGGAAGGAGGATAGTAGGGAAGCAGACTGGGTACATCATTAATTTTAGTACAGGTGATCTCAACTGGGATATGAAAATACACTGGTGCCCTGATGATGAGTGGGAGAAAAGAGATGGAATTACTGGGAATTACAGGATTTGCACGTAACTTACTACCTGCCTTTCCCTGCTTTGTAGCAGATATGCTTGGATTTTTCTTTTTTTTTAAGGTCCATCTTGAACTAATTTAAAAACCATTTTAATTAAATTTTGCTTTAGTCATCTGTCTAAAGGAGAACTTTTATTTTATAAAAATACATTTGATTAAGAAAAAAGAACATTTAAATTATAGTACAATTATCTAATGTGGGTTACATAATTTTATTTAAAACATCTGTGTAAAAATTTAGTTAACACTGAAAAAAAAGTTAATCATATTGCTAAATTATATGACTTACCAGAACTTGGATATTCTATTATACATACAGTAACACATTAACATTTCTTTTATTTTTTTCCCCAAACTGCTCCCTGATACTTTCTGAAAATAATTATAATTGTGTTTTGAGTGTTCTGGGCTCACTGACAATCACATTTGACTAGTTGAATTGATAAATTATAGTAATTTTATTTGGCACATAACTTGTGTTTTGTCATGCATCAATTTCTGACTTCTCATGCTAGTTATATAGTGTCTATCAACCGTTAGTGACTCCCAAAGCTGGAAATGGCAATGATAATTTTAGGGTAATACTCCAAATTGCATAAGTTAATTCCAGTGCTAGATGCCAAAGGCTGATTAATGCTAAGATTATTATGAACTTTGAAATTTCACACAATTTACTGCTTTCTATAGTTCTTTGAGTAATTAGTTTTGCACCACAAGAAGAAATATTTTAGAAATCATGATATGTCTAACAGAAAAATGAGATTTAAAATTGATTGGTTTAGAGATATAAATTAAAAAGACGTTGGAAATTGTATAGTTAATTCATGGTCATTCAGAATAGCTGGGAGAAAGGCTGTCATTTAAGGTTATTTAACAATTCTCATTTAATTAAATTTACTGTATACAAGAAACTATTAGAATATAAAAAAAATAGCTTCAACTTTAAAATTGAGTAAAATTAGTCTGAGAGATCAAGTGGCATAGTAAAGTGATGACATACTTAATGATATTATTCTATTTTTCTATCAGCATATTTGAGAAATATAATTTCAAAAAAGAAATCTTAAGGCTTAAAGCTTTGGAATAGTTCCTAGTAATAGTGTTATCAAAATACTCTTAGCATTCAAATTAAGCTGGACAGAATAGAACCCTAGATGATTCAGAAGAGATTTCAGAGTTTTGTAGTACCTAAAACTATCATGATTATGAAAAATCCCAGAATTGTAATATAGATAGAAGGAATTAGAAATTGGACTTAGTATCTGTTTTATGTGTGACTGATTATGTCATATCCTCTGTTGGTTACTTTTTAAAAATAGGTTTTGGACATCACCTCACTTATCTGTGGTTTCCTTTTTTTTTTTTTTTTTTTTTTTTAAAGAGAATATAGAATTGAGAACCAGCATCAGTTATGTGATTCTGTATGGATCAAGGTAAATAAGAGCTTGGAGCATTTAATTCAATAAGTTGATGAAGTAATTCAACATACGCTAAATTCTCTCCTAGAAGATTTCTATGAACAAATCATCCCCAAATCAAACTTTTTATTTGAAGAAGTTTGTTCTTTATAATTAAATTTCTCTAGCAAGTCACACTCAATGGACCTGAAAGGATGCTGTAACATCATCTGTTCATGAGACTTGACTGTAATAATGCACGGAAGACTCATGATCGCCACACTCTGTTGTGTGCTAAAGAGGACGGGCCCTGTGTCTGTGGGGCTTTCTGTCGTATTATCTACACCTGGCGTTATTTTGCTGCGTAAACACTGTGCAGTATTACTTGGCACATACATATAATGTCTCCTACATCTGCACTGTATATCTGAAGCTATAAATTATTTCTATAGCATTTTACAAAGTCATCTTATTTTTTTTTTTTTTTTACATTTATTTTTGAGAGACAGAGAGAAACAGATCATGAGCAGGGGAGGAGCAGAGAGAGAAGGGGACACATAGAATCGGAAGCAGGCTCCAGGCTCTGAGCTGTCAGCACAGAGCCTGACACGGGGCTCAAACCCACAAACTGTGAGATCATGACCTGAGCCAAAGTCGGACCCTCAACCAACTGAGCCACCCAGGCGCCCCAGCAAGCAGTCATCTTAATGAAAAGAAGTCTGGGGCACAAGGAAAGAAAGTCACTTGCCCAGCCTCTTAATGAAGTGGTAAAATAAATCCAGCCCAGAATTATATTATTCTGTCTTACTCGAGGGTCACATTAAATAAATACTTGATTTGACATAAACATCACAGAATGGATGCCCCATGTCTGAAGGTAGGCAGCAACATGCTCTCCCAGCAAACCTGCCTTTAAACACTTGGGGTGTTGGTGGGAGGTAGTGGGGAAATGGTTGTTCAGGTGAGGTTTTAGGCAGAATGTTTCCACTGACTTTGTCTATTTGTCTAGGGCTTAGGAGCTGCATTTGGACTGATGGGATTTGGGTAGATGAGTGCTGGGAAGCGGGTAAGGCAGGCACCTGTGAAACTATTCTAAAAATCTCTGTTTTGCTGAGATAAATATGGATAAGTGGAAGAGCACAGAAAATTCATTTCTGCATCATAAAGAATTGCTTTACTTGTATTTACTTGTATATGTGTACATATATAGCCATAATACTTTCTAAATAAACTTTATTCATTTTTAAGGGTTGATGGACAATGATATTTTGTAATTAGGTTTCTACATCTTTTTTTTCTCATTGACTGAACGCATTTTGGCTATGAAAAGAAATAAACAATTTTACCACTTTATATGCCATAAGAAAATACCATACCTCACATAGAAAAAAAATCAATTAAATAGCTGCACTTTTACAACTTCATTTACTTCCAGATATAGTTCACTCAATTTAGGCTTACAGAGATGGTTTAAATAAAAATGTCCTTGTTTAGCATCAGTACATATGGAGATCAAATGTGATCACAAATATCAGAAAAGAAAATGTATTTTAAATTATACTTTAAGACCACTTAAAATGCTGGGTAAAATTTAAGAAAAATTGGACCTGGTTTCACAGTTATTACCTCTCATATGAATAATATGAAACTTCAAGCTATTCAAATTCATATTAATACTATTTTTCTTATAGTACAGGTTAAGACCAATTTTTAAAAAACAGACGACATTAAATATTTTTCACAAGAACAAAGATTGTTTTGGGGAGCCTGGGTGGCTCCAGTGGGTTCTGCTCAGGTCATGATGTCACAGTTGGTGAGTTTGAAGCCCATGTTGGGCTCTGTGCTGACAGCTCAGAGCCTGGAAGCCTGCTTTGGATTCTGTGACTCCCTCTCTCTCTGCCCTTCCACTGCTCATGTTCTGTCTGTCTGTCTCTCTCTCTCTCTCTCTCTCTCTCAAAAAATAAATAAACACAGGGGCACCTGGGTGGCTCAGTCGGTTAAGCGTCTGACTTCAACTCAGGTCATGATCTCATGGTTCACGGGTTGGAATCCAATGTCAGGCTCTGTGCTGACAGCTCAGAGCCTAGAGCCCGCTTTGGATTCCGTGTCTCCCTCTCACTCTCTGTCCCTTCCCTGCTCGCACTCTGTCTCTCTCTCAAAAATTAATAAACATTAAAAAAACTTAAAAAAATGTAAAAATTTTTTTAAAAATTAAAAAAACACAAAGATTGTTTCTCTTTAGCACATGGATATATTTCTGAGGAATGAGGTGCAGTCTAGGTGCTGAAAAGGTGAAGCTACATAATGTGATTTAAAAAAGAATATTTTCAAATTATTAGATGAGTCACTAATTTTTGTGTAGAATTCATAGTCAATTCATATACACATTATAACATTTCAATCTTTAGCTTTGCCAGTCAGGGAAGGTAACAGATTTTTTGTCTTGAGCTACGAAAACTATCTTATTTACATATAATAACACATTGCACCTATCACTGTATTTAACTATGAAATGTTTGTATGACTAATTGTGTTTTAGGATACCTTCACTGATACTAGATAATTTCTTTTAAACTGTTAACTTCTTCCAGCGTCTGGGTTTTATGAGCTTACCAACAGAGTGAAAAAGGTAGAGCTTTATTCGATAGTCAAGTTTTTCTTTATTTCCAGTTTCTATTTGATTAAAAAATCCTTAGTAGAGGCATAGCATGAGGAATACAGTTGATGATACTGTATTAGCATTGTATGGGGACAGATGGTAGCTACATTTATGGTAAGCATAGCAGAATGTATACACTTGTTGAATCACTGTGTTGTACACCTGCAACTAAGGCGACATTCTGTGTCAACTAAACTAAAAAAAAATTTCAATCCTTATTTTTCTACCATGGCATACAAATAGAACTATGCCATGTTCAGAATTTATATATCTAATTTCACGTACCATCGTGCTTCATGTTTGAGTGCAATTTCAAGTGTTACCAAAAACGTGTTTCTCTTTGTCCAAAGCATTACGTGTGTGTGTTAAGGGTCATATTATAAGTTGTGTGGCTTGCACGCCTCCCTATCTCAACATTGTCTCTTAATGTGCACATCTTTTTCTGCACCTCATTATGTTATCAAAGCCTAGTTAGCTATTGGCTGGAAAAAAAAAAACCAACTATGAATGCCCAATTCTCTTGGTTAAAATGGGAGATTAGTACTTGTAAATCAGCTGTTAAAAAAAACCCCATCAAACTGAAACTTTCTTAGTACATCTGGCTTCTTTAAATAGTTTTGTCACTGTTTTTTTTTTCCTTAACAATAAAATTTTTGACTTGATTTATTTGGCCAAAACTTAATATGTACCAAGGGCTTACTATATGCCAAGCACTCTTTAAAATACTTTAAGTGTTTTATTCCATTTCTTTTTCACACCAACACCATGAGGAAAGTGCCATCATTATCTCCACTTTACAGATAAGAAAACTGAGGCACAGAGAGGTAAGTCACTTACTCAAGTCACATAAATTTTCATATATGGTTGTTACTAACCCAGGGCTTTATCTGTATAGGCTTTATTCCTTAACACTGTGTTAGATATACTCTCTCTTAGTTTGTTTAAGGCAATTTAAATCATGCCTAAGCTCTCAATGTCATTTTTTATGGAATAGTTATATTATTGTATTTAAACTACTTTTGTGCTATGCACAGAACGTCTGTGCAAAATTAATCTTACACACTTCAGTATTTCTGGGGTAACGTTTTCCCAATCCCCTTTGGACATAGTCTATGATATTAGCTAAAAATGTTGAACCCTTACATATGTTGAAAATAACAGTAACAATAACAGGCCTTTAAAAAAGATATTTATTGAACTATCCCAGGAGTATTTGGGCACGACTTGGAAGCTTTGTGGACAATCAACCTGTTCTACAGAAACAAATGTATATAAAATATCTATGTCTGTGTCTTTTTCGTTATATCATAAACTTTCCCTATGAAAAATGAGGAGGTCTGAGAAGGCAATGTCCTATTTTGATGGAAATCATTTGACATTTTAAAAAACATGTGCTATAACCTGTGACTTTGCTGAATTCGTGTATCAGGCAGGATTCAGAAAAACAATTCTAGTAATTATTTGGTGGAGTCTTTCAGGTTTTCTGCATAGAGTATCATGTTATCTGTTAATAGTGAAAGTTTGACTTCCTTGTTGATTTGGATGCATTTTATTTCTCTTTGTTGTCTGATTGCTGAGGGTAGGACTTCCAGTACTATATTAAATAACAATGGTGAGAATGGACATCCCTGTCTTGTTCCTGATCATAGAGGAAAAGCTCTCAGTTTCTCCCCATTGAGTATGATGTTGGCTGGGTCTTTATATATCAATAATGAAGGAGTAGAAAGAGAAATCAAAGAATCAATCCCATTTTACAACTGCACCCAAAACCTTAGGATACCTAAGAACAAACCTAACCAAATAGGTAAAGATCTATACTTGGAAAACTATAGAACACTTTTGAAATAAATTAAAGATGACACAAAGAAATGTAAAATCATTCCGTGCTGAAGGATAGGTAAAAATACGTTGTTAAAATATCTATATTACCCAAAGCAATCTACACATTTAATGCAATCCTTATCAAAATCCCTATCAAAATTTTTCATAGAGCTAGAACAAATAATCTTAAAATTTATATGGAAATACAAAACAACACTGAATAGCCAAAACAGTCTTAAAAAAGAAAGGCAAAGCTGGAGGCATCACAATTCTGGACTTTAAGCTACATTGCAAAGCTGTAGTCATGAAGACAGTATGGTACTGGCATAAAAACAGACACATAGATCAATGAAACAGAAGAGAAAATCTGGAAATGAATCCATAACTATACGGTCAATTAATCTTTGATAAAGCAGGATAGAGTATCCAATGGGAAAAGGACAGTTTTTTTTCAAAAAATGTTGGGAAACCCAGACAGCAACATTTAGAAGAATGAAACTGGACCACTTTCTTATGTCATACATAAAAGTGAATTCACAATGGATGAAAGACCTAAATGTGACAGGAAACCATCAAAATCCTAGAGGAGAACACAGGTAGTAACTTCCTTAACATTGGCCTATAGCAACTTCTTACTAGATATGTCTCCTGAGGCAAGGGAAACAAAAGCAAAAATAAACTATTGGGGGGAGGGCACCTGGATGGCTCAGTCAGTTAAGTGTCCGAATTTTGATTTTGGCTCAGAGCATGATCTCACGGATTTGTGAGTTTGAGCCCCGCAAGGGGCTCTGTGCTAACATTGCGGAGCCTGCTTATTTTGTCTTTCCATCTCCCTTCCCCTTCTTTGCTTGCTCTCTATCTCTCTCTCAAAATAAATAAATAAACTAAAAAAAAAAGATTCTCTCTCTCCCTCTCCTTCTACCCCTCCCCTGCTTGCAAGTGCATATGCTCTCTAAATAAATAAATAAATAAACAAACCAACAAATAAATAAATAAACTGTTGAGACTTCATCATGATAAAAATCTTCTGCATAGAAAAGGAAACAATAAACAAAACTACAAAGCAACCTTTAGGATGGGAGAAGATATTTGCAAATGACATATTGGATAAAGGGTCAGTATCTGAAATCTGTAAAGAACTTATCAAACTCAACACCCAAAAAACAAATAATCCAGTTAAGAAATGGGCAAAAGACATGAATAGATATTTTTCCAAAGAAGACATTCAGATGGCCAACAGATACATGAAAAGATGCTCAACAACATTGATCATCAAGGAAATACAAATAAAAACTACAAAGAGATACCACTTCACACCTGTAAGAATGGCTAAAATTAGCAACACAGGAAACAACAGGTGTTGGCAAGGATGCAGAGAAAGGGGAACCCTACTACACTGCGAATGGGAATGCAAACTGGTGCAGCCACTCTGGAAAACAGAGCTCCTCAAAAAGTTAAAAATAGAGGCACCCTATGACTCAGCAATTGCACTACTAGGTATTTACACAAAGGATACAAAAATACTAATTCAAAAGGGCACATGCACCCTGATGTTTACAGCAGCATTATCAACAATAGCCAGACTATGGAAAGAACCCAAGTGCCCATCAACTGATGAATGGGTAAAGAAGATGTGATATATATATAACAAAAGGAATGAATATATATATATATATATATATTCCATATCATATGTGTGTGTGTAGTGTAGCCATCAAAAAGAAAGAAATCTTGCCATTTGCAATGATGTAGATGGAGCTAGAGTGTATTATGCCAAGTGAAATAAGTCAGTCAGAAAAAGACCAATACCATATGATTTCACTCCTGACTTCAAAAATGCCATATGATTTCACTCTTATGTTCAAAACAGATGAATGTAGGGGAAAGGAAAAAAGAGAGAGAGGGAAACAAACTGTAAGAGACGTTTAACTATAGAGAACTAACTGAGGGATGACGGAGAGATTGGGCAGCAGATGGGCTAAATAGGTGAGGGGCATTAAGGAAGACACTTGTTGGGATGAGCACTGGGTGTTATATTTAAGTGATGAATCGCTAAATTTAACGCCTGAAACGAATTTTACCACATGTTAACTAATTAGAATTTAAATAAAAACTTGACTTAAAACAATAAATAAAAGAATGTGCTAGAGAGCATCAAGGTGCGGGCTTCCTAGTTGCCAGCAGTGGGTAGTGACCCAGAGGGCTACCTCCTCCTCAGAGTCTCAGGGCTCGGGAGATATACCACATGAAAATGTTCTTTCATTTTTATGACTTCTGATACATTAAATTCTGTAAAGTTCGGGGTGCTTTTATAACATAATCTAACAAATCAATTTGCATGCAGAGTTTCTGCCAACTTCAAGTAGAAAATTGTGCAAGGCACATGACTGCAGGAGGGTGATGGCCAATCAGCATTCTCATCAGAGTTATCATCTCATCAAGCGTGAAGTGCAGGTCAGCAAGATTGAGTTCCGGACTAGCAGAGTGGTGCACAAACTGCTAAAGGCACCCAAGATACTGTTAGGTGGGAAGACGTGTTAAAAACTGACTCACATAGTGAGACAATGACCCTTCTCAATGTTCTTCCAGTTTTCTGACTGCATTAAAGAGAAAGTGTCTGCTGGTGCTAGTTCTGACATTTCCCTAACACTGTCTTTTTTTTTTTTTTTAACAAGATATATTTGGGGGGGGGGGGGATTTGGGGTGCCCAGGTGGCTCAATTGGTTATGTGTCTGACTCTTGATTTTGGCTCAGAGCCTGCATTGGGCTCTGCTCTGACAGTGCAGGGCCTGCTTGGGATTCTCTCTCCCCTCTCTCTCTGCCCCTCCCCTGCTTGTGTTCTCTCTCTGTCTCTCTCAAAATAAAAAACAAATTTAAAAAAACATCTAAAAAAAGAAAATACTGAGCCGAATTTAAAAATAAATGTTTTGTCTTTTCATCATATTTACCTTAAATATACCTCCTACTTATGAAAAAGGATACTTGGTTTTTCATTTATTGGAATGAACTGTAGTTTTTTTTTTTTTTTTCGATGTTTATTTATTTTTGAGACAGAGAGAGACAGAGTGGGAACAAGGGAGGGGCAGAGAGAGAGGGAGACACAGAATCTGAAACAGGCTCTAGGCTCTGAGCTGTCAGCACAGAACCTGATGCGGGGCTCGAACCCACGAACCACGAGATCATGACCTGAGCCAAAGTCAGACGCTTAACCAACTGAGCCACCCAGGCGCCCCAAGTTTAGTTTTAAAGATACATTTAGTTTAAGTTAAAAAAAAAAAAGAGTCAATTTGATTTAAAAAAAGTAATTTGAAAATACTACCAGTGGTGTATAGATATGGCAAAAATCTTAAAGGTACAAACAAATTAAAAGTAATAAAATTTGTAAGCACTAATATGTGAAAATATCTAAGGGCAGTCAGTAGAATCTTACAGACCCTGGGCAGATCTTGATTCTGCCTTTCATTAACAGTATGACCTCGGAGAAATTACTTAGCCTTTCTAAAATCAGTTATTTGTAAAATATCTATCCCTAAAGTTATTTTAGACAACAAAGGAAATTATGTATATGAAAAAACTCAGTGTTGTTCCTGGAAGGTAATGCAAATGAAAAAAGTATTGTTTCCTTTACCCCTTTCTATTTTTTCAATTCGGAATGAAATAAAAATCTCTGTCTTCTGTGTGCATATGTGTATGTACATGTGTGTGTGTGCGCGTGTTTGTGTGTGCGTGTGCGCGCGTGTGTGTGTGTGTGTGTGTATATCTTATATCCTATTTTCTCAGCTTTTCTGCTTTTTTAAAGATAGGCTATTTTTCCACATTTTTGAGACAACTAAGGCCCAAAGTGATTTCCCAACTTGTTTAATTCACATAGTCTTAAATGGCAGGGGTAGATGTTACTTCTAGTAGACTGGTAGACCACAGACTAGCAAAGTTTGCTTTTAGAAACTGTTACTGAACATTATTAAAATGTATTCCTAAAAATGTGGCAAGATAGGAAATATTAAATATGCATAAGGTATCCAGAATACTTATCAGGTTCCAGTCGATAAGAATTCTTATCAGGTTTCCAAAGGGCTGTACTTGCATTTCATCTCAGGCTACCCTGGAGCTTGTGATTTTTACATGTTCAGAGCCATTCTGAAGAGCGGGAAGGGTTTCTAAGGGAAGAGCTTTAAGTAAAGTATGGCTGACAGTGTGGCCTGGTTTGCACCTATGAGAATTTTAATGTGTGGGGAATCAGCCAGACATAGTCCCTGACTGCTTTGGTCAGAAAGGTGCATAGTTGCATATGGGTGAACTGTAACATGCCTCTTTGCAACTCGAATACTGCCCGTATTAAAACTTCCATGCATTCCATGAAATGCATTTGTTAAGCAATTAACTTCTGGAATGTGGGGAAAGAATTGTAAAAGGTCAGTACCATTTAAACGATTAATCTCTTTTCCACTGTGATCCTGTCTGTTGAGCTATGAATAAAACTGAAAAAAAAAAAGTGCCACTTTTTCCTTTCTTTCAGTTTCTGATTTAATGAAGAGCTTTCATACCTTTTCCCATTTCTTCTCTCGCAGATTATTAGATTCAGTGTAGCTTGAGCAGGTATAACATTAGTTCCATCAGAAATACTGCTGTTAATGACTTTCTTAGCTTGCTCAAGTACAAGTTTCTAGCACTGATATTTATCAAATGAAGGTAGTCTTTTATCTATTCATTGATTTTTATCCTGAAGAGTTTAAAGTTCATTATGCTCAGTAACTTTAAAACTAGCTAGGAAAAAAAAAAAAAAAGATCTGTAAAGTCCTATGCATATAACACACTTGGTAATGGAACAGCTGTATTTGGGGCACTAACAAAAATCTGAAACTTGAAAAAAAATTGGTAGTCATTTGGCAGATAAAATGTTCAGGCCACTAAATTCAACAGCCTCTGGAAAAGGCAATGAGAGGTCAGTATCTATAATTAACGGACTCTTCCCCAAAATGTCTATTAATTTATCCAGTAAATATAATGCTGGAAAATTGTCCTCGGTAATTTGAATTCTCTTTAAGCCTTTCGATGAATGAATTGATTGATATATCTAAGAAATAGCTTCTGATACTTTCATATCAAATATTACTTGTGCTTAACATTTTAGATTTAGAGTAAAGAAATGTATAGCTAAGGTTTCCAATGTTTTTATGGATTTAATAGTATAGAAAATTGGAAGTATTACTAACATGCAGATCTGGGAAGAATAAAATGCTAATATATTTTTAAAAATTTAATATAATATAATGTTAGTGCCAGAAAATTCAAGGAATATATCACTGTTATAACAGGAGTCCAACATCTATTATTTAATAAGATGAATGGATTACTTCTATGTGCATTCTTTGAATATAAAGATAGGTAGGCAAGGTTTAAGACACTAATTTTTCACCTGGTTAAACAAACAAGGTGAACACACTCACCTGAGCTGTTTGTGCTTCAGTGTCTGGAGTCTTCACTGACACAATTGTCCATAAAACAGTAAAGAGTGAAAAGGCAGCAGAGAATCTAACAGAATATGCATCTAATATACCATGGTGCACAAAGGCAGTGTTAGAAACCAGGGAGGGAATATAGACAAAGTGTGGTTTAAATTTTATGACTCTAAGTGATATTACCATGGTTACAGTGCCACTTTTTATAAATGCCCTTTTAACCAATGCAATTTGTAGAATCTTTATGTCTCCCCCTAAACTGGAAGTAATTCTAGTTAAAATTATTCTTTGAAAGTCAAATGAGGCAAATCTACACCTACGAGGCAATCAGTGAATTATTTCTTTCTCATGAGTGGCTTGGAGAAAAATGGAAACATTTTCAAACACAGGTAATCAACTTTGCTAAGCATATTCATAAGTACAAGTGTTCACATATTATGGAATTATTCTCTTATAGAAATAAAATTCTTTTGCTTTCTTATTCTTTACATTAATTGCTCAAATTATTTGTATTTCTTAAAAATATTGTGCAAATATTAGCATTTTAAAATTTCACATATCAGGGTGCCTGGTGGCTCAGTAGAGTAAGTGTCCCTATTCTTGATTTCTGCTCAGGTCATGATCTCATGTTTGTGAGATAGAGTCCTGGGTTGGGCTCTGTGCTAGACATGGAGCTTGCCTGAGATTTTCTCTCTCCTCCCTCTGCCCCTCCTCACTTGCATATGCCCTCTCTCTTTCTCAATAAAATAAAATGAAATGAAATAAAATAAAATAAAATAATAAAATAAAACTTCACATATTATTTGAATACTAATTTCCTTAAAGCTAGAAATTTAGAAAGCACTGGTCAACTAGTGGTAGTTTACAAAATTTATTTTTTACTTATATTCCTATTACTTCTATACCCTTAATAGGCCCTATATTTAAAATATCATATCTATTTTCTTCAGTGAATTCCAAATAGACCTTTTAACTGGCAAGTTCAAATTTGAACAATGAAGGCGTGCTTAACAATGAACAAATGAGTAACAATTAATTTAATATTACAGTCATTGTATTAGTTTTATGGAATGTATGCAGATTGAAGAACATGTTTTAGAATATAAATCCTTAAGTAGAATATAGGCCTCCATCTGAGAATGAGGCACCCTCCACCCCCAAAAGAGGTATTTTCTTTCTTATTCACTAATTTTTAACAAGTGCTTAGAATGGTGCCTGAGCATAATAATCACAAAATTATAATAATCATAATAATCATTAATAAGCATTTGCTGCCTACCTCATTAAAAATGGCATGAATGGAGAAACACATATCTAGCTAAACTGTTTCTGTTGCATTAAACTCTTAGTATCACTAGGACCCTCTTTGCAGTAGATTTTGCTCTTTGGAATTTGAGAATAATTTACAGGAAGAGAAATATTTGTTTGCCTCTCAGAATCTTAGAAGAGTTTATTGATTTAATGTTGCTTGGCTAGACAACATGAGAACTATGGGGTGGGTTTTAGCCATCTGGCTAAATAGGCTTTCTGAGCAACCCATATACCTTTTTTTTTGCACTAAGTATTGTATGCGGCTGCCAGTGTATATAAAATAATTAACCCTTGTGAAATAGAAATTTATGAAAATTCAGAGAGGTAGATGTTAAGGACTGACAAAAGTAGAAGTTTATATAGTATGGCACGTGTTACAGGGATAAGCTTTCGTACAGGCTCCAAATTTAGATCTCCTTTGAATATGCACTGGTTCATGAAAAATAGCTTGGAAAACCATTCAAAGATTCGTTTTACTACAAAAAGGAACAGACTTTCTGGGGTCTGAAGGGATTTGTACTTGAAGATACTTCAGTCAGCAGGGGGTCGTGTTGAGCATTCTGCAGATAGAATTGTTTCAAATCTGCAGCTGCCTGGGAAACCTTCTCGCGGTTGAGCCCGGCTTCCAGCCGGAGCTGTTGAACCACTTTCTTCATATACGTGGGTATTTTAAGAATCCTGTGTTACTGATGAATATGTAACATCTTACTCATCCTTCATGGAGTTACCTCTTAGGCAGCCAGAATATGACATGTCCACTCCATAGAACTCCCTATATGTGTTTGATCACTTGGATGGGAATCCCTGCCCATAAATCATCTAGTCTCTGTGTTCAGATCAATTGTGAGGAGACCAAGATCCCATTGGTGAGGATTAGGAGATGGGGATAGAGTGAGATCTAAAGACTAAAACACAAAAATTTAGAGTTTGTCAGGTGTGATTATGTATGGTTAAGTAAATGATAGACAAATCTTCTCTTTAAATGATATAATTATGTACCTTGTTTTATTTCTTGACTATTCATTCTCCTTACTATCCCCATAGAAATGAAAATAATTTCTCCAAATTTGAAATCAGGGTAACTTTTCTCAGAGATTTCAAATGGTTCTGTTAGGCTACAAACTCCTATACTACAGTTCAATGGAGATTATCTCAAAAGACTGTCTTGATATATGACACAGATTGTTAATAAAATATGCTGGCAGGGACCTGGGTGGTTCAGTCAGTTAAGCGCCTGACTCTTGATTTCGGCTCAGGCCATGATCTCACAGTCATGAGATCAAGCCCAGAATTGGATTCCACAATGTGGAGCCCACTTGAGATTCTCTCTCTCTCTCTCTCTCTCTCTCTCTCCCTCTTCCCTTCTCCTCTGCTCAGTGTACTTTCTCTCAAAATAAATAAACTTAAAAAAATAATAAAATATGCTGGAATTTTAAGACAACAAAAGTTGTAAGGGATGTGTATTAACACTGTAATTAAATCATTTAAATGTTTTCCTTTCAAAGTTATTACAATTTCCTACAACTGGCACTTCCATTAAATTTTGTTACTTGAGGGAAGAGATTGTTTGCCATACACATATACTTATAGCAGGGATTTTTATAAACATGATCTTATTTAATCCTTTCAATAACCTGCAAAAACATCCTTTAACAGATGTTGAAGTAAGCCTCAGAGAGTCAGTGATTTGCCTAAGGTCTTGTAGTTATTAAAAGGTTTGTCCATCTGAATCTAAAACCCAAAGAACCCTTCTGAATTGCTAAATTTACATCTGGCACTTTGTAAGGGTAAATGAAAACCCTTTTCTCCATTTAAAGGCAAAAAGACCAACTTCCCCTTTCCTTTTTTCTTAGAATGCCTCTTTGGAGGTCTAGTGAATCTGGATCTTTCCTCTAACCTTTGACATAAAGATAAATCCCATTAGGGGTTAATCTCATTCTCTAATGTTTACAGCAGTAGGGATAGCTCTAAGGTCATGGGCCAAATAACCTCTAGGTATGGGACAATGTTGAATTTTACCTGAGCTGGAATCCTGAGATACAGGGAAGGTTAGGAACAACCCTCTTCCCCGTTCCCCCAATCCACATCTTGTGTGGAAAATGGTTTACTGCAAGGAACCATCCTTCCCCATTTGACTTAGATAAGACTTACTAATGCCTACTTGTTTACCTATGACACAGAAATAGAGCCTCCAAATTCCCATTCTTGGTCTCATAAATGATTAGCTGAACTGTTTTATACCTGTCTGATCGATAAAAATAAAATGCTTCTCAACCAAACTTTGGTTAAGCTCCTCTTCTTCCAGGACTCTGAACTTTGGCCCACTATCAGCCTGAGCCAGTATATAACCCTTTGGGAAGGGCCCCTCTGGGAAGATAGGCTGGCCCCAGGGTAAAACATTACCTGATCTATTATTCAATTTGCCAACTTTTCACCCCATTTCCCCATATCCAGTTAGCTCTCGCTTTGTTTACTTTTCTCCATAAATGGAAAAACCCTTTTAGTTTAACTCTCAGGAAGCTTGCAGAGCTTATGGTCAAGGCTCTTTACTGCAATAGCCCCATCCTCCCTTGCAATAATCTTTTCAAATAAAGCATTTACTTACTAAATTTATATTTCTTTTAAATTAAAAAAAATGTAAAAAGGTAACTCTGGATTTGGCTCTGAGACCTCTTAGGAGGAGGTCATGATTGTCATGAGGTTCAGCTTTTTTGTCTGTGGGGAAATAACTGTTCTTCTGCTTTGCTGCATAAAATGCATGAGATTTTGTCCTAATGACCAAGACCTTAATATTCTACCCAGCTTGACTAAACTTTTGATGGGTTTCTTCCAGTCTAGGGGCCCCTGATCTGCATTTTCTTAGAGCATTTATTTCAGAGAATTTACATTTGCAAATTCTTTCTCTGCCCCTTTGAGATGTAAATCTTCTCCCAGCTTCTTGCCTGTTTCACAATTTTGGTTTTTCTTTCTCAAGAATCTGCAAGCTTTTCCTTTGAAATGTACTCATTGAGGAAGATAGTTCCCCCTATCTCCCAGTCTCTTTGAAAGGGTAGGCACCTACCTTAGATAAGTGACTATTAGCTAACCTTGATCAACCTTTGTAGGAATGCCTTCTAGTACTTTTCCACCAACCCCCCCCACCCCCACCCCGGGCTTAAAAACTCTGCTGTCTTTTGTTGAACAGAGTTGAGTTCAGTCTTTCTCTTCCATTGCCATAGTCTTGAATAACGTCTTCTTTACCTGTTTAACTCCATCCAGTGCAATTTTTCTTTGATAGTAACATTGTGGTCACTTTAGTCCTATCTTCTATGCATACAAATCTGTGAATGCTTACTCAAAAATTCTATTTTCTGTTCTATACTGGTAGGGAAGGGCCTTTTTGTTGAGAGGATTGTTTTATCTCTCCAACAACTTTCATTACTAGCCTTTGAAATCTGACAGCTTTAATGCTTCAGACTGCACTATTTTCCTCTAGAACATTATGGCATTTCTAGAAAAGTAGCTCTTTTTCCTTGTTTTTGCATATTTAAGCTTATTTTTGGACTGCCTCTCATTTCTAAGACTTCAGAACCTTTCTATTCACTTCCTTTTTTTGTTTTTCTTCGTATAAATAAACTAGGATGGGGAAAATATTTTATTTTGTTTGGATCTATATTCTAAATTTATTACACTGCCTTTAAACATCATTAGAGGTCGTTTGGAAATTACACGTCTACCACAATACTCTTAACATCTCAAAAGCCCTTAGCTCTAAAGCTTTGCTTTTGAATTTGCTATTGACCATGCTACTGTCCTAGCTGCAGCTGGAACCGCAGCATCTGTCATACTTACCTGGGCATAATTTAGTTTTGAATTCTCTAAAGTTTATTTTCTTATGAACTTGTGACTTTCAGCTTTTTGTGTACTTTCTGGGCTTAAAAATTGCAGATTGGGAGTGAGAGAGAGGCTTATTTCTTGATTTGTTTTATAATTGGGTGTCCTAGCTTTGCTAACTAAATTCAGGTTACTTCAACTTTGCATTTTTATCACTCACGGGAGGGAAGAAAACAGAACTACCAAAAACCAACACAACAGAGTCAATACTGCTCTGTTGACTTTGATGTGTTGGTTTTTAAGTCTCCTTCTGTTGTTCCTCCTCGGTGCCTTTAAGATGCATAGAATGCTGCCTGAATGACCTAGTGACTAAGTTATAATGAAAATGGTTTGCTCCTCTGCTTTGTATAATAATCCTCTAAATCACAGAGGGCATGCATACAAAAGTAATATTTAGAACCCAATCTGATTAGAATACACAATAAAATGTGCTTAAAATAGGAGAAGGCTCATAGTTCGAGGGACTCTGAGGACATATTCCTCTCTTAATCAAATATTCATTAACACTAACATGTGCTAAGCACCATACTAAGGAGAACTACAAAATAAAATAAGCCATGAGAAATTCACAAATCAATAACCCAGAAGGAAGGGAAATCACTAATTACAATATAGCAAGTTAAGGTTGATGAGATATGTGTAGAGTGTGGTCTATACATATAGAAGCAAACTCAAATGTGTCCAGGAAGGTTGGGGGCTTTGTTCAGGGACAGATTCATGAATTGTGACAATAGTCTTGAAGACATAAGATATTTTGATCAGCCACCCAAAGTGGGGAAGAGTATTTAAGTTAGAAGGAAGAGCACATACACACAGCATGACGTAGTATGTCAAGGACCATCAAATAATTCAGCATCCCTCTATTTTATCCACCTCATACATCCCCCTATACCTTACCATATGTGCAAGGGATACAAAACCAAAAGAGTGCATCCAGCCTGCAAGAGGCTTTAAGTTTAGTTGAAGAAAGAGATATTTTAAAAAAGTAATAGCAACAATGAAGTGAGTGTTCTACTAGAAGACTGTGTGAGCTGTGGAGGACATACTTAACTGTAACTGGGAATATCAGGAAGGTTTCTAGAAGGTGTCATATTAGAGCTGAGTAATGAAATAAAAGTGGATGTTCACCAGTATAAGGAACAGAAGAATGACATTCCAGGAAAGTTGGTCCCTGCCCCTAACTCTCACCCTGCAGGCAACCTGTTCATTTAAATGCAATTTTCCAATATTGTACTTTCTTGTACAAAGCATCTTTCACTCCGTGTAACTGCAGTAGTTTGTTCCATTTTGTTGCTGAGTAGTGCCCACTGTATGAATATATAACCACACTTCACATATCCGCTTTCTGATTGATGGATGGTTTTTAGTTTTTGGATATTATGAGTAAAGCTGCTAAAACATTCTTACACAAGTACTTTCTAGACATATATTTTCATTTCTCCTGAATGCTTAGGAGTTGAACTGCTGGCTCATTATGTCTAGTTTTATAAGAAATTGCCAGACATTTCTAAATGGTTATCATATTGTGTCTTCCTAGAGAGTTTGAATGCTCCACATCTTTGCCAATATTTCACTACATCAGTGCATTTAGCCATTCTGGGGGATGTGCAGTATTACTTTTTTTTAGTCTTAATTTGTAGTTTCTTGAAGATTAATGATTTTAAGTGTGCTTTCATGTGCTTATTTCTTCCTTGGTGAAGTATCTGTTTGCCCTTCCTTCTTCATGTACCATGTGCTCTATCTTAAGGCTTCTCAATTCTTGCTACACATTAAAACATGTTTGGACTTTTGCTTTGGCTCCACCCTCACTCTGATTTAGTTGTTATAGTCTGCGGCCCCTGTCATTGGTATTTATGAAAAAGCACGCTTGGTGATTCTATGTGCACCCAGGTTTGAAAACCTTATCGCTGTGGTCCAGTGGTCCTCAACTTCCATAGATATCAGAATCCCTTGGAGGGTTTGTTAAAAACACAGATAGCTGAGATCCACCTCCAGAATTTCTAATTCAGTGAGTCTGGGTTAGAGTCTGAGAATATGTTTTTTGAAAGTTAGCATTTCTAGTAAGTTTCCACATGATGTGATATTGGGAGCCCTGAAACGACCATATGAGAACTGCTGCTTTAGCCAAACTAACCAGCGAACTTCTCTACAGACACCAAATTCTTTCAAACCTTTCTTCGGTATCTCCTATTCTCTCTGTTCTATCCCTTTGTGTTCCTGGCACATGCTTTTTCATTCCTTAAGAACAAGCATTAATGTCACAACCTTTATGAAGTCTGCTTAGATTCATTTACTCTATCATTTCCCTGCCACACTCTCCACACATCACACTCATGATTCACGTGATAATATTACTTATCACATTGTTGGGTTAATAACTGTTTATTTGTGCTGGTTGCAGCATTTTCCTCCTGTACCCGATGAGAGTGCTATAAAATCAGAAACCACTATGCCTTGTTCTTTGAATCTTTAGCAACTAAAATACCTCATGCATTACTGAGTTTCCACTATTTTATTTAAACAATTTTTTTGGTTGTTGCGAGTGACTGGATAACTAATAGAAAATGTGATCTATAAGGCTGCTCACATGCTTAGATTCTTTAAAACTACGATTGACCATCTGTTATTAAATTACCAGATCACAGGAGCCTGAGAGCAAATGTACAACAACAACTAAAATAAAAGCCACATATCACCATAGGTTACAGTTAGCGTTATCTTTAAAAAAAAAAAAAAAAGGAAAAGAAAAGAAAAAACATAAGAAGGGGACTTGAAAGGAATTATTCTGAATTGAATAAGCCGGCAAGTATAAAAATCAAAGGAAAATTTAACAAGATGAAAGCAGAGTATGATTTTTCTCAGCATATTATATTTGTTTCCTGAAGGCTTTCTTATCAAATAAGAAGTGGTTTTTAATAAATTGAATCTCCAGAGACTTTAAAAACACAAAGTTCCATATGAGGATTGTTGTTGGAAATGTAATGTTTTATTGAAAGCTTCACTTGCAAAATGAGATGGTAATGATGATAGCAGTTAACAATAGCTGCAATTTACTAGCTCACTTTGTGCCAAAGAACTTTAACTCGTGCTGTTCATGAGTTATCTCATTTAATTCTTACAAGAGCCCTATACGGTAGGTATTATTATTCCAATTTCACAGATGACAAAACGGAGTCTGAGAGAAGTTAAATACTTTGCTCAAGGTCAGTATTCAAACCCATTTTGGGGGAGGGTTACCAGATAAATTACGGGAAGCCCAGGTGAATTTGAATTTCAACAAATAACAAATAGGTTTTTTGGTTACAAGTATGTCTTGTGTAACATTCGGGGCATGATTACATTAGAAAATTATTCATTGTTTATTTGAAATTCAAATTTAACCGGGTGTCCTGTATTTTTATTTGCTAAATCTGAAAACCCTACTTTATCTCATTCCAGAAAAATTTGCATCAGACCACTAGGTTGCATTGTGTCCTAGTTCTCTCTTATATAACGTCAATTCCCAATTTACTTACATGAAATTTATGGGCCAAACTTCAAACATCAAGTCCCTTTATGATCTGGACTCCACCTTCCTGTTCGTCCATTCAGGGGAGTAATAAGCGCCCAAGTTCTGAGACAGGAGCTGAATGATGAGGGCCTGGAGGCCAGTGTGGCTGCCACAGAGTGAGTGGGAAGGAAGTCAGAACCACGTCAAAAGCTACATAATGCGGGGCCCTGGAGATCACTGGGAGGACACGTTTCTACTTTGAGCAAGGTGGGCAGCTCTTGGGGAGTTTAAAACAGAATGACATGACCTAGCTTTTTTTTTTTTTTAATGTTTTATTTATTTTTGAGAGAGACTGCAAGCCTGGGAGAGGAAGAGAAAGAGGGACAGAGGGTCTGAAGCAGGCTTTGTGTTAACAGCAGTGAGCCAGACATGGGGCTTGAACTCAATCAAGTTCAGCAAGATCAGGACCTGAGCTGAAGTCAGAGGGTCAACCCACCGAGCCTCCCAGGCTCCCCAACCTGGCTCAAGTTTTAAGAGGAGCACATTGGCTGCTCTTGGAGAATCTGGTACAGGAGCGGGATGCATTGCAGATATTCAGGCAGGCACCTCAGGTGGCTGTTGTTCTTGACGGTGGGTTCAGGCTTCAACCTGAGTTATGCTGTGCTCTGCGTCACAACTTCCAACTCGGTGTTGGGGAGAAGGGCATCATTCTCTCAGCTTTAACGTGGAACCTGGCGTTTCATACTGAGACCTGAAGGGACGCTGCTCCAGGAGCACCTTGTGGGTGTTGCATCTTTGGGTGCAGAAGAGGCAGCGCTATGGGCAGAGAACGTTCTCTCACAAGAGGGGGAAGCAAAGGCTGTGGCAAGGCTGCACCCTGAAGGGGAGAGCAGGTGGTGGACAGGCGGCAGGGTACCATGTTTCTGAGCCTAAATGAGACATTCCTGGGATCTCTTCCACCTCTAACTGGGAGAGACTTGAGGGTGGGGCTGGCAAGGTATTGCAACTGGTCAGGGGCTCATATGAGGCTGAAAGACTTTTATTAGTACTCTAACTGTGACCTAATTTATAGCATACCTGGATATGAATGGAAACAATAGGGTGAGCAAGATTAAATAAAAGAAGTTCAAGGGGAAAAGAAAACACAAAGGGTGATATGAAAGGATACAGCGCCCTACAAAAAACCCACAAATACTTGGCAAGTTTCTAACTGAATATCTCCTTTGTGCCAGGCATGTGCTTTTTAGACATTACCTCATTTATTGTTCACAACAGTCCTTGGTCCAGCACATATTATTACCACTTCCCTTTAATAGATGAACAAAAGTTGAGGCCAGTGAGGATACAGGTAAGCAGCCTGTACAAAGTCATGGAGATTTGAACTGTTTCTGTCAAACTGCAGGCAGAGTTCACATTTTTTTTTAAAAGTTATCTCTATGCCCAATGTAGGGCTCCAACTCACGACCCTGACAATAAGAGTCGTATGCTCTACTGACTGAGTCAGCCAGGTGCCCAAGAATTTGTGTTTAAATTTTTTTAACATTTATTTATTTTTGAAAGACAGAGAGTGACACAACATGAGCGAGGAAGGGGCAGAGAGAGAGAGAGAGAGAGAGAGATACAGAATCTGAAACAGGCTCTAGGCTCCCAGCTTTAAGCTGTCAGCACAAAGACCAATGTGGGGCTCAAAGCCATGAAACATGAGATCATGACCTGAGCCAAAGTTGTAGCTTAGCCAACTGAGTGAGCCACCCAGCTGCCCCAAGAGTTTGTGTGTTTAAAAACAACTAAGCCATCAAGCCTCCTCTGGGGAGGGGTAAAAGTTTATCCTGATGAGCTAGGCAGAGATCTTTAGCTAAAATAAAAATGACTGAAATCAAAAAAGATGCCAAAAGGAGCAAGTCTGAAAATCACTACAAGGATCACTTATTACAGAGAGACCAGAGCTCCTGGAGAGGCAGGATTCCAGAATGTTAAGCCAGAGTACAGATGTCCACCTATCACACCCTTTGCCTCCCACTGAGCACTTAGCCATTTCCCATTTCTGTTGAGAAGATCTGGCCAATTAGCTGTAGTGGCCCTGGCCCTTCATTCTTCAGGCACCCAGGCCAGGTCACTTGCAGGACACATGCACCATGATTGTTCATCCGATCCCTAACTCTGTCCAAATTATAGACTGACAGAATTCAAGGTGAAAGTCCACTGAATGCTGCACTGAAATACAGGTCCAAATCAGACAGGTTAAGTAATCACTTTCTTGCTTCCTTGTGATATATACTTCTAACTAATTCAGTTGACATACCTTTGGGAGTATGTCTCCCAAGTTCTTCCTGGTTCTCTAGCATTCAGCCCAAATGATGAAAATGAAAAAAAGAGAGATGCATGGTTGAGAAAGGGGGGCACCCAGGTAAAGGATTTCATTAGGAAAAAATAAAAAATTTCAAAAAGGAGACATTTTCAGGCTTGTTCATAAAGACTGGACATATTGATCAGAATGCTTTATGCATTTCAGTTTTTCAGGGGTGTATCAGAATGCTTGCTTAGAGCTTCAACCCTTCAACCATAGGGTTCGATTTGTGGTCCAAACCTTCTGCAACGTGCGTAGAAATTCAATTCCTTATAAGCCCAGGTGACTTGCTGCTTAATTCAAATTTAATTTGAGTGTTTTGGTAAATGCTGAAAGATGTATTACAATGTAGTACTCAGCTTGCATACCTAGGCGTTATACAATCTAGCTAAGTAATTCTACTGTGGATTCTTACTAGATTTACCTGATTTGATTGTATGTAGTCAGCAGAAGGAAAAGTAATTACAAGTAGATTTCAAAAGAGCTCACATTCTCTAAAATCCATTTAAATGTTTGGTTTGTCTAGAGTTTCCTTTGTGAATTGATGCTTCAGCTCTGTACTTTCAAACCTCAGCCTGATAAAAGTACAGATTTCTGGGCTCTTTCCAGATAATCTACATCAGCATTTTCAGCAAGCACCTTAGGTATTTGGATGCAAGTCAGCCAAGAACTTTGATTTGGGATACAATGAAGAGCATCTCTAAGGCCCCTTGACATATCTGACAGCTTTGTAACATCCTAGAATATATATACTTAGAAGTCTGGGTAGAGTTCATTAGCAGGCTACTAAGCACTTACTTTTCTATAGTATTTCCATTATGACATAGACTACTTTTATTTTGGATCATGTTATTTCATAAGAAAGGTGATTACAACTTTGGCAGATATGAAAAAAATAAAAAAGCTTGGAAGATAAATGTCTTATTTGAGAAGTTTCCAGTAGTTTTATAAAAAATGTCTATCATCTATCTATCCATCCATCTGTCCCCCCCCACCTACCTACCTATCATATGAAGTATCTAATGTATTTTGGATATTAAATATATTTTCTATAAAATGATCTGGGAACAATGAAGGCCAATTTGAATATTTTTTCTCAACCTTAGCACATACTGTTGCTGTAATTTGGTATCCTTTGAGATAAAGTTCCAATCTTACTCCTGCCAGAAGTCTTTTTTGACCACCCCAGCTATGTGTGATTCCCCGTTTATAAACTGTATCTCTCATATGGTTTCTTACCATAATATACTGCTTAAAAAAATCTGTAGCCTTTATCCTCAGTCAATTTATAGACTTCTGGAGGGAAAAGTTATGATTTTCCTTCTTTATTCCCATAGCAAAAAACTCAGTGTCATTCATTAGTGTTCAGTCAATAAATGTTTGCAAATGGATTTATTCAGAAAGAGGAATACGGTAGTGGTGTGATAATGTATGTACAGTGCATTAATAGAGTTCAATTTTAAATAAATTCAAATCTTAATTTCTAAGCATTAATGAAATATGTAGGCATAGATGATTATACAATCACAAATTTTTAGCTTTGGCTGACTTCTCATCAATTTATCAAGTACAAGTCTATTATTTTTTACATGTGGAAATTAGATTCTATAGGGCACTAAGCTACTTGAAAAAAAGGAACCATTTACTTGAACATTTCATTTCATACATAAAGCAATAGTTTTAGGTATTTTTGCATTTTTTGTAGCACCTGGTTCACACACAATAGACACCAAATATCAGCAGACTGGATTGCTTCTTGGAAATCAATTTCACTAACTGGATATTTAGAACTAGACGGTGAATAGATAGCTCATGCCTTCAGCTTCTCACATGCTTCACAAGGGGTACCACTGCCGACAGCTGTCCCAGTAGCTTATTTTGCTGGATCTCCCTTGCGTCAGATAGAATTCTTGTTTCCTGTTCATTCCAGATCTTTGAGCACCTGCCTGAGCATGCGGATACTAGCTCTTCTTTCTGACTTCTATTGTATGTGCTAAAAACCTAATTATATTGTATCCTTGCTGAATCTGTAATCATATCTGTCTTTCTAAAAGAGAAAAGTTATGCTTTTATTTTCCTTTTTGGGAGCCATGGATGATTTAGTTCATGTGATCTGTAAAGGAGAAAACAGTGGACACCAGATAGAGCAATTTTTTCTTGGCCACTTACTAGGAGGGACTCCCTAGTCTCCATTTAGATTGTTCATCTTCATTCATTGTTTTCCAAGTGTTGGAAACAAAGTGAGATACTAGAGAAGGATTTAACTCTTCAGTACCCTAAGCCCCCAGTTATAACACAAGGGTTGAGAGAGAAAACCCTAGCATCTCCAGGCAGCAATAGGTCTAATCAGTTACTGTCTGTGTGTTTAGAGTGTAAACAAAACACCATGGTTTGGATATATTCCCTTGGCTGCATGATCAACCTTTGCTCCTTCAGATGTGGTGTTCCTGAAAAACAGACTCACAGTAAAGATCAAACAGAATGGATTTTAGACATTTCTGATCTGCCCTTACTATTTTGCTGATAAGAAAGCTGAGACTCAGAGAAGTTACTTGTTTAACATGATTCAGTTGGATTGGACAGTGGCATATCTGAAACTAAAACTGGCCATCCTGTTTCTTTCATGGCTGCTGACCTTTGGTAACTGTCTTACTCTTTAACTTATTTTACTTTATCTGACATTTGGAGTGATTTCAGGCTCAGGTAGATGACCAATCTTGCAGCTCAGCCTTGAAGGTCCTTGAATTCTTTATATATGGTTACGTTTTTTCTGACCCCACTTCCATCAGCGTCTCCCATAAATCTTTCACATGTCTGAAATATCTTAGTCTCCCAAGTACAACCATCACTTTTCTCATATGCATTTCATTAAGGGAGTTCAAGCACAAACTATATAAATGTAAGTCAAAGGGTGATAATCTCTGGAGAGTGAAGAGAGACAGGCATGACCTCCCTTTAAAGGCATAGGACTTTTATTCCCTTTCTGCCTCTATTGTCTCCTTCTGTGCCCCATCCTGTGCTCCTGTCTTCTTTGCTCAGATTTCCCCAAATGATTAATCTGGTTAGCTAGTCTTTACTAATGTCCCCTATGCTCTTTATTTATTGTTTGCACTTAATGTGACAAAAATCCAATTCTGTATATGTTGGCTTTCTCCATGTTTCTACCAGGGCTGACACAAGTCAATGGAGGAAATCCCACAGCTGGGCTGACCAACATCTCTACAACAATAGTTCTTAAAGTGTGGTCCCAAGACTGGCAACATCAGCATGATTTGGGAACTTGTTAGAAACTGAGGCGCCTGGGTGGCTCAGTCTGTTAAGCTGCCAACTTCAGCTCAGGTCATGATCTCACAGTTTGTGGATTAGAGCACCGTGTTGGGCTCTGTGCTGACAGCTCAGAGCCTGGAGCCTGCTTTGGATTCTGTGTCTCCCACTCTCTCTGACCCTCCCCCACTCACACTCTGTCTGTCTCTTTCTCAAAAACAAGTAAACATTAAAAAAAAAAAAGAAAGAAAGAAATGCAAGGTCCCAGACTCACTCAGCCTACTGAATCAGAAACTCTTGGAATGAAATACAACAATATGTATTTTAACGTTTCCCCAGGTAATCCTGATACACCATAAAATTCAAAAATTACTACTATATCAAGTCATTGTCTTTCACTTCATTTGGCTATTGGTATTAGCTGCCAATCTTTATATGTTTTCTAAATCAGTGATCCTCTATGTTTTGCCTACTAGTATCTTTAAAATCTCCATTTTCCTCAAATCTGTGGTCCCGCCTGTCTCTCCTTACTCTCCAGGGATCATTACCCTCTGACTTACACTGTTTGTGCTTGAACTCCCTTAAACACCTGCCGCCAAATCCTCAGACTCACTGCAGTTAGTTGCAGTGCAAGAGTGTTCCTCTTCTTTGTGTCGAAGGTCAACCCGCACACCATTCCTTTCCCTTCAGCATCAGGAACTTTTTCTCTTCATCAAGTTCTCTCTCTCCACTGGCATCTTCCACCCAACCTCATCATAATTTACATTCATACACTTCCCTAAGTTTAAGTTCCCTAAAAGTTTTGATTTTTTATTTTAATGTTTATTTATTTTTGAGAGGGGGGTAGTGGCAGAGAGAGGGAGACAAAGAATCTGAAGCAGGCTACAGGCTCTCAGCTGTCAGCACAGAGCCTGAATGGGGCTTGAACTCGCGAACTGCGAGATCATAACCTGAACTGAAGTTGGATGCTTAACCGACTGAGTCACCCAGGCACCTGGGGCATTTTGATTTTAAGTGTCATAAAAAGCACTGTAGGATTTTTAAGCAAGGAAGCAACTTGACCCGATGTACAGTTTATGAAGATTTTTATGAAATCTTTCTTGTGTGGAGAATGGAGTGCATGGGCTGAACCAAGAAAATCAGTTTAGCTGTAGTGGAGATGTAACTAACTTTGGGTTATGATTTGGAGGTAGAATTAATGGAAGAGGGTGGAGAGAATCAAAGGCAATCTTAGTCTTTTTGGTTTTAACAACTGTGTAGATAATGATGTTGTTAGAATGGGAAGGGATAAGGTGACTGGAAAAAAAAAAACAAGAATGCTTTGCTCAATGTTGAGTTTCAATTGTTTATTGGAGATCTATGAGGAGATAGGCATATAATTGCTTGAGTCTAGAATTCTAGGAAGAGATCAGGGATAGAAATATAGATTTAGGAATCTTTGGCCTATAGATGACATTTGAAGCTCTAAGTCATCCTGGGAAAGTATGTAGAAAGAGAAGGTAAACTATGCTAAAACCCTGGGCTACTCTAATAATTAAAATGAGAGTAGGGAGGGGCACTTGTGTGGCTCAGTTGGCTAAGTGACTCTTGGTTTCAGCTCAGGTCATGATCTCACAGTTTGTAAGTTCGAGCCCCATATCAGTGTGCACTGACAGTGTGCAGCCTGCTTAGGATTTCTCTCTCCCTCTCTCTCTGCCCCTTCCTGGCTTTTCTCTGTCTCTCTGTCTCTCTCTCTCTCTCAAAAAAAAAAAAAAAAATATATATATATATATAAATATAAGAAATAAAATGGGAGTATGGAGTGAAAGTTCTTAACATAGGAAAATGAGAATGAGCAATTGGTAAGGTAGGATAATTTCTCAGAATTCTCCTAATCAATTCTCAGTCAAATTCTGCTGAGAAGTAAATGAGAATAAGGACAGAGAGGTAACGATTGGAAATGGGAACACAGAGGGCTCCAGAGACCTTAGCAAAAGCAGTCACAATAGAATGGTGAAATCAGAAGTCTGATTAGAAAGGGCTGAGGAAATTAAGTTATTGGATTAAAGCCTGGCATGAAGAGAAGCTGAAAAAGTTGTCAGTCCCTCATTCTAGTCACTCTCAATAGATTTCTGAAATCAAAACCATTCTAAAAAGTAACGAAAGGCCTTCAAACTGATGTAGACTTTTGGAGAAATAAGGGTGGTTATTAAAGACTCATATTTGTAAAGTTTAAATAAAGGTCCCATGGAATTTAAACAGAACTGGAATGGTTTAAAAAATCAATATAGAGCTCCATAAATGAAACTACTGACAGAGTGGTTACCATGCCAAAACAACAACCACCATGACAAAATTAGTTAAGTAAGTAATTATTAAGTACGTATTATAACAAACTGGAATCTGATATTACCTGGGATAAGTCAAGTTTAATATGATCAGTCCACAGATATTTGAGAATTGGCAACACACACACACACACACACACACACTCACACTTGCCCTCTCATAATTTTTATTAGTTAATCCCTTTAAAATAGTATGTTTAATTTCATGGATGATAAAATATGAGAAACTGCATCTTCATCAGCATAGATTTACCAAGTCCTTGCTGTGTGTATATAGGTAAGGACATCAGAAATGAGCAGTATGATTACAACATTGGGAAAATAAAACACATAAAGAATCAAGTCTTGGCTAAATCCTTAGCTCATAAAAACTGGTTCTCAAGCAGCACTAGCACTGAAGATGGTGAATTGGCCATATACCAAGGGTCATCTTAGTCTGCAGACTGTAGAAACAACCATTGGCCACACAACTAGTAAAGATAATTAACCTCACTGAGTGACACTATTGAGTGAGAGAGGGAGCCATGTATCTTCCAGTAGATGGCCATTTGTTGCCAGGATATTATATCCACATATAATTCACATATAATTGCACAAATGCAAGATTCCTTTCATGATGGAGCATCCGGAAAAGAGAATCTTTCATTTGGAACTTCAAATATACTAACCAACTTGACAATAAACTATAAAAAAAAAAGTAACTAATCTCATATATAGTATTTCAACTGCCCATTAATTTACTCGGTTATATTTTAAGTTAGCAGAAATGTATTGAGCACTTATTATGTGCAAAGCACTGTAGTGATGTTGCCTTATGTATATGCATATAAGAAATAAATAAACCCCAAATGTTTTATCTTTATTTTTGAATGAATGAGTGGCTGGCATGCTGGTGCTGTTACCAAAGGGTGTGAACACCAAATGTTTAGTTCCTACCAGCTCATGACCCCCATCTTCATCGAAGTCCTCCTCTATCCCATCAGTCATCTCTTCTCCATCCGCATCTGGCCCTCCTTCAGCAGGCTCCTCTGTAGAGTGATCTGCATTCTCTGACACACATTCATCTTGGATCAGCTCTATACTCTCTTCCAATTGCTTCTTCTGAGCTTCTGGGGGGGGAGAAAGCAAACGACTACTACCTTGGGTTGCTCATGAGCCATTTGGATAAACCATGAAAAAACAGTCTATGAGAGGGCAAATTCTGTGTGAGGAAGCTAAAGTAATATGTTCTGGTTGAATTTATTCAGTCATGTAAATTATGTACCTATATCTATGTGCATTTTCATGGAAGTATATTTACTTTTAAATGGAATTAGCAAAAATTAGTAAATGTAGATGGTACTAGTATATAAATAAATAAAGATTTACATAAATAGATGGATCTTTCTGGCTATATATATTCTTTTCTAATAGAGGTATTCTCTTAGAGGAAAAATATAGCAAAAACAGAGGGCAAAAATCACATAAAACATAGAACTTGTTCAGTCATGGAGAGAAGATGAAGAAAGCTCATTGACAAGTTCAAACTTAATTGAAAAAGACAAAAATTCACCAAGGAAAAAAGTACAAAAGCATATGTGTTGTCTTTCAGACAACTTGTCTACGTGAACAATATTTTGAAATTTTAGTCTAGATTCTGTTGGCAGATATGGCTAACTGCAGTGGTTAAGAATGAAATTCTGGTGTTAGATTTACTAGCTTTGTGATGCAAAGCCAGAATGATTAACCTTTCGTGCGCCTCAGGTTTTTCATCCATACAATTAGGATAACTACTTCTTAACTTCCAGGGTTTGGCATAATATTTAGTAGAGTTATTTGCAAATAATAAGTGCTCAACAGATGAAGTTACATTCTACATTAACAGAATTCCCTTTAATTACCAGGGTGTACTTGCTCCATTTACAGAAATTCGCTAGGATGGGAATTATGCTGACAACATAATAAACATTTCCCCTAGCGATTGGTTTTCATCTCCTGTGAAAATATCAAGAAGCATTGGATAGTGAATAAATGAGATTAGTTACTTTACCTTCTTCTCTTAACTTATTCCCATGTATACACGGCTATCTCAAAAGCTGGGTGATTTTCACTCATTTTGATCATTGTTATTTTATTAGATAATTATCCCATTATTTGATTTGAATTTTAAGAGATGCTACATTTTAAGCTTATATATTTATATTTTGTGGAAATAAAGATAGTTTATAGAGCCAAATAAATTGAGGGGTGTTCATTCCTAGTCTTTTTCATAATGTGAGTTCAAAAGAAAGTAAGCATTGATATACATATATTGTGACTCAGCACAGATCTTTTCAAATACAAGTAACATGTAAAATCAATAAACTGATAAAAATGATGTGTAAAGAAGCAGGTATCCTCTTCTATAAATTGTTTAAAATTGTAGTTATAGTTACTTGTATGAATACATGTGTTCTTGCAGTTTAATTCTCCGAATAATAAAGATTATGTATTGAAAATAAGGCAGGAGGATAGGGTTGTGTTCTGGTCTCACTGCCAGAGGACAGGATTCTAGTTCCAGCTTAGCTACTTACCAGTGGAATCATGCACACTGGGCTTGAGTCTGTTTTGGCCACTTGGTTAGGCCATTTAAACGTATTAGGTCAACCTTTCCTCATCTATATCAAAGCTTTCATGAAAATCCCTACCTGTGGGGTTTGCTGTGAGGATTAGCAGAGCTTCTATTTTGGAAATGTCTTGCATACTAGGAAGGGCTACATAAATGTATACTGTTACATACAAAAAGGAGACTGGGGGCTCCTCACTGTGAATGTGCCATGATAGCAACAGTAAGCATGGAACAAGAGGTCTGGTAAGATCAGGAATAACTGAAAAGCTTGTGGGGCTGAGGCTCCCTCTCAAAGGAGGAGATGAGCTGGTAGGTCCAAAAAGGCTAAAAATAATTGCTAGAGGCATCTTCAAATAACAAAACCTAAGGTCTTATGTTTTCATTTACTTCCCATACACAGACACAGACTATACATTTCGTGATGTTTTTCTGTCGACTTGTTAGTTTCAGTTTTCTCGACAGATCAACGTAACTAATGTAGTGATGATGTCAATTCTGCTTTTAAAGCTACACTTTTTATCTTCATATATGTGAATGTACTGATGAAAGCAAGTAGCTTAAACTCCCTTTTCTCTGATGTCTTATCTACATCACTTTTAGCATAGAAAGTCTTAGGAAGACTTTAAAGTGATTATTGTAAAACTTAACCAAAAAGTTTAATTGGGAGAAGATTACCCAAGTATCTGGATTAAAAGGAAGGCAAACCAGCCAAGAGACACAGACCAAACACATGCTGAACTTAACTGTTACTGAAAATTTCTAGTTTTTATTCGTCTCACCTTCTTTCCACCTATCACTGACCTCTACAGTTCTTGATCTTTAATCTACTTACACACCCGTGACCAGCACCAATGGAGAAAAAACTGTGATGGTCAGACTAGTTTCAGCACTGAAATTTTGAATCTCTGATGTTAATCACATCCCATGCTCTACCCTACAGCCTCTACTACAGCTGACCCTTTGGACAGCACAATGTATCTGACAACTCTGGTTTCAACCCTTCAGTCTTTCTCCTTAGAGTGATTTTTGTATTTATCATTTGGCCCCTCCCCTTTTGTCGCTTTAGGTCACCACTTGTTCAACATACCACTGCTTTCATGACCTGGTGCTGGTATTTCAGGAATGAGAGAAGAATGGGCGTTTGGGATTGGACAATTATTATTTTTAAAAAAATTTTTTTAATGTTTTATTTATTTTTGATACAGAGAGAGACACAGCATGAGAGGGGGAGGGGCAGAGCAAGAGGGAGACAGAGAATCAGAAGCAGGCTCCTGACTCTGAGCTGTCAGCACAGAGCCTGACACGGGGCTTGAACCCACGAATGTGAGATCATGATCTGAGCTGAAGTCGGACATTTAATCGACTGAGCCACCCAGGCACCTCTGGGATTGGACAATTATTATCCTATACAGTGAAAAATGTTTTGAATCTTACAACTTTTTCTAAAGCCAGACTTTCTGGATTTTAGGTCATTATATTTATTCTTTTATTATAATACACAACTGTACTTTTGCTTAGGATTAATATTATTTTGGAAATTCATTTCGTTTGACATATACATTTCTTCTCTAATGATTTCAGAAGTATTTGCTCTCTGGAAACCCTCGCTTTTTAATGTTGAAAGTAATATTCTTTTTTCCCCCCTCTGGAAAATTTTTGGCCAAAGAACCACAAGATTTTCAGAGAACCCACGTGGGATCAGAACTTAAAGACATCTAGCCCTCATTTGGCTTTGTATATCAATTTGTTGCAGTTATGTTTGAAATCCAAGCTGACTCTCCTGATCTTCCTAAACTAAATGGGATCCCTTCTTCCCTGATCAACCAAAGCCCAAATCAAATGCTGTCTTACAGTTAGAATACTCTTGTCTTATCCTTCTTTCTCTCAGTGGTGTTTAAGTTTCCTTAATACTAGAGCTATTGCCTCAAAAGGTCATGGTCACACTCAAACGGGGATAATATAGATGTTAATCTTTCGTAAAGTGAAAAGTGCAATACAAGTCAGTTATCAAGAAATAGTTTGATTTGTTCTGTACCCCTTACTGAATGCCTTGTATATAGAAGAGATAATATAAACTATTAGAAAGGATACAGAATTTGAGAACCATAATTCTGTTAATTACTAATCCTATTAACTGTAGCTCTCTTCTCTAAAAGATGAGCATGAAAATAACATCTTTCAGAGAGTTGTTGTTGTGTACTCAAATGAAGAAAAAGGAGTGAACGTGTTTTTTTTTTAAATGTAAAGGCGACACAAACATGTTATCATAACAAGCTCAAAAATGGTTATTGAGTTGAACCTATATTATTGCTCCAGACAGACAGTTTATGTCAAAATCATTCATTACTATTGACCATTAAGCATCTACATTACAAGGACAATTTGGGCTTTGACATGGCCCCCCTTTATTTCTGTTTAGACAGACATAGCGTTTTAAGTTAGTGTCTGCTTTTTTGTGTGTGTTATACAACATAAATGTAACTCCTCTGACAGCCAATTTCAAAAGCAGTAGTGTTCAATGCAAAAAAACCTAGGACTCATCCTCATTCATCCATTCATTAACTTGAAGGCTAAATGCATGACAGACATTATCTGGTTTGAGAAAAAAATCTTTAATTACAATGGCAATCAATTCATAGCAGTTTAACAGAAATACAATCAACCTGTGCTTCAGTAATATGTAGTCATCATAGATTTTTGTCATTACCTCAGTGAGAAATGTTATAATCACTAAACAATGATAGGTTCCAGGGATAAAATCACACATGAAAGCACATCTTGTTTATTAAACTGTTGGTTCACAGTTTAACAAGCAGTTTTGATCCAGTAATTACTTTGTTGAAGTAGAAACAAAGCAGCTTATTCAATTTTTATGAATAATTATCTCATTTTATTTCTCCTAGAACTAAGTAGTACTTTTTGGTTTATTCCTGACTTTATAACATTTTCTGCATCTACATAATTCTTTTTTTATTTATCACTTTTCCTATTTATTGTGAGTATTGAGTATATATGTGCTCTGTATGTGCCCATTTATGTCTCTACTACTAAAGTTCTTTGGGGCAGAAACATTTTTATTCATCTTTGTAGCCCCAGTGGTTCACTCAGAGCCTCATGTGCAACTGAAATATCTGCTGAATATATTCATGAATTGTGGTGGAACTAAAAGATGAAAACAAATGTGTGGGTGTCAAATTCTTTTCATAGAGTCAAAGTGATTGCTGACTTTGGCACCATGGTTGCAAAAATAGGAGTCCACAGAGGTTAAAAAAAAATCCTTGTCACATTTTACATGAGAGCCCCATACCACTAAGTCAAATAAAATGCGGGATCTGAGCGTGTCTTAGAAGATTGTTCATTTTTACATGGTAAGTCTTCAGGAGAAGAAATAAAATGTGAGGTGTGCAAGGCCTTATGGGAGGAGGGCTGCTTTGGAATACTAGCATCTTCTGGAGTCTCTGCTGACTTCTTTAAGTCAGAATGACAGGTGGCCACAGCATTTCTTTCGTGGGCAAAGTGAATTTTAGATTTTTTTTGAAAGAATGTATTAAGAACCAAAAAGCTAGCAGCTTATGCCTAAAAGATATCTCTAATATTATATAGATTATGGATTTCAACAGAAAAAAGGTTTATTATGGCTCCAAGTTGGTGAGTGCTTACAAAGTACTGATCATGCAACATGCATTAAGCACACGCTTTGAAACATCCTGCAGGGTAGGAGTCTTTATCATTTTCCAGGTCGAGAAATGGGTGCCCATGGTCACACAGTTAATAAGTGCAAGTGTTAGAATTCCTGCTTAAGGTTTTCTGACTCCATAGTCTGAGCTGTTTCCTAATCTATCTCTAGAAAAAAGGCCTAATTTGACAGAGCTTTGAATCTCCTCAGTAACCAGATGATTTCAAATTAAAGAATGAAGAAATCTGTTTAGTTAGGGGCACATGCTCCAACTAAATAATGGCTATCAAAGGAAAAGAAGTACAAGTGCTAGTTAAGTACTTCTGTTTATGGGAATATGCCTCAGGCTCTAAAAAGCCATGAAAGGAAGGAATTTGATATTAAATTTCAATCTTCATATTCAAAACATTTTTTGTAAGTCTCATTTCTATTTCAAAAGCTATATGTGGTATAGAAAATGAGTTAGAATTGTTGGGATTTATATTCAAAGCATTTTTATTAAATTCAGTTTGCTGCATAGCTATTATCATTAATATAACTCTGAAAATTGGTTGAGTTGGCAATTAAGTTTTTTGACAGCCTGGCTTAATTGCTAGCTAATTGCTAGCTAAATTGTACTTAGCAGATGGTTGGAAAGAATGTTGATATAAAACAGTCACATTATTCATTAGAGTCAAGCTAGTATTCTATAACTATTGTTTTTGCATACCAGTATAAGCTGTATTTAAAAAAAATTCTACATTACAACACCTGCATATAATATGAATTTAACTCAATGATTTCAATAAATGCTATTTAAAAAGATGCAACTTATTATGGGTGCTATTACTAATAATGACATAAATGAGCATCAGGAAAGTTTCACAGGAGGATTGCTTTCAGACTAAAATGTCAGTTAAGTAAGTACATTCCTGGAGAAAAGAAAATGATCTCAAAGTTGTTCTCATTGAGTACGCTGGATTGTTAAGGTCACCACAAATTCAATATAAATAATTAAAAAAATTTTAATGTTTATTTATTTTTGAGAGAGAAGGAGACAGAGTGCAAGCTGGGGCGGGGGGGAGGCAGAGAGAGAGTGAGAGAGGGAGACACAGAATCTGAAACAGGCTACAGGCTCTGAGCTGTCAGCAGAGAGCCTGATACATGGCTCGAACTCACAAACTGTGAGATCATGACCTGAGCTGAAGTTGGACGCTTAACCAACTGAGCCACCCAGGTGCCCCCAATATAAATAATTTTTAAAGTTACAGATATATTGTGTTTATTTAAGCCTCACAATAATTTCAAGGGATAGGTATTAATTTTCCCCATTTTACTTTTTTAAAAATATTTATTTATTTTAGAGAGAGAAACACACAGTGTGAGCAGGTGAGGGGCAGAGAGGGAGAGAGACACAGAATCTGAAGCAGGCTCCAGGCTCTGAGCTGTCAGCACAGAGCCCAACCCAGGGCTCAAACTCACAAAGTAAAAGATCATGACCTGAGCCAAAGTCAGACGCTTAATTGACTGAACCACCCAGGCACCCCAATTTCCCCCATTTAATTTATTTATTTATAAATTAAAAAAATTTTTAAAAAATGTGTATTTATTTTTGTGAGAAAGAGAGAGACAGAGCACGAGTTAGGGAGGGCAGAGAGAGAAGGAGACACAGAATCTGAAGCAGGCTCCAGGCTCTGAGCTGTCAGCACAGAGCCCAACGCAGGGCTCGAACTTACAAATCGCGAGATGATGACCTGAGGCGAAGTAGGATGCTTAACCAACTGAGCCACCCAGGCACCCCATTCTCCATTTTATAAATTTTATAATTTATAAGTACCAAATACCACACAACTAGTAAGTTTTGGGATTGAATCTAGTTCTGTTTGAATCTTAAGTATGATGCCTTATAGATGTCTTGCTAGTGTAAATCTATTTGCCACAAGGACGATGAATTAGGGAGGAAGCAAACTAGAAGTGGGGAGACTGGCTACCAGGTGAGGCTTTGGAGGATGAAAATGTTCTAAGTGCTTTGTGGTGCTGGTTGTACTGCTCAGTAACATACAAGAAGAGTTGCACTCTTGGAATGGGTAAGTTTTATGCTATGCAATAAAGTTGGTAAAAAATAAGATGAGTTCATTAGAGTAAGTGAGGGATGATGAAGGCTTGGGTATAGGCAATAGCACTGGGAAAATAGACAGAAGGGGTGGACTAAAAAGATGCTAGGGTAACATTTTGAAATGCTGGCTGTAGAAGGAGCAGGAGGTGTTAATTTGGCAATTTGATTGACAGGATTTGTATAGTGGTGATGTGACAGAGACTGGACACAGAGAATACATCTGGATGAGAAAGTGAGGAAAAAGATTTCTATTTTGAAAGATGGTGATTGAGTTATTACCAAGGACCTTAATGTAGCCCTCAGCTTCCTCCTGACTATAGGCTCCTGACCTCTTTTTTCTTAGAGAGGTCTTTTAGAAAACTTGCAATTGTAAAGTCTTTTTATGCCCCTTTGAGATGTAAATCTTTTGCAACCTAGGCCTGTCTTTCTTAAAATCTAGAAGTCATCCCCTTGAAATGTAATCATCAAGAAAGATAGTCTCTGTGGGAGAGTAGAAGCTTATCTTCCATAACAGTCAATTAGCAAACACAGATGGCCCAATCATACCAACCAGCCACTGTACTAATGTCCTCTAATACTTTTCCATTAGCTTACTCCAGCGTTTAAAAATTTTCCTGCCTTTTGTTTTAGTAGCATTCAATTTCCACCCCCTACTGCACTAGTCTTGACCCCTATTGCCATAGTCTAGAATAAAGCCTTCCTTGCCATTTTGAATAAGTGTCCAGTGCAGTTTTCTTTTGCAGTTACCCAAGGGATAGCCAAAGGAAGTTCTCCAGGAAGCAGAGGGAAAAGTTTTGATCCACTGCTAAATACAAGTCACTTTCTTTTCACAACTTTAAATGTAGCTTCTTTAAAATTTTTAATTTTTGTAGTTAAATATTTCTACAAGACTTGTTATAAAAAACAGCAGTCTTCTGTTCCTACCTGCTCACTATTTTCAGTTCCTTTAAAGGCTTTCAACTCAGCTCATTGTTTTAAGTATATGCCCTCATATTTCTAAATATGTGTTTCTATTGCTATTTCTTGATCAGTCTTAGGCTCTATCTATTGATATCATACTTAAGAAGCTGAGGATTCAATTCTCTGTCATACAATCCCCACTTACTTCCCATCATTCTAGGGAGTTATATTGTAAATTAGATTAGATCAATTTTCTGTTTTTATGTAATTTTAAGTATGAAAATGCTTTGTGCAGCTAAGTTGTTAGTATATAATAAATACTTTTTCTTTCCTGAACAGGATTCTTTTCTTTGGTTTAAAAAGTGCCTTGAGTTTTTCATTTTATTTTGTTTTGTTTAATTTAGTTCCCTATGTACAGATACGTACTTGTGCAAACTTTTACTAGACTTGTAAATCTTGTTTCAAACTAATTCACTTGCCCAGTTGTTAGCCATTCTATCAATTTTATCATGAAAAAGTCTCTCCCAGAGCTTTTGAGTTGTTCTGATTTGGACTTCTTTCTGGGTCTGTTTTCACAGCTCATATGCTAGAATCTCCTTTACCACTATCCTGCGATTCCCCTTGCTCTTGCCTTGGGATTTCCCTGCTTTGGGAAAACCATGTTTCCCCTTTCTTGGTTAACCTGCTTGTTTTTGTTTTCCTCCAGTACTTTTCAGGGAAAGAGTGAATTGGAGGTATATTTTTTTTGATATTTACATATCTGAAAATGTCTTTAATCTATGCTCACATTTAATAGTTTGGGTATTAGATACAGAATTGTAGCTTCTAAATGATTTTTCCTCAGAATTTTTAGGGCATGTTTCATTGCCTCCTGGTGTTCAGTGTGGCTGCTAAGAAGCCCATTGGTATTCTGATTCCTGTTTCTTTATATGAAAACTGTTTTCTCTCTTTTCCTGTCTCTCTGGAAGATGGTAGGACCTTCTCTTTGCCCTCACATTCTGAAACATCACAGTGAGATGCTCTGATGTGCATCTTTTTTCATGCATTGTTCCAGGCACTCAGTGGATTCTTTCAACCTGATTAACTAATGTTCTTCAGGTTGTTTTTCTTTATAAATTTTTTTAACATTTGTTTATTTTTGAGAGACAGAGCACGAGCAGTGGAGGGGTAGAGAGAGAGACACACAGAATCTGAAGCAGGCTTCAGGCTCTGAGCTGTCAGCATAGAGCCTGACACGGTACTCAAAGCCACGAGCCATGAGATGATGACCTGAGCTGAAGTTGTATGCTTAACCAACTGAGCCACCCAGGTGGTTCCTTCAGATTTTTTCTAAAAATTTTTTTTGATGATCTCTCCTATTTCTTTCTGTAGCCTTGTTATTCAGGTATTCATCCAGAAATTTTCATATCCTTCCCCTCCTATTTTTCATATCTATTTTCCTCCATATTTTCTGGAAGAATTTCTTCAATTTTGTTTTCCAATGCTGTATTATTTATTTGTGCTATCACATGTTACTTTATGAAAGCTCTTTTATATGTCTTCTGAATACTCATTTTTAGTTTCATGTTCTCATTTCATGAATGCAATATCTTCTCTTTCTGAGTGTATTAATCAGTGTGTTTTTTTTTTAACTTTTTCTTTTTAAAGTTTTATTCTTCTGCACAAGGTTTCATCCAATTTTTCTTTTTCCTGTCCTTTTTTGATATCTCCTTTTTATGTTAAGTGTTTTCAATTACTGGGTGATGCTTGTCCATTAATCTGAAGAGGGGGGTATTAAAGTATCAAGGGGCAGCTTTGTAAGCAAAGGGATATTGTTTTTGCAGGGTAATGTGGCTGACCATTTTCTTGCGTGTCCCTATGCCAGCATCTTTAAATCTTTCTTTTTAGGATGCTCCTCTCCCTAACTAAAACTTCTAGTGTCTTGCCAATAGTCTGGCAGCTGAGGGGTGGGGGGAGAGGGGGGAATCCTTGGAATTTCTACAGTAGTTGTGTAAACTTTCACTTCTCTCCTTGTCTTCACCTGCACTCAAATTTGTTGTCTTCCAGTTCTTAAGATCTGCCGTTTTAGCTTTTCTATAGAAAACTTCTCCAACTTTCTAGTGGGTCTGAGACAGTTGGAAATACAGGAATATGATTCCTTAACAGGCTTACAGCCATGTTTGCCTCCTTATTCAGAGGAATATGATGTCTTTAATTTTCACCCTTTTGGGATTTCTGTGGTTAAAACTGGACTTAGATTTCTAGGGTATGCTAAGTCAGGTACACTTCTCCATCGGCTGTCCAGTTTCTATAATTTTGTTCCCATTCTCTTTATGCCTAGGGGTTTTCATCTTTTTAAAATCCTATCATTTTAATTCAGTTTTAGGAGAGAGCAAAACTCCCTTTATGTATTTTAATTCAATATCTGCAACCAGAAACATCACCAATTTAATCCAGTGTGTAAATGCTGGCTGGAAGGTATTCAGAACAGAAATAGTAGTCACATTATAGGTGGCAGCAGTCAGATCATATCTGGAGCAACGTTTTCCATTCTGAGTACCTCAATCTGTGGTTGACAAACTACAGAATGACCAGACAAGAGAGATGACAATGGTTCAAGATGCAAAACCAAATTACATGGGAAGCACATGAAAAAATTCCTGATATTTATCTAGAGAAAAGAAGGTTTCAAAGATGTCATGACAAAAGTTTAAATGCAGCTAAGTGCTACAGCTGTGGGCCAATTATGTTGACTCTCCATTCAAAGGTTGGGAGTGAGAATATTATAGCTCTTTTAAGATATTTAATTGGCTGACATTCTCAGTGGATTGGACATTAAGCTTGGTTTCAGAGGATGTAAAAAAATAACCAAACCGGTGAGAGCAAAAGACCTTTTGGTTTGGTGCAGTAGAAGAAGTGACTGAAGGAGCCTGAGACACAAATATGACTAGGGTCCAAGTAAATAACATTAATGTGTGAACTGGCTAAATAAAAATATTAGCATACTGAAAAGAGTATGCCATGTATAAACTGATAGCAGTATTGGAGGATTCTAACATTTCAAAAGCAGTTATATATTTTGATATTTATTTGTAATATTACAATTTGGGGATATTAATTAATTAATAATTAATTTATTTTTAAATATTTATTTGAAGAGAAAAAGAGAGGAAGGGAGGGAGGGAGGAGGGGCAGAGAGTAGAGAAAGAATCCCAATCAGGCTCTGAACTACAATGGGGCTTGAACTCACTAACTGTGAGGTCATGACCTGAGTGGAGATCAAGAGTGGGATGCTTTACCTACTGAGCCCCCCCAGGAGCCTCTTGGATATTAATTTATTTTTTAAAATTCTGTAACTTTTACCAAACATCTGGGCAGAATGAATTATCCTGTGGGACCTGGTTTGTGGCCTCTCCAATGCTGAGGTTGAACTCTGGCTATTATCATTGGAATTGTCCAAGCAAGACTGGCTGGCCACGTATCAGGCATACCACTGAGAATAAAGGTGAATTAAATAATGTCTATTTGCCTTTTCACATCAGAGACTTTGTACATGAAGTTTGATTTTTTAAAAAAATATAGTTGCTTATGGATTAATTGTGCCCATTATATGATACGCAGTCTCCAGTTTTCCTTCCTGTTTCTTTTATCCCTTTTGGTCACTTAACATCACTGTGTAAACCACATATAAATTGTGCCATTCAAATGCGGCCATTTATATGTGGCTCTTTTAAAAGAGTCATCAGGAATGAGGCACAGCTGTAGGCTACCTTGATATGTGTTATTTGTCGTTTTCAATAATCTACATAGTCACTGCATCCCAAAGTTGTGTTAATTGAATTATTCAATAGAAAAAAATAACATCTGCATTATGGATTCATACTAATTGTAGCTTAAAAGTTGAGATTTATGTTTGAGGTCATAATCCATTCCTCTAGTTTATATTTGAGGGGTTGAGACCTAGAGAAGTTAAATGACTTGCCAGGTTGTGCCTGGTTACTCGAGTAGTACATGGTGTTGGGAAGAGTTAGAAAATGAAGAGACGACATGACCATGTGCTCAGGAAGTTTACAATCTCAAAGAAAAAGACAGGATGCCATACATATATCTATAGATAGTATACAGACTACAAAATCAAGTAATTATACTTCATTATGATTATTTCTCATAGCTTAGAAATTCGCTACAAACAAAAAAGAAAAAAAGTGATACTATGACTCTTGAATACTGGACAATCGCCATGTTGTATGGTTTTTCCCATCTTTGGCTTGTGATCTTCCATCTCCTCCCTGTCAGTACTTTATGCTGGAAACTTTCTTTTTATTAAATTTTTTTTTGTAATGTTTATTTATTTATTTATTTTTTGAGAGAGAGACAGAGCATGAGCAGGGGAGGGGCAGAGAGAGAGGGAGACACAGAATCTGAAACAGGTTCCAGACTCTGAGCTGTCAGCACAAAGCCCAATGTGGGGCTCAAACCCATGAACCACGAGATCATTACCTGAGCCCAAGTTGGATGCTTAACTGACTGAGCCACTCAGGAGCCCCTATGCTGGATACTTTCATTATCAAATAATTAAGACTGGGAATGAGAGATGTATGAAAGAGTAATAATGAAGAGTAAATGTTAGTTAGCCACCAGATAATTAGCTTGCAACCAAATAAGCATTAAAATGAGTGCTCCCTTAAATTTATTAAGGAGATATGGAGTATTTTTAAAGAATTTTATTCTATTTCTTCTCACTTTCTATAATCTAATCCTGAGTCTTTCCTTACAAGGAAAGACTTTTCTTTTCATAAAGAAAACATAGAAAGCAATCACCTTATCTCCAATAAATACAAATGCTGTTCAGGACACAATTGCTAAGTGAATGAAATCACAAATTAAATAATTCCATTTTCTTCCTAACATGTTAAAGTAAGAAAGACATAAATATCAAAAGACTAAGCCTATCATTTTAAATATAACTGTCTCATGACTGGGAAAGTTTAAACATGTACAAAAATAAGGTGACAGCCTTTCATGAAAAGAAAATGCAAGCTTTGAATTTTGGCATTACATTTATGGATGATCTTCCAAGAAGATAAGTGAAAGGTATTATTCATTGCAGAAAACTGGAAGGTATAATATGATAGAATAAGGATCACATTTTTCTCTTTGAGGTGATTTATATTTAAATGAGTTCTCCATAATCCTTTAAACTGAAGTGCAAATTGGTTATCAAAGTCCTTTGCTGTAAGCGTTGTTTTACATAATAACGAATTTCACAGAAGTTCCTCAAAGGGAAATATTGATTTAGGCAACATCACAGGATAGTTCAGTTACACAACACTTTAGATTACTGCCATAAACAGCATATAAAACACTTTCTAAAATCTAAATTTCTCTATTAAGAAGTGTAGGCAGGTTTTTTTTTTTTTTCAAATAAATGCTCAGTAGTTTTATTATTGGATCATATGGGCGTTCTATTTTTAATCTTTTGAGGAATCTCTGTACTGTTTTCCATAGTGGAAAGTTACAATGCTACCAACCGTGCACAAGGGTTCCCTTTTCTCCACACCCTCACCAGCACTTGTTTTTTTGTCTTTTTGATACTAGCTGTTCTGACAAGTGTGACATAATACTACTCTGTGGTCTTGATTTGCATTTCCCTGGTGATGAGTGATGCTGAACATCTTTTCATGTACCTGATGGCCATCTGTATGTCTTCTTTAGAAAAATGTTTACTCAGATCTTTTGCCCATATCTTTTTTATAGTAGAAAATATGTTGATAATAGAAATTTTTAATAATGACTCTGTTTTATCTATTTTTTCATATCCACAATGGTGAGAATCTGCCATATGCTAGGTATATGGCTTGTGTTTTTAAAAAAATGGGTTGTGTGAAAACAGTAGGAAATGTTCATTTGCAGATATATGCTGTGTCACTACCAGTGCCAAACACCTCTAATTACTGAGCCTTTACTCTGTGCTAATTACTTTGCCATCTAAGCTACATATGATATTTTATTTGTTTCTCACAAAGTGAAGGTAGGGATTACTATCTTCGTTCTATAAAGGAGAAAACTGAGGCTAAGTCAGTGGCATGTGAGAATCTGAACCAGAGTTTATCTCTCTCACTCATTATGGTATACCACCGACTCACATCTGGCTTCTTTTCATTCTTGAGTCCTATACGGCTCATTGGCAGGAGGTAAAACTCTAGTCCTCATGCCATTGGTATGGTGAATGAATAGGAGGGTTCCTCTTTGCTGTAGCTCAGGGGCGCCAGGACCCCAACCAGTTCTCATCACTTAACAGTAACCCAGGTAGCCTCACATCAGTGAGATCCTGGAACCAGGCCCCAGGTGGAACCTGAGATTGAAACTACAAATGGAAAGGACACTGGATACATTCATGAGACCGGGGTTGGAGACCTAGGTCTATCACTCACTAGTTAGGTGACTATGAAAAAATCAATTTACCTCCTTGAACCTTTGTCTTGTCTGTGAAATGAGGAGGCTGGATTTGATCTATGGCTTTCAGAACTGTATTTTTTATTTTTTAAAAAGTGAAGCTCTTTTAGAAAATGAAGTCTTATGTTGAATCCCAATATATAAAATAGATGCAGGTAGAACAGGGCTGAATTTGGAGGAAGGATGAATTCATCTACCTCCTGGGCCTCCTTCCAACCCTCATCTCATCTCCAGGGAGCCTCTGAGGCATGTGAGGCCTTGCAGAACACGATTTTCACACTGTGCACTTGCTCGTCTCTAACTTTATCCCAGTTCTCATAGTCTGTGATTTAAAAAAATATCTGTAGCCACATGACAAAGGCATTAGAATTGTATTAGAATAGAAATAGGGTCAAGGCTGATAATTCAAAGGAGAGGGGGCATTAAGTTATAAAAGATATAATCAAATGACTTAGCCTTGGGTGGTCAGGGACATGCTCTTGATGCTGAGGATCCTGAAACTGGGTACTGAAGTTTTGTAGGATTGTAGCAATGCAGGAGCTGGGCTTTATAATCATTGTTTTTGAAATCTGTTATATTTCTACAGTTAGTTTATTTAAATATGAATATTATTTTGGTCTGACAGTGTTATTCCCTTAATTGATTTTATTTTCTTAAAGGATCCTTGATATTGAGATATTGACTTGTAATTATGATATAACTATTATTATTACCATCAAAATATTTTTCCTTTCTTAAAAATATGAATTTTAGACAAATTGGTTCATGTTCTCCAAACAGTAAAAACTCAGACTACATTGTTGCAACTTTTGGCTCAAAGACTTTATTCATGTATCTGTATTAAACTATTAAACTCAGCCAGTGTCCCCCTGGCCCTGCGCTGTCCCTGTGATTGACAGTGTTTCACTGGTTTAATTCCAATGTGTCTGTGGCCACAGATCCTTTTCACTTACCTGCCTCCGCCTTCTGCTGCTTCTCAATTTTCTCCAGGCGCCCTAGCAAGGAGTCAATTTTCGTTTTGATCTGGGTTAATTCTTTCTTGATTGTCTGTAACTCATCTGATTTCACTGGAAAGGGGAAAGAGAAAGAAAGCAACAGAACGTCAAATGTACCATGACTCACGTAGAACACAAGTCACAGACACCCCGTGTTTTCTCAAGACTGTGTCAAATCACACAGGATACTTTTCAATCATGTTGGTTTCTTGTTCCTTCCAGTGATCCTAGAATACCAGATGACATTGGCAATTACAAACGGTGATTTTCAGTGACGTGAGCATTTGATACTACTAGCATTTGATCTTTTCACTGAAAGTTATGCAAAGGCACAGAGTAACCTAGAAATATTTTATCAAATAACTAAATGATACTAAACTCAGTTTTGGCAAGTAGTAGAGTTAATCTGCACTGTAAAATGGATTTAGCTTGAAGAATGATAAAATCATGAAAGGTATGTTAATACTACTTTGAGATCTATGTTGTAATACATATTTGGGAGGTCAGTGATATTTTTAATCTAGTTCCCTGGTGTTTTATTGAAACCAGGATATAATGTTTATCCTCTAAAGAAATGTCTTAGATGCTAGAGAACTCTAACAAACAGAACTCTTGCCACTTCACCTACTCTTTGTTTTTTTTTCTTTAAGTGAGGCGATGGGTTTTACATGCCCCCTTTTAAGCTGTGGGGCTGGAAGAAAGAAGATTCACGAAAGTTCCCACTGGTATTTAGCATGGTTTCAAAGAAAACCAAGTTGGGGGCTCCTGGGTGACCCAGTTGGTTAAGCGTCCGACTTTGGCTCAGGGCATGATCTCACAGTTCGTGAGTTCAAGCCCTGCATCGGGCTCTGTGCTGATAGCTTGGAGCCTGGAGTCTGCTTCCGATTCTGTGTATCCCTCTCTCTCTGCCCCTCCCCTGCTTGTGCTCTCTCTCTCTCTCTCTCTCAAAAAAAAATAAACATTAAAAAAAAAAGAACAAAGAAAAACAAGTGGGACTAACACAAGATTGGCAACTTTTCATTTTGCCAAGTAAGGATGTTAACAACAGCAAACATCCTACTTTCAACCTAATAATTATTCTGTAAAGAAAGGGCTTGAGAACAGGACAATCTCCTATGTAAAGGACAATCATTTCAATGAAATATATTTATGTTTGTGAAAAATTCACTGCAGCACTGTTCTTATTTTCTCATTTTTCTGAGAACTGCTGGAAAATTTGCCATGAACCCACAAGAACAAGAGATTGAAGATTTGAAAGTTATCACTACAGAACATCTATATCTGCCTATAAGCTTTCAGTAGGTGGGTTTTCAGGTAGCCATGCCTCAGCAGAGATGCTTCAAGATCTGGGGCACAGATCTTGATTTCAGCCCATTAATTCTTCTCCGTCACTTTTGCTTTCAAGTTTATGATGATCTCAGCTTGGATATTCTCCAGAAATTTTGGAAGAAACTGAGTATTAAGCTGGATTCTTTAGTCTCCAGGAAATTTTTCATAATTAATATAAATTATATTAAATGCAATCTATACTTGCTTGGAATAGAGCTATTTGTCAACTAAGATATATGATATTGTATATGATAACTTATGCATCAATATACATTAATTGCTCAAAGGAAGAACAGAGTTTTTCCAATATAAAAATGAGAAAACATTTTCTATTATAAATCAGACATTTTTTATAAAAAGCAGATTTTTATTTATGATGCAAAGTAGTTTGCAAAATAAAAACTGCATGAATTGAGGACCCTGTGGAGTGTTCCTATTATGAAGAACCAAACTGAAAGTAGAACACAGTTTAAAATAGAGAATTGCTCCTTATGTCAATTATTTCAGAGACATCAAAGTGCCATTGTAGAACTACAGCTAAATTTGTAAAACATCATCTGTCACAATTGCAAATTGATTCCACTTTGAAGAATGATTTTCATTTCCTTTGATGGAAGCATGTCATGTAGTTTTACTTAAACCTATCAAATTTAATAGAAAATATTTTATCTTATAGCATTAGATTTCAATGCAGCAGAAATAGGACTGTGGCTGGAAACTAATAGAACAGATTTTTTGTAAGTAGACCGATTTCTCAGCTCAGGAATGCAGCTAATTTTAATTTATTTATCTCCTTAAAAAAATAAACAAAACCACCACCAATGTTCCGTTTTATAGAAACTATATTACAAACCACTAGAAATCTAGGCTCACCAGGTAGGAACTTACAAGTGTCCAGGAGTCAAGGTTGGCTTTAAGTCTAGACTCAAGTCTAGCACTGTAGGAACACCTTTTAAGGCCAAAGTCAGCCCATTATAAAATTTGAGTTTAACTAGCCAATGGTATTTAAGCTTAGAGGTAATAAGGATGTAATATGGACACGTTCTGTTTGCTCTTTCCTGTCTTTACCAGGAAATGCTCAACATTTCCAGGCTATGCAAGTTGCCTGGCTTCAATCTTGGAATGGCTAGCAGCAAAAGATCCTCAAGGCCTTGCAAAGCAAGGCTTAACAAAGCAAGGCTTAAAAATAGTTTTGGCTGCTTCTTGAGCAATCGGGAAAGCTGTTTTCTTATTGCACTCCAGTGCTATCCTTGGAAGAAGGCCTGCCACTTACCTAGCCTAGTTGGCTATAGTCCTGTTTCTACCTTTCTTCAGTTGGATTCACTATCTATAGATTGGGTATGGTTCTGTGCTAATGTGTCTGGTTTCAGGATGGAATTCCTGAGATGAGCCACCTCTATAGCTGATGTGCTTCCCTCTCAAACTCTTCTCTGCCTTTTTTTCTACTTTTTTTTGGTGGGGGGCAGGAGGGGGTTCCTGTTAACCATTTCTCTACTGCACCATGGATTATATTAATCCCCTACTCGATCAAAATAGATGCATATTTTACAAGTATAGATTTCTAAAATTAACATTTTAAAAATCTTTGCAACTTTAGTTTCTAATATTTTTCCAAAAATTAAAAGTGACTTCAGAATTAAGGATCCAAAGTATTCCAGTCATTTTAATTTCTTTTCACATATTCCCCCCCATGTCTGTTTTCTGCACACTCTTAACTGGACTTTTGCCTTCAATTTGCCCAGTCTACTGCATAGTGCCTTCATAGTAATATTTTTAAGTCATAAACCTTTCCTACTGAACACTTCTAGAATGTCCCCACTTCTATAGGAAAAAGTCCAGAAACCTACACACACGTGCACAAACCAAATGCTATAAACTGGTATTCAGTGTCTGCTCCAAAGTATATTTCCAGCTATATATTCCATTTTCTCTCAGAGCATATTCTTCACGTGAGCAGATAATCTTAGTGCTTACTCAAATAGTGCATGGAACCAGATAGACTTTAGTTCACCTCTATGCCCCTTTGGGAAGTCACTCGTAATCACTAGGATTCAGGTTCAACATCTATAATTTCCATTCTCTATTTTGAACCTTGTCATAAAAATTTAATAAGGTAATTCACATAAGGCATTTAGCACCATGCCTAGAACATCATAAAGCCCAGTAAATGGTAGTAGCAAAATATATTATTTCTATTGCTATTATTATTATTTATATGTTTATCCCAGCAAAGGCTCTCTGTCTCCTGCAAATATGTCTATCAAAATTCTATATGCCTCTTAGGGCTTCATTTAAGTCTTGCCTCCCTATAGATTCTTCTTTGAGTAAACCTCTGGAGGGTACCTCTCTCATCTATAATTTATTTAACAGCCATCTCCTAATTACTGCTAGACACATACTGTGTATTGATTTTTACTTATTATGTCCACTTTTCATATTAAATTGTGAGCTTCTTGAGAGTGAAGACCTGATTAGACATTGAAGAATTTTAGGAATCTTGCTTTTGAGTGTTTTCTTTGTTTTAATAAACTCCTTCTTCTCTTATTGACTGATGAAGTTAGTGATGCATACCATGAGGTCCTGGGCTTTGTAGTCTGTCCTCCATAATTAGAAAATGTATTAACAAGTTTAAGAAGAGATTGTAAATTATGTTAGTATGTAGTGAAAACTTGTCTTTTCATCATTAATCAGAATCATAAAAAATTATTCAGATTCTAGATTAAGAAATTATTTTGATCTCTGACAATGCAACATTTGAAAAAGAAGGGATTTTAGACAGCTGTTTGAGGCAAGACACATTAATGGATTTACTGCATCATAGGCTCTCAATAACCAACCTCTCTTGAATGAAGAGAAGACATCCAGTTCCTTCTTTTTCTTCCTTATTTCCTTCCTTCTTTCTTCCCTCCCTCATTTCCTTCCTTTCTCTTTCTCTATTTCTTTTTTCTCTTTTCTCTTTCTCTCACTTTTTTTGTCCTTGCATGTTTAAAAGAATTTAAGTCAGTGTCTTACACATGGCAAGAAATTAGCAAATTCCAGAAAATTTGTAGGTATGTGTATAAGTAGGTAGGGTCACTGAATTTAATTTCAACCTAGCCAATGAATCTTATTTAAAGTTTTGTGTATGTACCAGACACTAAATTGGAATTGACTGTCTAATGGAGAGACTGATGAACAAACAGGAAGTGAAAGAAGGAAATTAGCATGGAAACATGCCTTTTCTTAATCAGAAGCACTCTGATAAAAGAATAAGTACACATAACTTTGGCAACCACACTTATGCATTCTTCCCTAATTCCACCTTAATTCTTTGAAATCCATAATCCTCATTTTCAAAGACACATTGCATAGACTATGGTGTCTTTATTTTTAGGTAGAGTATTGGATGGTGAGAGTCAGGAGTACTTTTTATTAAGAATAATGCAGAATGCTTTTAATCAACTTGCTGTTTCATAATTGTTATGCAAAAGTAACCTAATGTAGCCAAGTTAGGGGCTTGGGAAAATTATAGACAATTACTAAAGATTATGAATTTTACAATTTAAACTTTATTGATTTGAGAATTTGAGAAAATTGCTTTACTTCCCAGTCAGCTCCAAATTACCTTCCCTTGACTCTTTCTAATTAATTTAAGCTTGTCTTTCTAATTAATTTAGGCTCTACTCACACTGTTCATTGTTCCTGGAATGTGCCCTATGTTTTTAGACATCTATAGCTACGTTTTTGTTGTTTTTATTTGTCTTCCCTACACTCTCATCTCCTTTACCTGGTAAATGCCATTTAATTTTTAAATCCTCAGCTCAAATGTTACCTACAGAGTAAAGTCATTATCAAACTTGATCCTCTTCTTTAATAAAATCATCCTCCTTCTTCAGATGATACTTTAAATGATCTTTTCTTTAAAAAATCTCTCTCCTTAGGGTGCCTGGGTGGCTCAGTGGGTTAAGCTTCCGACTTCTGCTCAGGTCATGATAGTGCAGTTTGTGAGTTCGAGCTCCATGTTGGGCTCTGTGCTGACAAATCAGAGCCTGATCTGCTTTGGATTCTATGTCTCTTTCTCTCTCTACCACTCCCCCATTCATACTCTGCTTCTCTCTGTCTCTGTCTCTGTCTTTCTCTCTAAAAAATAAATAAAAATTAAAAAAATTAAAAATCTCTCTCCTTAATAAGAACAGGAACTGCTCTCATTTTTGACTCGAGTGTTTAACACATTTATTCAAGAATATTCATGAAGATCTATTATTTTCTGGCTCCTTCCCAAGAGCTGGGGATATATTCATAAACAAGAGACAAAAGTCCCTGAAATGATGGAACCTCCATCTAGTGGTGGAAGAAGACAACAAACAAATATATTTTGTTTATGAATATAAATATAAGATGCATATAAGAAGTTAGGGAAGACCTGGCTAGGGAGTAAGATTTGCCCATTTATATACAATAGTCAGGGAAAGTTTCACTAATGAAGTAATATTTGAGCAAAAGTCTCAATAAGGGAAGGCAGCAAGTCATAAGACTATCAAGGAGAAGTGGAATGAGAGACTATATGAGGCTGAGGAATGGTAAATGCAAGGGCCTGACACAGGAGTATACTTGGTGTGTTTCAGGGACAGGCAAGAAGCCAAAGTGGCTGGAGTGGAATGAGCAAGTGGAAGAAGAATACAAGAAGTCACGAGGTATAGTGGAGAGTGAAGAGGGAAAAGGGATAGGGAAAAGACTATATAGTCTTGTTGGCCAACGTAAGTACTGTGGCTTTTATTTTGAGTAATATAGGGGCTAACTAATAGTACATTTAAAATATTTATTTTTAATTCACATATAAGTTAACATACATTGTTATTAGTTTTAGATGTACAATATAATGGTTCAATAATTTTATACAGTACTCAATGCTCATCACGACAAGTATACTCTTAATTCTCTTTATCTATTCCACTCATCCCCCCTATCCACCTCCTCTCTGGTGACCACCAGTTTGTTCTTTGTATTTAAGAATTTTTTTTGTTTGTTTTTGTTTGTCTCTCTTTTTCTTTGTTCATTCTGTGGTAGAGCCCCTCCCTAAGGAATGTGGTGAAAACCTCAAGACAAGGGAAGGCAACCTTTCTCAGGACTCTGTAACATAGACCACCCATTCTAACTGTATGTTACCATATACGGGAGACAAGGAAATTGTACAAAAGGCAACCCTCTGCTGAGCTTCAGGCTCAGCCTTTTGGGTCTTAGCCCACTGAGCCTGTACTGGCATGAATAAAGCTTTTTCCTGGAAAGAAAAGCCTTGGTGTCCTGGCTCTCTGTGTTTGACTCATTGCTACATTTTGTGGTGGCTTGCCTTGGAGATGGAGATGGTGTTTCACCTCCCTTGCCAATGGGGTATGAACCTTGGGGCATCGGGAGAGGTGACCTTGCCTGTTGCCAGCAGACTGCTCTATCAGTAGGAGACTAGCCCCTCTTGGCGTGCTGGGACCAGGGCCCCGGATGAACAAAGGAACCTGGTGAGGCCCAGGAACCAGCTCAGGGAGTACCACCCATCAGACTGGTAAGAACCTGGGTTCGTTTTGGTAGACCTGCCCCTAAGAGACAGAAGGGGAGCCTGATCACCTCCCAGAGTTGCCTGAGTAGTTCCATAAGGAACGAAACCACAACTCTAAGGTGCTGGGCATTGGGCAGCAGGTTGGAGTCACTGTGTGACTGTGTGTGAATGAGACAGACAGATGAAAGGTTTTGACCTAACCAATGGGATGAAGTGACTGTTGAGTCCTGATCCACAGTTCCATGGTGACCTCATACAGCTTGGGACAGTGTCAGACTTCCTCTGGAGTCTGATCCAGATCAGGGCTTGATACTGAACCTGCTAATGCTAAGAGGTGCCTGAAATATCTCTGAGAGGAGAGCGGTCAGAAATGGAGAAAGGGAGTGTGCATCCTCTCCAAATTAGTCCCTCTGTTCCCCATTTTCCCTGTCTTGTGCATGAAAGTTGTCTTTTAGGGGGAAGAAATGGGTGGAAAACAGAGTAAATGGACTCCCCTAGAGTGTTTGTTGAGGAATTTCAAAAGGGGATATTCAGATTATGGTGTTGAAACTAATTTCTCAGAAAGCTCCGGAAATTCTGTGAAATTGATTGGCCACCGTTTGGGGTGGGCTGGCCCTCCGAGGGCTCACTTGATAAGGAACTAGTTGACCGAGTTCTCTGAGTCGTTGTGGGGGATCCAGGCCACCCAGACCAATTTCCTTCCATTGACTGGTGGCAAGACCTAGTCCTATCCTGGATGCCTTGGCTCAAAGTCTGTATTGAAGAGGACTGTAAAGTTATGATGGCTCATGTCACAGCTTTCTCCAAATGCCAGCCAAAAATTGAAAAACCCATACTGTCAGGAGAGACTGAGGGGACCCCACTGCCATATGCCCCACTGTACCCTTCACTGCCACCTGCAACTCCAGCCACCCCGGCTGCCGAAACCCCATGAAGCCTCCCCCTGGTCCCGAGGCCTTGCCACCTCTAGCACCACTGGCCTCTCTGGATGTGACTGGCTTGCCCAAACCACTCGTCTTAACCCCATACAGCCTTCCTGGAAGGCGATTAGAAGATCAGGACAGTGGAGACAGTCCCTCCCTGGAGCAACACTGGGAGCCCTACAGATGCCACTGAGGAGAACTAGGGGACCCATCTTTGTATCAAGAAGGCCAGATCTTAGAAGGCCAGTGTGTTTTTGTGTATCAACGCTTTAACACCACAGACCTCCTAAATTGGAAGCACCAGACTCCCTCCTATACAGAGAAGCCCCAGGCTATGACTGAACTAATGTAGTCCATAATTCAAACCCATAAACCTATCTGGATGGACTGTTGCCAACCCCTCCTGACCCTTTTGGACATGGAGGAGAGTCACTGAATTACCCAGGCAGCCCTAAAATGGTTAGAAGAGAATGCTCCTGCTGAGATACTAGACACCCAGGCTTATGCTCGGGCTCACTTCCCTGGGGAGGACCCCAAATGAGACCCAAATGACTCAAGTGTAGATGGAGGGCTTGCAAGGGGCTGAATGGTGTCAAGAAGCCCTTCTTCTTTTTTTAAAAAATTTTTTAATGTTTTATTTATTTTTGAGAGAGAGAGAGAGAGAGAGACAGCATGAGCAGGGGAGGTTCAGAGAGAGAGGAAAACACAGAATCTGAAGACAGGCTCCAGGCTCTGAGCTAGCTGTTAACACAGAGCCCGATGCGGGGCTCGAACCCACAAACTGTGAGATCATGACCTGAGCCGAAGTCAGATGCTTAACTGACTGAGCCACCCAGGCGCCCCTCAAGAAGCCCTTCTAAATGGCATGAAAGAAGGGGTAAAAAGGACATAAATATGAGTAAAACATCAGAAGTGCTCTGAGCCAGTTCTATGAGAGACTATATGAGACATTTCCTCTCTACACCCTTTTTGATCCAGAGGCACCTGTTAACCAGCAGATAGTCAGTGCAGCTTTCTTAGGTCAGGCACAAGGGGACATCTGGTGAAAGCTGCAAAAGCTAGAGGGTTTTGCAGGCATGAAAATGCCAGTCAGTTGCTGGAAGTAGCAACTAAGGTGTTTGTTAACCGTGATGAGGTGGGGCAGAGGGAAGAATGCTGGAAGATGCAGAAAAAGGAAGACTTGTTAGCTGCTCCCTTGGTGGAGCAGTTGGAAATCTCCCAGAAAGGTGTCCTGCAGGGTCAGGGCCGGGGTCAAAAAGGGGAACAGCAGGGAGGATCATCTTGCCCAGGACCAAAGTTAGGACGGAACCACTGTGCTTACTGTCGTCAGGAGGTCCACTGGAAAAATGAATGCCTTCTGCACCTGGTTAACTCTCAGCAAGGCCCCAAGCAGAAAGAAAGAGGCCATATGGTCCAGGGCCAGTACCAAACAGCATCATGACCTCATGGGGCCCCTGGAGATGATTTTGTGGGTCTCACCACCATGGAGGGCTATGAGGAAGTCTAGGACAGAGCAGGCTCTATTTTGTTAGGCTCCCAAGAGCCTAAGGTCCGAATGATTGTGGTGGGCTGACCCATCGACTTCATGGTAGATACTGGGGTGGAACACTCAGGGCTACCCGACCCATGGACCCCCTCTCACAGAGACAAGCCACCATGGTGGGGGCCATGGGCAATTGAGATGCCATCCCTTCCTGCTGCCTTGGAGATGCAATTTAGGCACCCATGAAGTCATCCATAAATTTCTGAACCTCCCTGACTGCCCTGTGGCTTTAATGGGACAGGACTTATTGGGAAAGCTGCAGGCCCAGATAACTTTCAACTCCCATGGACAAGTTGCTCTGACTCTACGAAAGCTGGGAGCAAAGATTATGACTCTTGTGATTCCGCAAGAGGAAGAATGGCACCTCTCCAGTCTCATGGAGGAGCCACAATAGGGACCTTAGCTGTCTTTCAGAATACTGGGGGTGTGGGGTGAGGACAATTCACAAGGACTGGCCCAGAACATACCTCCAGTAATTGTAGAACTAAAGCCAGGGGCAGGGCCTATCTGCCAAAAACAACATTTCATCCCTTGTAAGGCACAGATGGGGATATAGAAGCTCCTGGAGAGACTTCTAAAATTTGGGATCCTCCAACCCTGTCGGTCATCTTGGAAAACATCTCTCCTACCAGTACAGAAGCTGGGCACCAATGCCTATTGGCCAGTCCAAGACCTGCATGCAAGGCTGCTGTCGCCCTACACCTTATTATCCTGAACCCTTACACTCTCTTGGGTCTTATCCTTGCTGAACCTGCTTTCTTCACATGCCTAGATTTCAAGGATGCCTTTTTCTGCATCCTCCTGACCCCACAGAGTCAACCGACCTTTGCCTTCCAGTGGGATAATCCTGAAAATGGTGACAAGGGCCAGCTGACTTGGACCAGATTGTCTCAGGGGCTCAAAAACTCCCCAACTATTTTTGGCACTGCATTAGCCTCAGACCTAAGAGCCTTCCCAGCAGATCAACATGGCTGTTTCTTGCTTCAGAACTAGATGCCTTACTGCTGGCTGGAAGGATTGCATGGAAGGAACTCGACAGCTCATTACCCTCCTATGGGAAACTGGCTATAACTCAAGGAAAAGGCCCAAATCTGTCAAAAGAAAGTCATGTACCATGGTTTTCACCTCTCCCAGGGGCAGCACCAGCCAACTCAGCCTGGAGAGAAAACAGGCCGTTTGTTTAATCTTGGTCACATTGACCCGATGGCAGGTTCTGGAGTTTCTAAGGGCCGCAGGTTTCTGTAGAACCTAAATACCTAACTTCTCTGTCTTGGCAAGACAGGGGCCACAAATAGGGGATAGTGGGAACCTCTGTTATGGGAGCAAGTACAGCAAAGGGCCTTTGAAGAGATCAAAAGGGCCCTTGCCAACGTGCCTTGTCTGGGGCTCCCAGACATGTCCAAGCCCTTCTTCTTATACATTCTTCGCAGTGGGAATCCTAACTCAGACATTGGAGTCATGGCATCCCCTGGTGGCATATCTCATCACACAGCTTGACTCTGTCGCCCAAGGCTAGCTATCCTGCCTGTGGGCACTTGCAGCCATGGCCCTTTTAGTGTCTGAGGCTAACAAGTTAACTATGGGACAAGAACTGACAGTTGGAGTGCCACATTCAGTATTGACATTAATGAGTACAAGGGACAATACTGGCTAACCAACACCCAGAATGGCCATATATCTGAATGCTAGGGAATGCTATGTGAAAACCTGTGCATTCACCTAGAAGTAGTATGGACCCTAAAACCTACAACCCTACTGCCTGTTGGGCCAGGTCAACCAGATTATGACTGCATTGAAGTCATGGATGAGGTGTTCTCTAGATGATCACACTTGAGGGTCCAGCTGAGCCCTCAAGGACCCCGATGCTGAGTGTTTCACTGATGGTAGCAGTTTTGTAAAGGAGGGGAAACACCTTGCAGGGTACTTCATAGTGACCCTAAATTCTATCATTTTGGCCAAATCCCTGCCAAGGGGGACTTTGGCACAGAAGGCAGAGCTCATCGCGCTAACCCCAGCCCTCCAACGGGTGGCAGGGATACATGTTAATGTATCCATACTCTAAGTATGTCTTCACCCCCCTCTACATACATGGGGCTTTATGTAAAAAGAAAGGTCTAAGGAGGGAAAGACATAAAGTACGGTAAGGAAATCCTTGAACTCTTAGACGCTGTGTGGGCCCCTAAAAGAGTGGCAGTCATGCATTGTTGGGGACATCAAAGGGAGACACCATGGCTACAAACTGTAAGGCAGACCTAGAGGCAAAACTAGCAGCCTCCAAAGGAGCAGCAGAATTAGCGGGTTTAACCGCCGCACTGTTACCTAACCCACTGGCAGAATGGGAACCTAATTACTCACAACTTGAGAGTGTCTGATTTAAGACTGAAAATGGAAGCTACCTCCCAGGTGAATGGGGGAAATTTGAAGACAGCCAAGTATCAATTCCTGTGGCCCTGACTCCAGCTTTTGTCAAAGAAGTTCCATCAGGAAACCCTTATTATCAGGACAGCTCCCCAGACTACGTTGAGCCAACATTTCCACATTCCTCACTCTCCAGCACATCACAAGCAGTATGCTAGCAATGTGAAATGTGTGCCCAGAATAACCCACATCAGGGACCCAAGGCTGCCCCTGGGGTGCAGAATGTCAGGGGAGCCCCCCTTTGAAAATATGATGGTGGACTTCACTGAGCTTCCCTGGTCTGAGGCTGTGAATACCTGTTGGTCTTTGTGTGCACTTTCTCAGGCTGGGTGGAAGCCTTCCTACTTGCACAGAAAAGTGAGATGAAGTGGCCTGACTTCTTGTAAAAGAAATCATTCTTTGATTTGGGATCCCTATCACTATGGGATCAGATAACAGGCCAGTCTTCGTGGCTGAGGTAGTGCAGCTGGTGGCAAAGGGGTTAAAGATCATCTGGAAGTTACACATGGCATATCGAACCCAGAGCACCGGGAAGGTGGAATGAATGAACTGAACCCCGAATCTGTAATGAAGTAAACTGTCAGGAACCTCACCTACACTGGGACCAGGCATTACCAATCACCTTGTTAAGAATCAGCTGTAGCCCTACTAAGCAGATGGGGTTCTCCCCTTATGAAATCCTTTATGGGAGCCCTCCCCCCATTATCAAGGGCATAAGGGGGAGATCTAAATGAGATAGGCAATCTAACCCTAAGGCAACAGATGTGTGCCCTTGGCTCTACCCTAACCATCTTACACCACTGGGTCAGGGAGCGATTACCTTTGAGTCTGACCACAGATGCTCACTCCTTTAAACCAGGAGATGCTGTATGGGTGAAGGAGTGGAATGTCTAATTCCTAAAACCCTTCTGGAGGGGCCCACTCACTGTCATTTTGTCCACCCCTACTGCAGTAAAGGTAGCTGAGGTGGGTTCCTGGATTCACAAAGCAGAGTGAAATCCACATTTTGAAACTGGTAGTATATTCCTGATCCATCAATGCTGTGCAAGGTGACCATACAGAAGAAGCAATCTGCAACTCCAGGGGCTCTGGGAGACTGTAGCCCTGCTTTAGTCACTCCAGAAGCTGACTACGCACAGCAGAAGCTTGAGGAATCAACGATCTGATGAAACAAATAGACTGTCCTTATTTTCTATATCTCTTTCCTTACTGTGATGCACTGTCCTGCCTTGTTTCTCCCTGTTACTGTGATTTCTGCTCTACTTTTTGCCATAGGATTGGCAGAGGCCACCCTGGCTGGCTGGAAGTGAGGGGTTTCTGTTAGTACTCACCTTCCCTTTGTGGATAGGATGCTTGGTTGGTATTGGTTGCTTCTAATCTGGACCCCTTCTTTAGACCTAAATTCCTCATTATGTGACCCATGCAGTTGCATAACCAGATCAGGCCAGGGAATCACTTGGACCTTACTATACCATACTCACTTCTCAGTCCAAGGAAAAGTCCTGGGGACCTACAGACACAAGACCACCTATTCTATCTGCCATGCTTTGACCCACAAAAAAAAACCCCAGTGAAGATTGGTTGAAAGTCCAATCCTACCAAAGGGAGGGGGTGGTCAGCCAGACACAAATTACTAACCCAAAATGACTTTGATGTATGTGCGATTGTAGGTATTGGCCCAGATGCATCTGTCATACGAAAAAAGTGGGTACCTGTTATAGAGGGCCCAAGGACTCTTGATATACCATGTGGAAGCTTAGACTGGGAGCCGGAATACTGACTCAATGACAAATACATGTGTGAGGAAAACGGTTTATGTGCCTATACACCTGAGTTTTTATGCCCCAGCTGGAGCTGTGTTTCATGGGCTACTTGGAAAAAAAGAAGGCACAACAGCACTCCCTCAAAGGGGAGCTGCAACATCAGGTTGTCAATCAAAGGCCCTGTTAATTTTACCATCATTAACCCAGGAGATTACAAATGGCATGGGGCACCCAAATTGGCATCTGGATCCGTTGGCAAGGCAGAGACCCAGGGACGATGCTATATTTCAAGAGAGTCACTACCCCCCATCCAACCATGTCCCATCAAATCTTCCACTCCTTCTATGAAGAAATAAGAAGTAGCCTCCCTCCCATTTCAGTCACAGCAAGGAACTTGTTTGTAGCCTTAGCAGAGACTATAGCCCAGACTCTCAAGGTCTCTTCTTGCTATGAATGTGGGGAAACCAACATGGGGGGATCAATGGTCATGGGAGGCTAGAGAATTAGATCCCTGTGAACCTTATAATGAAACAAAATACCCCAATCCTACTACTGGGGTTTGGCTCCTTAAAACCTCAATTATTGGGAAAAACTGCCTTGCCCGGTGAGGAAGAAAGTTCACCATCTCTATTGGAAGCTTAACATACCTAGGCCAAGGATTTTATAACTCATCTGCCCAGGAAACCCAATGGTGGGGGTCTCCAGATCACCTTGAGTCAGATCCCTACCCCTTGTCTAACTCCTCTCATCTCTGAGAGGCCTGGGACAATGTCTTTGCAGCCATCAAATGGCAGGCCCCAGGAGGACCTGGAAATGTGGAAAAACAGCCTTTACAGTACTTCCCTCAGGCTGGTTAGGGTCATGCCTGCTGAGAACTATTCATCCATATTACTTCCTGTTCCCACTTGTCAGAGGGGAATATTTGGGAGTCCAATATTATGGCCCTACCACCTGGGCAGATGATGGGTCCTGGGGCTACTGCACTCCCATTTACGTGCTAAACCACATAATCAAACAATTGTAGAAATTATAACCAATGAAACAGCCAGAGCTCTTAACTTACTAGCCAAGCAGCAAACCAAAATGCATAATGCCATCTATCAAAATCACCTGGCCTTAGGTTACTTGGCCTTGCTTCTGAGGGAGGAGTTTATGGAAAGTTTAACCTGAGGAACTGCTGTCTACAGAGAGGCGATGGAGGAAAAGTCACAGAGGAGATCACAGATCAAATGAAAAAGGTTGCTCATGTCCCAGTCCAAATCTGGAAAGGTTGGGACCCCAGAGAGTTATTTAGTGGATGTTTTTCAATTCTCAGGGGATTCAAAACGCTCATGGGAATTATCCTCTAGGTTATTGAGAACTTACTTAATCCTACCTTGCCTAGCTCCCCTGGTTATACAGTCTGTCTCCAGCCTCATCGAGGTAATGGTCAAAAGGAAATGGCCACACATGTGATGCTGTTATGGAAATATAAACCTCTAAACCAAGATGATGCTCTTTGACTCAAAATAGGGAGTCTGAGCATCAAAGCGGGGAATGTGGTAGAGCTCCTCCTTAAAAATGTGGGGGAAACCTCAAGACAAGGGAAGGCAACCTGGTTATTTATGCATGCATGACATTCCTCATGACTCTGTAACATAGACCACACAATCAGACAGTATGTTACCATATATGGGAGACAAAGGAGCAAAGATTGTACAAGAGGCAACCATCTGCTGCGCTTGGGGCTCAGACTTTTGGGTCTTAGCCTATTGAGCCTATACTGGCACGAATAAAGCTGCTTCCTGGAAAGAAAAGCCTCTGTGTTCTGACTCTCTGTGTGTGACTCACTGCTACAATTTGTTTTGTTTCTTAAATTCCATATTTGACAAGCATCATTCTGGCTCTGTGATATGAAAAGACTTAGGGTTCAAGGGAAGAAGCAATGAGATCACTAAGGAAACTGTGAAAATAATTCAAGGGAGAGATGGTACACTGGATTGGACCAAGGAACTAGCAGGTGAGTGGTGAGAAGTAGATGGATTCTGCATGCATTCTAAGATTGAGGAGAAAGGATTTGTGGATTGATTGGAAATAAAGTGTAGGTAAAAGAGGGAAGACAAAGAGAACTCCAAAATTTTTGGCCTAAATAACTGGAGAGATGGAATTGCCATTTATGAGGATAGGGGAAGACTTACAGAGGTTCAGGCTGTAGGGGGGATATCACAAGTTTTGCTTTAGACTTGTTAGTTGTGAGATGCCTATTAGTATCCAAATACAAGTGATAAAGAGGCAGTTAGGTATATGAGTCTGGAGTTTATGGGAAAGATCAAAGGTAGGAAAACAAATTTGGGAGTAATCATTTAGAGACAGTATTTTATTTTAATAAATAGGCTGAGTTTGCCCTAGTAGTTGAGAATACGTATATAATAGGTGTTTTAGAACCACATCAATAATACTATCTGTTGTGGGGAAAAAAGGCAGAAAGAAATGGCAGATAAAATTAAATTTCCTTATAACCTGCAGCCCACTGACAAATACTTGAGGCTGGCAGAGTAAAAGTTTCTCCAGGAACTCCCTACTGTCTTAATGTTAATGATTTGCTAGAGGGAAAAACAATCTTAGCCTGACAATAGCTAGGCCTCCAGTATCCTAAGAATCTTCTTTAGCATATGAAAATCCCTTTGGAACCTTCCCCTTGACTTTATCTTTCCCAACTCCCAAGTATATAATTAGTCTCTCTTCATGTTCCTGGGGCAGCTCTTTCTGCCCATGGGTCCTGTCCCTGTGCTTTAATAAAACCACCTTTTTGCACTAAAGATGTCTCAAGAATTCTTTCTTGGCCATCAGCTTCAAACCCCACCATTATTCCAAAAACCCCATCACTATCTCCATGGTGCAGCCACTCTGGAAAACAGTATGGAGGTTCCTCAAAAAGTTAAAAATAGGACTACTCTATGACCCAGGAATTGCACTACTAGGAATATACCCAAAGGATACAAAAATACAGGTTTGAAGGGATACATGTGCCCCAATGTTTACAGCAGCATTATCAACAATAGTCAAATAATGGAAAGAGCCCAAATATCCATTGACAGATGAATGGATAAACAAGATGTGGTATATATACACAATGGAATATTACTCAGCCATAAAAAAGAATGAAATCTTGCATTTACAATGATGTGGTTGGAGCTAGAATGTATTATGCTAAGTGAAATATGTCAGTCAAAGAAAGACAAATGCCATATGATTTCACTCATATGTGGAATTTAAGAAACAAAATGGATGAATATAAGGGAAAGAAAAAAAATATATAGAGAGGCAAACCATGAAACAGACTCAACTATAGAGGACAAACTGAGAGTTGCTGGGGGAAGGTGGGTGGGAGGATAGGCTACTGGGTGAGGGGTACTAAGGAGGGCACTAGTGATGAACACTGGGTATTGTATGTAAGTGATGAATCACTAAATTCTACTCCTGAAACTATTATTAAACTGTATGTTAACTAACTAGAATTTAAATAAAAACATGAGACAAACAAAATAATACTATCTTCAAAGGAAAAATGTCTTTTCCTCTTTTCCTTTAGATAAATTTTACTACAAAAAACTGCAAAAGTGCAGACAAAAGAAAATATACTGTCATGATAAAAAAATATTTGGTTGTCCATCTGGCAATACTTTATTTTTCTATGAGTGATTATAGGGCTTGAATTTAGAATTATTCTTCAAGATGAGCAAAATGATAAATGAATAAAAATGAAGTTTCTAGAATAAATCATTTGAGCTTGCTTTTAGGCAAGAACAATACTAGAGAAGTTAGGAGTCAGGTTACATCACACAGATAATCTTAAATATGTTTCCTAAACCATCACTCTAGAATTTTACTTAGGAAAAAAAAAAAAGCCACATTAAATCATTTCAGACCTGTTCTTTCTAAAGAGTTCAATGCTTTGGTGATAAATGTTATTACATTCTGATATAGTTAGCAAGATAATGTTTGTGCCTTTTCCTGAGAGATGAGATATAATCCAAAAAGGAAATTAGGCATATGAGATGATACCATCTGTTTATATCAAACGATGTGTGCATCTCTGATTTATGTGGTGAAAAAATTTCAATTTATTTTAGTCACCTGTGGGTCAAGTCTATTCAGGGACAAATAAAGAATCTTTAGTTAACTGTCTAGATCAGTGTTCTTACCAGAGAGTAATGACCTGCATGGGACATTTTGCAATGTTGGGAGACATTTTTGACTGTCACAACTTAGGTGGTGTTATTGGCATCTTGTGGGCATCTGGTCTGCTAAACATTGTACAACATACAGGATAGCCCTCTCAGCCCTGAAGAAATATCTGATCAAAAATGTCAATAGCATTAAGCCCTAGAAACCCTAGTCTAAATAAGTATATACCCTCCTTCACCAACACCATGGTTATTCAGAATAATTTTGAAAATTTAAATATGTTTGCAACCATGTGGACTTTAACAATAATTCACATTAATTTGTTTCTTTTTTTATTTATTCCCCAAGCCTTTGATAAATTACTTAAATATAAAAAATAAGGGAATAAATATAATTTGCATAGAATTTAATTTATCAGTCACTTTTACATATACTACTTCATCAGTAAAGGAATTTGAGAATCTGACAATTTACATGGCATTCTCAAAGTCTTACAGTGACTTTGTGTAATGTAATAATCATGTTCAGGCTCCATCCTAGGTCTTTCGACCACGAATTCTACATTTCATTGTGCTATGCAGCTTCCTTTGATATGAATATGATTGTCAGTTTTAGCTCTTTCCTTCACGATGCACTAAGAAACCATATTATTTTTAATTCAGTCACATCTGGAAAAAATGAAAACCACTGATTTCCATAAAGTAGATTTTAAGAAATCTGTATCATTATCACTTTGATTTGTTTACTTCTGTTTCTCTTTTTCCCTTTCCTTTTATTCATATATTTTAAGCTAGTTGAATATGCAGGAGCTAATTTGTTAACTTTGTAAATAGTTTTCAAAAGTTAGACTTTAAAAAATTTTGCTAAAATAAATTGAAGCAATTTGTGTAATTGTCTATTTACATATGTAAATATAGTTTGGCAAGTACCACATCCATGAATGGAATTTCCTAGAAAAAAGGAATTACCTATCTCTGCATATGTGTGTAGTCATCATATCTATGCCTATATACATCTATACTAGTTCTTTCTATATGTTTTAGAAAGAGAATATAAAATGGAAAATGAGTGCATTTTTTAATTCAATAATTTTTCTTCAAATATCTGCTGTATGCATACAGCATATCATTATCAGCTGCACATATGCCATCTTAATATTTGTGATAAATATACAAAATATGCATTATGAAAATTGTGTTTATGGGCTAGAACAGTGAATGTTAGAAAAGTCATGTGTTTAAGACTGCCTAGCAATAACATTTAACTCCTAACCCTTACCCTAACACTAATCTTAAACCTAATACCCTGGAGAGGTCTCTGAAGTGCAGGATATCAGGCACTGCCCTCACTCTGCCCTAAACACAACCCTCATTTTGTCCCTAGCCCTAATCCTAATCTTAACATTGGCCTGAACCCGAACCAGAACCCTAAATCTGAATAAAAAATAAGGAAGATCTTGGGGTGCCTAGATGGCTCCATCAGTTAAGCATCTGACTTCAGCTCAGGTCATGGTCTTGCATTTGGTGAGTTTGAGCCCCATGTCAGGCTCTGTGCTGACAGCTCAGAGCCTGGAGCCTGCTTTGGATTCTGCGTCTCCCTCTCTCTCTCCCCCCCTTGCCTGCTCACACTCTGTCTCTGTCTCTCTTTCAAAAATCAACATTAAAAATTTTTAAAAAATAAGAAAGATGTGGTATATATATAAGATTGAATATTACTTAGTCATAAGAAAGTATGAAATCCTGCCATTTGCGATGACATGGATGGGGCTAACGAGTATTATGCTAAGTGGGGCTAAAGAGAATTATTCTAAGTGAGATAAGTCAGTCAGAGAAAGACAAATACCATATGATTTTAGTCATCTATGGAAATTAAGAAACAAAACAAATGAACAAAGGAAAAGAGAGAGAGAAAGAGAAGCAAACTATGAGACAGACTCTTAACTACAGAGCACAAACTGACGGTTGCCAGAGAGGAGGTGGGTTGGGGAATGGGTTAAATAGATGGTAGGGATTAAGGAGTGAACTTGGGATGAGCACTGGGGGTTGTATGGAAGTGTCAAATCACTATATTGTACATCTGAAACAAGTATTACACTGTATGTTAACTGGAATTCACGTAAAAAATAAAAAAAAATTTAAATCTATTTGTGGGGCATCTGGATGGCTCAGTCAGTTGAGCATCTGACTTCAGCTCAGAACATGATCTCATGGTTCGTGAGTTGGAGCCCCACTAACAGGTTCTGTGCTGACAGTGTGGAGCCTGCTTGGGATTCTCTCTCCTCACTCTCTGCCCTTCCCCTGCTTGTGCTTTCTCTCTCTCTCAAAATAAAGAAATAAACTTAAAAAAATCTATTTTCACATTCCTTAAACAAAAACACAAACAAAAGTAACACAAAAAACTGTCTAGCAAAAAGGCAACAAAATCAAATTTAGAGTAGACTGCCTGACTCTAAAGCCATGCTTTATTTTTGTTTGTTTGATTCTTCTCCCCCTCTCCAAGCCATGAGCTTCTTCATCATAATGAACTGCCTCCTTACCCTCGTGGAATTTATAATTAGTGAAGGAGGTAAATGTGTCGGTAAGTTAAAATAATACATATGAACATGAAATATGTAAAATAATGGAGGAATAAGTGAAATGTAGCTATCGGTTGATATTGAAGTTTTCTCCTACTTTTTGGTCTCCCAGATTGTAAGAACCTGAAAACATGTCTGTTTCATTTGTGGAATATTAGTTTGGCAGTTATGTAGTATGTGCTGATGAATTGAACTTATGTCAACCATGTAGGCAAAGATAACTAAAATTAGTTTTTGTGGGGCTAGCGGATTGTGAAAATATTCATGAAAGAATGGGTCCCTGAACTGTGACTGGAAGGATGATTCGGATTGCAGCGAGTAAAAATGGTCTTCTAAGTAAAGGAAGTAAGAAATCTTAAATTACAGAGCTTGAAAATGAGCATCAACATCTTGGTTTATTTTGGACCCTGGAATGTAGGCCAGAATTTGTCCCCTTGTTTTACTAACTCAAAATTCTATAACTAATTTTCTGAGTTGTAGTAGTTCATAGTCAACTATGAAATATATGAAAAACAAAAAGTAAAATGTGAAAGACAAAAATAATATTGGTGACAAATATTCCACTATTTATGATGTGCAATGCAAAAGTAACTTGAAGAATGAATTTGTGATCTATAGTGAAGAGAATAGATGTATGTGCAAATAACCATAACATGAAGCAAAAGGCTTAAGTCCCATAACAGGAAGATGAACAATCGGTTTGGTTTTATGATGATGCCCCTGTAGCACAGAGGGGTCCAAATTTATTTCATAAGGGTGGTATTACGTGAGCTGGACCTTGAGAACCAGGTAAAATTAATAATAATGATTATCTATGTATAAGATATATAACACAGTTGAAGACAGATTTCTTGAGATAAATAAAGGAAAGGGCATTCAGGTGGAGGTATATGAATATAAGTTTAAAAACATTTAAATACATTCATTTAAGCTAGGGAAAGGTGGGGGGAATTGGAAATGGGAGTAGCAGATCAGATATATCTTGAAAAGTCACCCAATATTTTCAATTCTTATTAGGTAAATGGTAGCAGTTTTTGAGTTTTGAGTGAGGAATCCCCAAACTATCTGGTTCTGAATAATACTGCAGTTGGGCATGGAATTAATGCGGTTGGGGCAGAGCATAGAGCCAAGAAAACTAGTGGAGAGATGAGTAAGAGTAGTCAACGCACTGCTTGTCAGCACCTGATCTAGGAAAAAGCAGCAGCAGAAGCAGTGGAGGTAAAAAGTGTTATTAAGATTTTTTGATAGAATTTAATGCTCACAAACTTTTAGAATCCCACAGTGGAAAGATTACACCCTTTCTGGAACTTCCAGTGAAGCACAAAGAAAAACATAACTTATATAGAAGACCTGAGAAAACCATCTCAAATGCCCACAATCCATATTGATATTAGGATTTTATAAAATATTTTGCTATTTGCCCCCCCCCCCCGCCTTTTTTGGCCTGGTTATATTAATGAGCTACATTAAAAGCTAGTGAAAAAAGCCAAGAGGAGATGCTCACAAACATATTTATTTATTATAAATACACTGTAATTATTTTAGTTGGGTTGCTTTGTATCAAAATATTAGCTTGTGATGTTAGCAGGGATTTATTACTCTGTTTATACAAAGTGTTAGTCTGTGTTCAGACAGTAAAGCCGTGTACATCTGAGAAATTCAGTTATGTTTACCAAGATGAGCTAAATGGGCCTGAATCTCATTCTCCTAAATTAATAACTTAACTAAATAATATTCAAGAATTTGGCTCTTAAAATAAAAACATTGAGGGATATGCCAAGATCTCCATACTTTGTTTAGGTTTCATATGCATATTACATTCATGTTATGGGCTGAATTCTGTCCGCTGCAAAATTTACATGTTGAAGTCCTCACCCCCAGTACCTCAGAATGAGACCATATTTATAGATTGGGATTTTAAAGAGGTAATCAAGTTAGAACAAGATCCAATATTCCCTATTCCCATATGACTAGTGTACTTATGAGAAGAAAATTCGGACACAGAAGATGATGTGAAGGCCCAGGGAAAGATGGCCATCTACAAGCCATCGACAGAGGGTTGATGTAGCAGCTTCCCCCACAGCCTCTGAAGAAACACTCACGGCACCTAGATCTTCAACTTCCAGACCCCAAAACTGTGAGAAAATAGATTTTTGCTCTTTAGGCCTCCCAGACTATAATATGTTATATAGCCCTAGCAAACAAATATAGCCTTCATAAAATTTCTTAAACTATTGTGTTGATCAGGTATCACTTTGCTGAGAGCCTTTCCCTCAGCCTGGGATGAAATGCAAACTCTTCAACATTGTCCACAGTTTTCCATTGTCCTGTTACCCAACTTTTTCTTTTGTTTTGCTTAATTATAACATCCCCAGTTTCTTTTTTTAAGTTTATTTATTTATTTTGTGAGAGAGCACAAGCAGACAAGCCAGGGAGGAGCTGAGAGCAAGAGGGAGAGAGAGCATCCTAGGCAGGCTCTATGCCATCAGCATGGAGCCTGACATGGGACTCAATCCCATGAACCAGAAGATCATGACCTGAGCCGAAATCAAGAGTCAGACACTTACCAGGTGCAAGTACACTTACTGGTACCAGTCATCCAGATGCCCCAATATCTTCAGTTTCTTAACTGACGTATCTAGCAATACATTTTTGCTTCAGACAATAATAATTAATAATAACCATTATTATTATGGCTAATATAGCATGTTATTAAGATTTTTAGAAAATGAGACACTGTTCTAAGAGTTTTATGTGTGTTGGCTCTTTTAATCCTCACAAAACCTTTACAGAGAGGGCAATAAGATTATTATTTGTACTTTCCAAACTAAGGTATGGCAAACAAAATACGTTGCCCCCAAAACACACAGATCGTAAATGGCAGAGCCACTGCTGGATTCCAGTTATAGCAATTTCATATCTCATACTTTTAACTACTGTACTCTGTTATAATAATAATGATAGTAGTAGTAGTAGTAGTAGTAGTAGTAGTAATAGTAGTAACAAACCTCACTGAACATTGACTATATGACAAGGTATGCTTAAGAACAATTTAGTTCCCACAAAAACCTAGTGGATACATAGTATTGTTATTTCCATTTTCCAGATAGTAAATGGAGGTACATAGGGATTGAAAGATTTCCCCAAGATGAAAAGTGAGTATATTGTCTAATAAAGATTCCACCCAAGGCAATTTGACAGCAAAGCCTCTGCTCTTCTCCACCTAGGTACTGTGTCCTGGAAAAGAAGAATCCCTCTGACTCTATCTTTCCAAACCCACTTATCCATCTAAACTTAACTCAATATTCTCCAATAAGCCTTCTCTAAACCCTCTGGCCAACAGTGATTTCGTTCCTTAAAATCTAAAAGCAGAATATGTATTTTGGCCAAGATTATAGATGCATGGGGATGGTTAATGATACTTTGCTGGATATTAAAATTGTGTCTCTGGTTGATCCTTTGTCTCCACATTTAAATAACATGTTTTTGAAGAAAAAACCCAATACAATACTTCCTTAGTCTTGGGGATAATTCTCAATAACTATTTCTTAAATTTAATTGAACTATCTTTAATTTCCTGTTAGGTGCTTCAGGGCTTTTGTGTTAAGTTTATCACCATTCTGTCATCAAATGTACATTGACAGGACCCCAAAGACATCAAAACTTACTATGGCTTTTCTTGTTAGACATTAGAATTTAAATTATTTTAAAACTGATTTAATATTTTTTTTCCAGAGGGCACTCATTTTTCTACTAAAAAACTACAGCTATAGCTCATAAGTATTCATGTCTTCTCTTTTGCAAAATGCTTATTAGCAACATCATATCTTCTTTATCTTGTGAATCCATGGGACAGGACAAATTGGTTACAGTAGTTGGGGGATACATTCCAAGACCCCCAGTGGATGCTTGAAACTGCAGATAGTACTGAACCCTGTTATACTATGTTCTTTCCTATACATTCATACCCACTGATAAAGCTTAATTTGTAAATTAGGCACAGTGAGAGATTAATAACAAATAGAATAGAACAATTATAACAATATTCTCTAATAAACTTATGTGGACATGTTCTCTCTTTCTTTCAAAATATCTTATTGTACTGTACTCATCCTTCTTGTGAGATGATAAAATGCTCATGTGAGAGAAGTTAGGGGAATGACGTAGGTGTTAGGCTACTATTGACCTTCTGATGATATATCAGAAAGAAGAGCATCTGCTTCTGCACCCTGGGTGGCCGTGGGTAACTGAAACTATGGAATGCGAAACCATGGAGAAAGGGGGGTGGTCATTGTGGAGTTTTAGTTCAAGCTGATTTGCAAAGGGACAAATACCTAGTGGTAATTTAATTTTTTAAAAGAGCACTCTATTTTATTTTATTTATTTTTTATAATATAGTTTATTGTCAAGTTGGTTTTTATATAACACCCAGTGCTCATCCCAAGTGCCCTCCTCCATGCCCATCACCCATTTTCCCTTCTCCCTCACCCCCATCAACCCTCAGTGTGTTCTCAGTATTCAAGAGTCTCTCATGGTTTGCCTCCCTCCCTCTCCTTAACTATTTTTTCCCCCTTCCCCTCCTCTGTGGTCCTCCGTTAAGTTTCTCCTGTTTCACATATAAGTGAAAACATATGGCATCTGTCTTTCTCTGCCTGACTTATTTCACTTAGCATAATACCCTCGAGTTCCATCCACATTGCTACAAATGACCATATTTCATTGTTTCTTATTGCCATGTAGTAATCCATTGTATATATAAACCACATCTTCTTGATCCATTCATCAGTTGATGGACATTTAGGCTCTTTCCATGATTTGGCTATTGTTGAAAGTGCTTCTATAAACATTGGGGTACATGTGCCCCTATGCATCAGGACTCCAGTATCCCTTGGGTAAATTCCTAGCAGAGAGCACTCTATTTTAAACACTTATCTGTATTCAACTTCAGCAAATTAAAGTGTTAATATATTTTTTCCTTATGTGGTTTTTTTCTCCACAGCAGAATTTAGTCATATTAAAATTCTGAAATAAGAAAAGACAAATTGTCCCAGCTATAACATTAATTTCCTCTTGTGTACTTGCCAAGTCATTAAATACTGGGAAGCAACTATTAATAAAAGAGCAAGATGTACCTCTGTAAATATTCATTCACTTAAGCCAATATTAACATAGCATATTTTATACTTCACTCAAATTTTTCATTTGTGATTTAAATTTGAAAATTATTGTTATTCCCAGGCACCAGGCTAATTACAAAAGTACTATTAATTAATGAATATTTTATACACACACATATATAAAACACAGTCTGCCGATATGCTTTTAGAGAGAATGTGCAATTGTGATTTTAGTTATGCTTGCTAGTGGATTATAGATATATTGTTTAGGTTTATATTTTACTAAAATAACACTAATCGACAGTTAATTTTTATGAATCGAGCCTCTAAAAGTAAAGAATATATGAAAGACACATAGAATATTTGATTTGTCAGAATGTTCTTTTTCTATATGAATAATTTTATTAAAATTAACACAACTTGAGAATTAATATATCCACAGTAAATTTCAATTAATTATTTTATACAAGTCCCATAATGTATCTAATATTTCTACTTGTTTTGTCCTCATCTTTTCAGAGTGACAAAGGTACTCTGGAATGCACAGTTCCAAATGATGCTAGAAAATAAAATACACTAAATTTATTTCAAAACATCTCTGGTTTATATTAAGAAGTCTAGTTTCACTTTGTCTTCTCTGAAGACTATCATATCTGGCACACAAAACCAGGAAGAGAAGAACAAACTAAGCCAATGGTTCTATCACTGGGTTTAAGAATAGAGTCTTATCTTACATGTAGTTCAGTAACAAACCATGAAGTTAGTTTGGATTATTTTTCCAAGTAGCTGGTTTTAGCAATTTGCTTTTCTATAAACTTCCTTTTGGTATTAATTTTCTCCAACGTAAGGAGAAAAGTCAATAGATTTTTCAATACCTGGAGATTAAGTAGAGGTAGAAACCTGAGTATACTCTATGTTTGGGTGACTCAACATCCAAAAAATATTAAATTAAATTATAAAATAAAATTAATAAATTATGGTTGATATGGAAATTGGAAGAACATCCATATATACCTAAGGCCTCATGTCTCCTGAAAGGAGGTGGTGGTGTGAGAACACAGCATTTGTACATGTGGGGGTGGGGGAAGGTACTAAGTATACATGTGCTTGGAAAAAGATTTGCTTGCCTCTGCTAGAAGGCAGGGAAGAATGTTACTGACCCCTGAGTTGGTGGGGTGGGAGAGGAGGAAGGGCTCCTGTAAATTCTCTTAGAGTGATCAGAAGAGCTATATCTAGCACTTTATAGTATTAATCCTTGGAGAGTCTGAGGGTCCCTTTGTGTAAACAGCCTATCTCAATTTACACCTGAGAACAAAGAAGCCTTCTCACATGCCAAAATAGAGGTCCAAGATAGCTGTTAGTCAATTTTATAAAAAATTCTATTTGCTCTTAGTCCCTCACTGCCCACGAGACAAAAACAACTCCATGAGCACAGATGTTGAGGAGTTCTGCAAGAAGGCAAACAATTAACAAAGCACAGCTTTTTGTAAGAGATGAGGAAAACAACAGGTGGATACTGTGGATGCAAAACCAATGTTATAAAATGTTAATAAAAATGCATGGCAACCCTTATTAAACAGAAACACCTGACTTATGATAGTTCAACTTATGATTTTTTGATTTTATGAAGGTGCAAAAGTTATATACATTCAGTAGGAACTGTTTCTTGAATTTTGAATCTTGTTTTTTTCCTGAAGTGTGGTAGGATACTCTCTCCTGGTGAAGGACAGTGGCTGGAACCCATAGCTCCCAGTTGGGCACATGATCAGGAAGGTAAACAATTGATACACTTACAACCATTCTGTACCCATTCAACCATTCTGTTTTTGACTTTCAGCACAGTATTCAATAAATTACACAAGATATTTAATACTTTATTACAAACAGGCCTTGTGTTAGATGATTTTGCTCAACTGTAGGCTAATGTTAATGTTGTGACCACATTTAAGGTGGGCTAGGTTAAACTATGGTGTTCAGAAAGTTAGGTATTAAATGCATTTTCTACTTATGATATTTTCAATTTGCCATGGGTTAATCACCAGAAGTGATTAAGATGTTGTAATATTTTTAAAAATGTTGAAATAATGTACATTGGATTTCAGGGGGGAAAGGAAGCATAATGCAAAAATTCTAGATCAAGTCAAGATATACATATGTGAGGGAAACAGACGTTTTTAGATGTGTATAGATTCAGAAATTATGTTATCAATTTATTAAAGTTTATATTTATTTACTTTGAGAGAGAGAGAGAGAGAGAGAGAGAGAGGAAGAAGAGGCAGATAGAGAGGAAGAGAGAGAGAATCCCAAGTAGGCTGTCACTGTTAGCATGGAGCCCGGTGTGGGGGTCAAACTTACTCTCTGTGAGATCATGAACTGAGCCAAAATTGGACATTTAACCTACTGAATGCTTCCAAGAAAATTATTCTAGAAGCAACCTAAAAACTAAGAATTAAAGAAGAACATGTATAAATATGAATCTTATAAAATTTTAAATTGAGTCCTAATGGGTAATAATGATGACAGATCTTGGGAGTTGGCAAATAAGCACTAGGTACAGAATATTTGAAAAATAAAAGATGTGTAATATATAAATATGTAACAGAAACTGGGAACTCAAACTCCAAACTTTATGTATAAAACCTGAGCTTTTTGGTGAGGCAAGAGGTATAGAGGTAAGGTGGTTGGTGTAGAGCCAGTGGTGAAGTAAAAGCTTTCAAAAGCCCATGTCTTAGATGGGAGTTAGAATAGCTAATTTTGACTTTAAGAGATTAATAAGTAAGTATAGATTTATCCATAACTGTTTAGTATGTTAATATAACCATGAATGAAATTGAGAGGGCTAGTAGAACATCCAAATTAAGGCCCTTATGGTGGAAGAGACAGGAATTAAAAAGAAAATTCATTAAGCAAGCATAAGAAAAGGTAAAAAAAGAGGAAATGATAAAATACATATTTGAAATAAGGATGGAAGGAATATAATCCAATATATTAATTAATCCAATAGATGTAAATGAATCAAATTTCCCTAACAAAGAATTTCATACTGCTTTCAAAATCAAAATTGAGATATGTTGGTTTTAGGAAATACACAAAAATAAAATTCAGGGTTAGGGGTTGAAATATGTCCCCCCCCCCAAAAAAAAAAAAAAGCTTTGTTGAAGAACCTGTGTATGTGACCTTATTTGGAAATAGATCTCTGCAGATGTATCTAAGATGAAGTCATTTAGGGTAAGCCCTAATCCAATATGACTAGTGTCCTCACAAGAAGAGAAGATACACAGACACAAAGACGTAGAGGAGGACACTAAAAGACAGTGGAGGCAGAGATTTGAGTGGTGTGGCTATACACCATGGAATGCCAAGAACTGCCAGCATACCAGAAACTAAGAGGAAGGAATGGAACAGATTTGTCCTCTAGAACTTCCAGAGACAGGCCACAGCTCTACTGACACCTTGTTTTCAGACTTCCAACTTCCAAATATCTGTCGTTTTAAACCTTTCAGTTTATAATAATTTATAACAGCTGCCCTAGGAAGCTAATACACAAAGACCAAAAAAAAAAAAAAAAAATAGGGGCACCAGGGTGGCTCAGTCTGTTGAGCATCCAACTCTTGATTTTGGCTCAGGTTGTGATCTCAGTTTCCTGGGATTGAGCTCTGCATATGGCCCCACGATGGACATGGAGCCTGCTTGTGATTCTCTCTCTCTCTCTCTCTCTCTCTCTCTCTCTCTTTTTCTCTCTGCCTCCTCCCGCTCTGTCTCTCTGTCCTTCTCCCCCACTCATTTATGCTCTCTTTCTCAAATAATTAAAAAAAAAACACTAGAAAATAAATGGATATATGGTGGAAATGTGAACCAAAAGAAAGACTTAGCAGTAAAGGATAAAAATATCAGACAAAGTAGAATTAAAAGCTAAAAATAGTAAATGGGATATTATATAAATGTAAAAGATATACTTCTCCAAGAAGTTATAGAGAGTCAGTATCGAAAAGGACACAGACTCAAGAGACTATCCTCTGGAACCAGATGCTCTAGAACCTGGCTGTAATTCCTGGCTCTGTTACTGAATGGCTCTGTCGCTTTCAAGATATTACTTAACTTTTCTATGCCTCATTTCCCACATCTATAAAATGAGAATGATGATAATAGTTCATTTATAGGACAATTATAAGAAATGCAAAAAGTATGTAAATGTATGTAAAATTAATATTTTAAAATGAATTAATATATGTAAATTAATCTATGTGTTAATGTATGATTGAAACAATAGCTGTTATAAATACCAAAAATGTGTTATCTATTATTCTTCTTCCTGTTATTAATATAAAACGCTATATAAAAACCACCCAAGCAACGTAGGATATAAAACCAAACCTCAAGAAAAGAGAACCTTCATAAAGTCACTATCATGGTATAGGATTTTAAGTAATCACTCTCAGAATTTGACATAATTTTCCACAAAAGAGAAAGTCTAGAGAAGATTGGTTAATACAATCAACAAGGTAAAACACACATTCTGGTCTATACGAAAACTAGAAAATATATTCTACATTTCATTTAGAATATCTGATTATCATGGAAGCAAAAGATACTCTTATACAGTCCTCAAAAGAGATTTTTATAATCCCCATTCTCTCCCCATGATCCAAGAAAACTAGAATCAAAAAACAAAAATGCCAACAACAATGTAACCATTTCAATATTAAGATATCCACTTCCAAACAACTTTTGGAAAAGACTTCTCTTCTCTGCAACAGTGAGGTGTCTAGCAACCAAGTGGGTGAGGCCTACCTAGTTGCACTTGCCCAAGAATGGCCACCAAATAGTGGTTCTAAACCATTAGTGGTACCATCTCCTCAGGGAAGATTTAGAAATATGTAATTGTATGTACAGTTATTACAAAGACTGAGGAGTAGTACTAATGGCATTTAGGGCTTGGGGGTCAAGAATGCTAAAGCCCGACAAGGCTCAGAATCTTCTTTTTTTTTTTAATTCATCTAATTTTTTGAATGTTTTATTTATTTTTGAGAGAGACAGAGCATGAGTGGGGGAGGGGCAGAGAGAGGGGGAGACACAGAATCCGAAGCAGGCTCCAGGCTCTGAGCTGTCAGCACAGAGCACCACGTGGAGCTCGAACTCACAAACCGTGAGATCATGACTTGAGCTGAAGTCGGACGCTTAACCGACTGAGCCGCCCAGGCGCCCCAAGGTTCAGAATCTTCTTACACAAAGTAGAACTTCCATGGCCAAAGCGCCAATGAAGCCCCCACTTGATAAACACTGTTTCAAAAGTGACTACAGGGCACAGACTCCACAGATGCTTAAGATGTGTCTATTTGAAATTAAGTTAGTATGACCATAGTAAAAAAGTCTTCTATAAAGCTAGCAGGCAATTCAGTGTTCAATTTTTTACAGCAAGAACCAAATTCAAGAACTTTCTTTGCTTTTGACAAGAATATGAGAACATGTACGACTCTGTTTAGAGATTGCTGCAGAAACTAATTTTCTTTTATTACTAAGACTCAAAAAGAGTATTCATGTTTATCCCCAGAATAGATAAATGGATAAATAAGTGCATAGGGAACTGTAAATCAATTTAATTTGTTATTTAGATTATATTAGCTAATTCTGAACAAAACACACTTGAGTCATTTACCAGAAGCATTAGTACTTCTGGCAACTATATTTTTGCACATTTTCATGTAAACATAAAATATTTCAACAATGTTCTTTCTTAGTATTTGTGGCAGTACTAAGGTAAAAGGCAATGCTCTGTAGTAGATAGGATGTGGGGAGGAAAATGAGGAGACATACGGTCTAGTCTTGGCTATGTGACCTTCTCTGTGTTTACTCATCAATTTAAAATTGGGATAATCATATTTGCCATACTTGTCCGAAGAAGTTGGGATGCAGAACAACTATAGTCACTACAATGGCCTGCCAAGCTACTCTGGAACATGCCTCTCTCTACCTCTCTGCTCTGATTTCCAAGCTACATTTTCCCTCCCTCACGCTGCTGCAGCCACATTGGTTTCCTTCTTGTTCCTTGACGATTAACCTAAGGTCTCAACACTGACCATTCCCCTGCCCACAACGGTCTGTCCCTGAGAGCTTCAGGCTCACCCTCTCACTTCCTCACTTCCATCAGGTCTCTGTTCTAATGCCACTTTTTTCAGAGAGGTAGTCATAGACCATCCTATGAAACTTTCTCTTTTGCTTTATTTTACTTTATTCTTTGACATAGCAATGATCTACTGTGTAACATTTCATATTCTAATTTGTTTGCTTATTGTCTGTCTCTTCTCTGCTACAAAGTAACCCCAAGGAATGCAAGAAATTTTGCTATCTTTTCTTCTGAATAATATTATAGTAACAAATTAGGGTTTTTCTGAATCCCTCTATGTAAAAATTTAGCAGTGTGTTTAGTTGGAAAGTTTGTATCTCTCTACTTTTCACTAATTTGTGTGAAATTACATAAATATTATTTTATTTCCTATGACATAACATACGCTTTCAGACGCCATAATGATTTAGACTAGTACGGCAAGTTACATTTTTAACATTTTTAACATCTCTATTATATCGTTTGCCTATCTTTATTATCCCAGTGCTCAAATATTCAAAGCATGCACTAATTTTTGCATACTACTTCCCTCAAAAGGTAGTATATGCACTGTTTGAAGTGAATTTTTTTTTCTTTCCTAAAAGCAGCATGTTATATTTCAGGACTGTAATATGTCACAAACCAGGCAGGTGGAGAGCATGTTATTTGCTCCGATAAAAGTTCTCGAATTGGTCCTGGGTTTTTGTTATTCATGCTTGTGTCTGTCTTCCCTACTGCAATGTAGCCTGATGGAAAGCTGAGTCCATTTCTTATCTGTTATATATTTCTCTAATACTTTGTGCACAGCAGAAACTCAATGATTATTAATTTATTGAATACAGGCATTCATGCAATGATGAACAGCCCCTCCTTTCTTTAAACAGAAGTAAAATAAGGAAGATTACTTACATTTGGAGCCTGATGAAGACGACCCACTGACGGTAGATCTTGATCCCCCTTTCATGGAAAAGACTCCTTTTCCCCTGCGAGTCGCTGTGACGGTCACTCTGGGGCGCTTCAGTGGAATTACTGCACGGGGAGGTGGAGGTACACGCCCATGGTAATCAAATAACCTTCACAAAACACAAGCATGGCTGAGAGTTGGTTTATGCCTAAGTGTTCTATCAAATGTGTGAAATGCTTAAGAAAATGATCTTTTAAAAAGTGTCAGTAAATGTTTCTGTTATCGTTGTTCTCACACCGGTGTTTATTGGAAGGTTCATTTTTCACTGAAGAGATAGGACTCTGACAGAGTCTGTGCATTCTGGACATTAGAATCTGAGCCTCCAATATGAACTCATCTTTAAAGTATGAAAGGTCAAGGAACATTGCTCTCATAGTACCATGCAATTTGCTGAAATTATGCTAAACTTTGTTCCTGAGTGTATTTCTTTGCTTGGTTTAACAGATTAACCCTTCTTAGAATAGAAATCTTCCTCTTACACATCAACACTTATTAGCACACTAGCTTGAAAAGTAGGAAAAACCATGCAGAATCAGGAACAAAGCAAAGGAAATTATTGTCTCATCATAACACAGCTCATAAGGAAAATCATTTTGAAGTAAATCTAGATTAAAGAGAACAGCTGTGAGAGACAGATCAACATGGTGCCTACCTGTGTCTACGGACTTTTTAAGTAACAAAAGACTCCTCTGACTATAGAAACAGGGAGATTGAATTTCCATAAAATGACGCTAGCAAGAGGACAAAATTTTGTTGGCTAGAGTCCTGGTGGAAATATGTATCGGGATATACTTTTATTATTCTGACCATTTGCTAGACACTCAATTGAGACTAGTGATATTTGTATAGTAAGCTGTTGAAAATGTCTCTAACCAAAAAAAGTACCAATAAAAATCCTAGAAGCTTTTACTAAAAAGCAAAAAAATGATATTCACTACAATCAATGCATTTCCACTAAACAAAGAAAGGAATAAAAGTATGAGAGTATTTACTCATTTATATACATATGTAATTCATAGATTCAAAAACTTCATATTATTCACACTGCATACTCAAAAAACAGCAAATTTTTATACACTTAGCACATTTTAAAAGCATAAAAAGTCAGGGAAAAATATCAGGATGTAGTTAGTTATTCATTTACCAGTGAACCAGATGTGTTACTATTTATCCACTATAGAGACTTAAAATGATCATTGATACAACTTTATTGTGATACCACTATATGGGCTGGACTCTCATAACTGTTTCAAAACAGTCAGTAAGAATAATGTAATGTGAAAGTCAGAAATGAATTTCTATAATACGAAGAAATAATTTCTACAACAGGTTATTTTATAACATTGCATCTTATTTACATATACAGATGAATCCCTTTTTAGAAAATAATGTATGAAATATAATAAAAATTAAGATGAGGGGTGTCCAAATATTCACTCAGAATCTTCAAAACTATGATACTATGGGGGCAAAAATGTAGTATATAAACCACACCTGAAGCAAAACTTAGTCCTGGGAATGCCTCCCACTTTAGAGAGCTAAAGTGTTCAAAAACTATTTGGAAGCGTGCTGAGGAGAAACTAAGAGATGTCTGGAAAGGAAAAGAAATGAAATGAGACAGAGTTCAAGAGAGGTGCCATCCTCTGTGAATAAGCAAAGTCCATTAGAGCTGAAGAACTGCTAGGAAAGAACGGGTCATGGATGTCAACACATTATAGTTTACTTCAAAGGGTAGAGTCAGGATGAAGCTGAAAAGGGTTATGAATATCATCCATACCACTGGGGGCTGGAAAATCAAAAGGGTCAACTAAGCCTGCCCCTCATTTCAATCACAAAACAAGGACCACATTACTTATTTATAAGTTGAATTCACAGAACACCTTAAGCTAGTGAACCAAAACATGAAGGCACTTTTTAGGAGCTATAACCCCCAAAGCCTTCAAGGGGAAACAATATGGCAATTGACTCATCTCATCCGGGTGGATGCTGCCGTGGATGCTGCGGCTTCAGATGAGAGACAGGCTCTTTTGAAAGGATCATCTCCCCAGGCCATGAAAGTGCAATTTAGCTGGTTCATTAATTAAGCTACTCTATAAATTGGGTTAAGAAAATTTCCAAAGCACAACTAAAATATGCAATGATGGAAGAATGCTATAATCAAAATGCAGGCCAAGTAAAGCCACCACAGTCACCACTACTTGAGTTACAATGTAATTCAAGAATATTTTACAAGAAAGTGAAATAAATGGCTGTCACTATTTCTATTGCTTCCCCCAGCCAAGGATTACAAAGCCTCCAGTGTTGGCCACGCCTAATCTCATGTTGAGAAAACAGAGGTGCATTTGTTCACTGTATTTGTCACATACTTGTAGCATGTCACATACTCAGTATGTGTTTAGAAACATACTCTGTGTCCTGTCCTTTGCTGTCAATTCCTATAGAGCGTAGCCCTTGATGAGTTGCTTCGAAGGGCAATAACTCCTTTCTCATCAAGGAAGTAGGGAAGGTGATACCAATTCTTTCTGCCACTCGAACGGGAAGACGTGCAGTATCAGAACTTAAATTGTGAGAAGTGATATGTAATTTAACAACAACAACAACAACAAAACTAAAGAAGGGAATGGAAACTTCACATGACAGCATAATTTTGAATTTTACAAAATTTAATGGAGTTGAGGAGTTTCTTAACTTTCATTGGCTACACTTGGTTTATCAGAAATAAAAGGAAGGAAGACTGGATATTGTCTGAAGGCACATAAACATAACAAGAAAAGGATGGGAAGTGGGGGCAGATTTTCTAGGATTCAAGATGGGATGTAGGGATTCTTCTAAATGCAGACGGAAGTAGGTGAGAGGTAACTTATGAAGGAGACGACTTTCTCATCACAATTCTGTTTAAAGCTAACCTAAGAAATTTCACCTTTACAAGGTATTAGATTGGCAAATATTGTTGAGACAAAGGAAACAGTCCATTTAGAATTATAGACTGACAGCAAAGATCACAAACGCAAAAGAATTAAATAGAATCCAAATTTCAAAGATCAGTTAAAAGCTTAAAATTTTTTCCTCTCATTTTGTTTGTTCCTTCAACTGTTAGAATTATATACCCTCTCTTTTTCTTTAATGGTTCTTCGTTTTCCCTAATATGCATAGAATGCTACTATCCCCCTAATACTTGTTGGTCAAATAGATAATGATTTATAATGAAACTAAACACATAATTTTTCCTTCCTCAATGTCTATCTTAAAATAAGAACCCTAAAAGACTTGCTCTCAAGCAGTTAATAAAATAAATGTAACCAGATTTTAATAAAAACAACCCATTAATGAAACTGGAGAATTTAATTTGCTTTATTTAATAAACATATCTCCTTTTCATGTACTCATTTCTTGTCTTGCATTTTGTTTGCTTTAATAATATCTGAGATATGTAATTTTATTACTCAGTTAAAGGTACAAACTGGTAAATAATCTTAATATTTATGTACCTGATAAAAAGAAACATAGCTTGTCTCTAAGAAGGATATAGATATTAGCTATTAAAAATTAGCTGTGTTTTAGACAAAGGCAATTTAAAGGCAT
>CM053569.1:47200927-47256290 GCA_028646485.1 Cryptoprocta ferox
GTGACATATAAAATGAATATAATTTTGAATGCTTGTTTTAATTAAAAGCTTGTTAGTATTAAGCTTTAATAATAATAAAAATTATATGAAAAATATATTTCATATGAAAAATTTTTCATAAAAAATATATGAAAAAAAACATAACTCTCAATACCATACTCTAAAACAACTACTATCATTTTCTAAGTTTTTTACAGAGGTATTCTTATTTTTCACATGGTTGAGAACATAATATATGCATGATCATGTATTCTGGCAAATTCTCCTTGGTCTATATGAAAAACATTTCTCAAGCCTGCTATGTGGTGTTCCTAATGTTTATTTTAATTGCTGTGCTGCATTTTCTCAAGTAGACATACCATATTCTAATAATCATTACCTGATAAACTTTGACTTAATGCCTATTTTTCACTGTCAATGGATGTGATTCTAAAATTAAAAAAAATAATGTAATATTTGCAAAATATTTTGTCGCTGAACACTGAATTTTAATTTTAGATAAATTATTTAGATAGATTTCAAGAATTGGTAATTTTCTGGGTTTTTCCTAAATTTCCTTCATGAAAAGCATTCTTAATTTTCCTTACTTATGAAACAAAAGTGATAGTCACCATGTGGTCAATGCTAACAAAAACATGTAGTCTGGACTAAAGGCTAAAAATCTAGGCTGCCCAGAGTCAAAACCAGAGAACAAGTTCAGAGCCATGTCCTCACTGGGACTTTGTAGCATATGTGAAGATCAGTAACCAGAGCATCAAAGATCTTCCTCTGTGTCTTGATTTAAACTTGAACCCTCCTCTTCAGCATGCTTAACTTATGATAGATGTATAGTCTAGAAAATCAAATTAAGGTACCTATTTATTTTTCAGAAGGGATATACCTGAAATCCACATGAATGATTCTTATAGGCTACTAGTTATATCTATTTTCTATATTGCTTGAACTACTCAAAATTCATAAAATCTGTGTATAATTTCCACACTGACTTCAAGTAAGCCTTTTGTTACAACTGAATCTGAAGAGAATTTTCAAAGGTGCACTCTACAGGAGATCAGTACGTGAATAACTTCTATTGTTTTTTGTTATTGAAATTTTCCAAGGTTTTCAGTGAAGTTGTCCCCCAGGACCTCAAACATGCTTTTAAAGGCAAAGTGGGGCGCTTGTGGCTCAGTCAGTTAAGCGTATGACTTCAGCTCTGGTCATGATCTCCCAGTTTGTGAGTTTGAGCCTTGCATCAGGCTCTATGCTGCCTCTGTGCTGACAGCTCGGAGACTGGGGCCTGCTTCAGATTCTGCACCTTTCTCTCTCTGCCCCTCCCCTGCTCATGCTCTGTCTCTCTGTCTCTCAAAAATAAATAAACATTAAAAAAAAATTAAAGGCAAGGTGATTGCAATCTTGGTCTTTTTTGCAATTTTTTTACCTTAATATAATCTTTATCTTTTGCACAACTCTGCTATCTGCTATATTTTGTATAGCTTTGGGTAATGAAAAAATTAATACATTCAAATAGCAGTTGTGAAGTTCTAAGTAAGTAAAATGATTCTTTTATTTAATGCTTATAATTCTGTAATGTGAGTATTGTTAGGTCATTTTGCCAATGAAGAAAACTTGGAAAAAAAGTGATGAAGTGACTTGCCTAAGTTTAAACAGCACATGCACAACTAGGTCTGAAATTCATGTCTTCTGAGTTCAAATCATACCCTTTGTCAAGTGTACCATGCTGTTATCTCCAAATGTTTTTAGTGGAATAATATTCTATTGGATGGTCATTTAAACTTGCATAATGAAACATGCATTGCCTCTTGCTAATATGTTTTTCCAATATTCAAAAATATATACTGTGCTCTATGATGAATAATGTCAACAACTGCAACTTGATGTAGAGTTTTTTCATTAACTATAATTCTAATAGTTTCTCTTCTGTTAAGATACACAAGGTCAAAATTGTGCCAGAGTTGAACAATGCCTATTTCACATCATTTAATATGTATATATGTTTTTTATATGGTAAAGTACTTCTGGCATTTCTTTTCCTCTATTAACAGAAGTTTACTCATTCTGGAGGTTATAAACGGCTCAGTGCTTTTCTGACACTTCTGAAAAAGGATTGGATTAACACTGCTAATATCTCAGAAATGGAAAACATTCCTTGGGGGGATTCAATATAAGTTTATGTGTATGTATCTCTTTTTTACTTAACTTGGAAGGGCATAAATATTTATCTTTAGTTTTAATAACATGTAATGTCCTTCATTTAGAGTCAGACTTGACCTTTTAGAAGAAATGCCATCTAATGCTATAAATTATTGAGCAATGCTTTGGGTAATATAAAAAAAAGTTTCGAATAACCACTCAAGTCTATTATTAAGTGATAATCTTCATGATCCCTGTAACCATGAACAGACACTCATTTAGTCTTCATAAAGTTACTGCTGGGCCAATGTGTCAAAACAATGACAATGCAATGGCACTTTATGTAAAGCAGTTTTCTAAGCTGAAACTATCTAAGGGTTGAAAATCCCCAATCACATTAGAATCCCCAAACCTGGCAGAAATCAGATAACAATAGGAGGTGGACGTATGTCAGAGATTAAGCTATTATCTGTCAGTGTCACCCCGCCTTTAACCATGGTTGGGGTTGGGACTCTGCCAACCACATTTCCGTGGGGCCAGCTGGCTCCTTGCTGGGCTCAGCCCACTCTGTCACTACTCAGATGACTCCAGTTTGAGTGATTTTGCAACACATGCAGGCCAGTCTCTTCACACTCCCTTGAGGAGGTCTAGGTCTCAGACTCCAGGTTCCCCTTCTGGGCCCAGATAAAGCAGCACCAGCTGAGCAGAGTTTCTGCTCTGCAATTCCCCTTTTTGACATTAAATTTTGATAACCCCCAACCTCATCCTCTGTTTTTCCCAGCCTTGGAGTTGGTAGCTGCTTCCTGTAGTGGCTGACTCCATTATGCCATAGTGTTTTCTTTTTGCTTTTTCAGTTCCTTAATACATAGTTAGAAAGTTTTTATATATGATTATCCCTGTTACATTAACTAAGTGATTTCTGATTTCTGAACCAAAACCAAGGTTGCTTGGGGTGAAAGGAAATAGCGGAGGGTCCTCTCTCTGCAAGTAAGTGTGTTTAGCTGCAACTGGAATGTCCTGGGAGCAGGAAAAGGGAAAACAGTAAAACAGCATAATCCAGAGCCGTCACAATAGACTATTTTGGAACAAATGACCAACCAGTTTACTTCTCATAGGGACGATGCTACATGAATATTAGTCTAAGCAATACATTCATCATTATTGTTAATGGTTACTGTTAACTATTATTAGGAGTTAACATTGATTATGCAGTAAAAATATACCAAGCATAATGCTGATTATACATATGTTATTTGATTTAGTCCTTAGAACAATCTTATGATGTAGAAATTAATTTTCTGCTCACTTCATGGATGGGACAACATATTTTGCAGTATTAAGTAACTTGCCCAGGTTTGCACCACTAGTAAAAAGAGAAAAAAAATTAACCACAAATTCAAGCAGAGTGTAATTTATGAGAGATCACTGTGGATAAAACTGTTAATACTTCGTAAGCTATTTATGTTGCCCAGCCTCTCCATTCTGTTTTCCTTTCATGAGAATCTATTTTCACAGTGAACTCCTGACTCTATCCACTAGTGGTGGATGCTTATATCCTAGCCAAGTGCAAGAAATGGAAAATAAACTAAGAAGAGCACAGACTGCTTAGACAGTCTGTTAGCAACATAAACATACTGATCTTTTGCACACTTATAAGCCCAACAGATTTTATATAGGACAAATAAATAATGTGAGGAATTTCTCAGAGTTAGCTTTTTTGCATAGTGGAGAGTCATCTGAAAGCTTCAAGCTCTATAACTATTTGGCTGATTAAGGCTCTTGCTCTGTGGTAGGTAAGGATAGATTTATCTATCATCTCTCTCTCTCTCTCTCTCTCTAATGCTTTTTGTTGAGCTCTAGTTTAGACAGAAACTCCATTTTAGGCAGAAATTCTTTAAATGTAGAAGGATGCCATAAGTTAGAAAACACTTAAGAAATCACAATGCTAAAACAGTTTTATATTGACAGGCTAAAAGACAATGTACATTAATTGAAAACTTTATTCACAGCAATTAGGACAGTGTTCTATATCCTGAAAAAAAAGCTGTATTAGAACATGTCTTTAGAATTGTCGAAAACTAAAATTTTCAAATAGGAGGACTATTGAAATGTTATCTTTCCTTAACAGTAAATGGGATTTTTTAATGCTGTCAGGTCTTCAGGTCATTTTTAGGACAAGTTATTACAAACTATTTAATATTTAAAATAAAATACTGTATTTTATAGAAATTATAACACTTCTTGGAGAAAAATTATCATTTAAAATTGCTATTTTGTCATAAAGGCCTCACTAGTGAAATAACTTGCTTAACTCAGCAGTTGAACATAGTGGTTACATGATTGTGGGTCCGATTTTCCTTTAGGTAAGGTTGTCTCCTTCTATTTAACTCCATAGACTGATATTGTTCTCCTTCTGTTTTGCTAGATTCACACAACGTTGAATCTAAACGAATAGTTTATGGTTGTAGTTTTGTCATGAATTTACTGTATGACCTTGGGAAAACCAAAGTCTCTCTAAACAAAGGAGATGAATTAATAACACAAATTGGGCATCCACTATGTTTGAGCCTTAATGATAGTGCCTGAGGATATGATAATAAGCAAAACTGGGCATCTTTCCTGCCTTCGTGGAGGAAGAGAGGCAGACATAAATCAAATACCATCACCACAGAGAAATGCAACAGTAAAAACCAGGAGAAGTGCTGTGAAGGAACAATACTGGGCGCTGAGAGAGGCCAACAGAGGAACCTAATTTAGTCTGAGAGTGGTGTTCATGCTGAGATCTGAGGGATGAAGTCAAGTAGTAGATGGCAGAGGGAGGTATGAGGGGAAGGAGCAGCACAGAGGAAGGTGTTGGGGTGGGAGGTACACAGTGTTCTTGTGGAACTGAGAAAGGAGCCGCGTGGCTAGAGCAAAAAGAACAAGGCCCTCCCAAGGGATCGTGAAATTCTCTTTCCTATTTAAAATGTCCATTACAAACTCTTTTTCCAAATGCAAAGCTATTTTGCACTTTTATACTTTGGGATTTTTCATTTGTTTGTTTGACTAGAACGTACAATGAAAAGCTTAAAAGATGTTTACCTCATTTTTGTGTATGTGGTCTAATGATCTATGTATAGTTGGCCCTTGCTCTGCGTATCTCTGAATTTCCACGACCAATATTTAGTTACAGAACACCAGCCTCCCCACAGCACAAATCAAATTTCAGTTAACATAATATATTAACTGTGAGTAATTTCATAAAGTCCGAACTTTGCTGCTAGTTTTTCAGTCCACAATTCACTGTGTAAGTAACAGAGGTGCATCATGATCAGTGATCAGTCACATCACTTCATTCAAAGTCTGTCTCGTTGTGATGCAGTAGTTGTATCGTCTCCTTGTTGCCAGTGGCAAACCCATGTGGCACTTTACAAAAATGGATAATCAGAAGAGGAAATTGGTCAACAAAGTTGAAAGTACAGCAAAGAACAGACGAGGGATAACACTGGAAGTGAAATAAAATTAGATGCAATGGAAGTGGAGGAGAAACAGCTGCGTGAGGATTGTTGGCACTCTTCTGTTGGAGAGACTATAGATATCGAGCCAGAGGGCCTTAGTAAAGCAAACATATTGACATAAATGAGGAAAATGGTTGTGAAGTGGTAAAAAGAGATGAGGATACCCCAGAAGAAGTGACACTCACAAAAGACCTACACACTGAAGAACTCTCAGAGATGGTTCTCAACACCGATACATTGCTGATGTTGGTCCAGCCTGAGAAAGGAATATGACAACTCACCAAGACACAAGAAGGATGCTAGTTCCGTACTGTAAGTTGTATGAGAAAGCAAGCACTGCTCAAACTACTTTTGACAGGTCTTTTTTACAAAGAACTAAAACACATTAATTCTCATTTTTTACTGTTTTAAATTACAGTGCACTTAAAGCTATTTTACTGTATTTCCCTACTATTTATAACCAAGAGTAAGAGAGTCTGTAATGTTTTTATATTTTTAGAGCTCATGGAAAATTCTATTTTTTCTGATGATTATTAACATCACTTGGTATGGGTTCCTTTATGGCCCAACACTACTACGCAAAGCCAGAATTGTCTGTAATTTTACTGAATTTAACGACTACAGCATTGCAATGTGTCAGATGAAAGCAGATGTATTTTAGAAGGTTGGAGTCATTTTCTGAGTTTACCAAACTCTCGGTATTGAAGAATTGTAAGTCAACAACAGAACTGGAAAATAATATTGGTTAATTAAATTTTTGGAGTATTATTCAAATACTCAATAACGAAATTTTAGGCTTAAGGACCTCTCAAGTCCTAAAATTCCAAGATGTACTATGCTTCAGTAAGCACAATGAAAACAGGAAAATCTGTCTATATTATATTTTTTGAGATTTAGTAAAGAATTTTCTTTATTTCAAATATTAATCAAGAACATCTAGGAATGAAATGTGCAAAACAGTTAAAAGATAATTTAACCAAATGGAAACAAGAATGAAAAATTTACATACCGATTGTAGAAATCTTCTCTGTAGTAATCATAGTCAAAGACATAACCACTAAGGAGGGAAACAAAAAATTAGTTGACATTTGTTCAACCACACTCATTTTGGTATTAAGTTATGAGGTTATAACAAGAAATTTGTTACTTTGAAGTATTTATTTTTCAATGTAATTATGTATCCCAAGGGGTTTATACGACAATGCCCAATTGGATACAGTGCCATGTCAAATTATTATATGACTGGCAATGCAAATGATTTGCATGGTTTGGGATGGAAGATGAGAGCAGGAAGCAAAACAAAAATTTTTAATATTAGTAATTAAATATGAATGAAGGTCATTTTTTCCAGACCAATATAATATACTTATCCTTTCTTCCTAAGGTATATACAATGAGGCTAACAATGAACAAAAGGTATGGAAAGGAAAGGTTTAATGACCCATTGACTGTAATAATGCAAAATAGAAATGTGGTTTCCTTAGAAATTCAGCATTTTTTTCATTCTATTTTTATTTTATTAAAAAATTTTTAATTTCTTTTTTTTTTTGAGAGAGAGCACAAGCATGCATAGGGAGAGGCTGAGGGAGAGGGAGAGAGAGAACCATAAGCAGTCCCCATTCCCAGCCCCGAGCCTGATGGGGGCTCCACAGGGCATCTACAATGACAACAACATGGGGTTCCATGCAGGATTCAAGGTGAGACTAGACATGGGGCTCAATCTCATGACTGTGAGATCATGGTCTGAGCTAATTATTTTCATTCTAAAAACTTATGATTCAATACACAGAAAAAAAAACCCACATTGCCTGAATCTTACCAACAATAACTTAATATTATAGAGTATTTAAATAGCAATTAATAAATACATTTCAGTGAAAAGATTAACCTTCTTAAAGGAATATATCATAAAACTGTTTCCATCTACTTATATAACTTATAAAGCACTTTATGTGCATTATTTCCTTTAATTTTAGTACTCAGAACAACTCTGGTGGATACTGTAATGAGAAGAAGCTAAGGTGCACAGGACCTAAGTGACTTGCTCCAATTCTTTTTGCTTGTAAAGTGACAGAGTTGAGACAGGAGAAAAAGTCTCCTGAATCCACCTCTGAAGTATTTTTCCATGGCACTGTGCAACCCTCCCCAGCCTGCAAGAAATTTAAACTCATGATCAATGAAGTATCTCTAGTATAAGGGAGTGATGATTTTTAAATATTTATTTATTAATTTTTAATTGGCATGAAACATACATAACAAAATTTACCATTCTAACTATTTTAAGTATATGACTCAGTGGCATTAAGTACATTCACAATATTGTTTAAAGATCACACAATCCATTTCCAGACTTTTTAATTATCCCAAAAAGGAATTCTGTACCCATTGAACAGTAACTCCCCATCCCCCACACCCCCCAACCTGGTAATCTCCATCCTACTTTCTGTCTCTGAATTTGCCTCTTCTAGGTACCTCATATAGTGGAATCATACAATATCTGTCCTTCTTAGCCTGGCTTATTTCAGTTAGCATAATATTTTCAAGGTTTATCCATATTGTACCATACATGAGAATTTCATTCCTTTTTTTTTAAGTTTATTTATTTATGTTGGGAGAGACAGAGAGAGAGTGCAAGCAAGGGAGGCACAGAGAGAGAGGGAGACAGAGGATCCGAAATGGGCTCTGTGCTGAGAGCAGAGAGCCCGATGTGGGGCTTGAACTCATGAACCATATGAGATCATGACCTGAGTCGAAGTTAGATGTTTAACTGACAGCCATCCAGGTGCCCCGAGAATTTTATTCCTTTATTCCTTTTTATGACTGAATAATAGAATACTGCATATAAACACACACACACACACACACACACACACACACACACACACACATATCTATCATCTATCTATCTATCTACCTACCTATATATATATATCTGTTACATTTGGTTTATTTGTCTGTTGATAGACATTTGAGCTGCTTCCACCTCTTGGCTATTGTGAATAGTGGTAGTATGAACACCAGTGTGCAAGCATTTGTTAGAATCCCTGCTTTCATCCCTTTGGGATATGTAACTAGAGTGGAATTGCTGGATCATAAAGTAATTTTATGATTAACTTTTCAAAGAACCACCATTAGACAGGCAAGTAATTTTATATTCTCCAATTGATCAGTTTAACAATCCTTTATTTTGTAACTATTTTTTTCTAATCAGGAAAATTGAAAGAACGTATTAAGAAGGACTTTTTACTCCTGGTTTTAGAGATAAATGTGTTTATATATTTTTACAGTTATTACATAGTGGGGAAAAGCTAGATATAGGATACCAGGCCTATTAGGCAGACTTAGTTCTGCCTCTAAGACCCTAATGGAGCACAGTGAGTTTGAACTCAAGTTCTGAAATGCAAAGTGTAGATGTACCCCATGTGCGTGTCTGGACGGAAGACCGTGGCCAGGCCAAAGCTGCTGCTATCCACCTATGCAAAACAAGGAGGACAATGAGACCATTGCCTAAACAGTGAGAGAAAAATAGCCACTTTCATCTGACAGCCACAGATTGTTAAGGTAGTAGTGCTTTATGCTTCAGTATATTTTGCTGATTTTGCCGGTGTAGGCACAACTATGATGTTAAGAGATTTTAAAGACAACCTATTGGCTACCACCAATCCCTATGGTATAAAATTCACCTCAAAACCTTCCTGATACAGCAGTGCATATGCCTCTTTCACTGCAATTTACTCACTTCTGCAGATATGAGTTAGGTTTTTTCAGATTCCACATGTAAGTAGTATTATATACTATCTTTCTATGTCTGACTTATGTCACTTTGCATAATGCCCTCAAGGCCCACCCATGTTGTCTTCAAATGGCAGGATTTCCTTCTTTCTTGTGGCTGAATACACACACACACACACACACACACACACACACACACTATACCTTCTTTATTCATTTATCTGTTGACGGACACTTAAGAACTAACTAGTAATTGGGTGCCTGGGTGGCTCAGTCCTTAAGTATCTGACTTCAGCTCAGGTGATGATTTCATGGCTTGCAAGTTCAAGTCCCACATCCCACATCAGGTGAACTCATTCCCTGCTTTGGGTAAGCTTAAGCTCCACTTTGGGTAAAAAAAAAAAAAAAAAAAAAACATGAGCCCCGTTTCTGGTGAGCCCTGCTTATCTCTCTCTCTCTCTTTCTCTCTGTCCCTCACTCACTTGTGCCCTGTCTCTCTCAAAGAAAAAAAGAACTAGTAATTGTGTGATCTTGGCTAATGCTTGGTGGTAATCATTTTGTAATATATTAAGTGTATCAGATCAACATATTGTGTACACCTTAAACATGCACAACATTATATGTTGATTATATTTCAATAAAGCTGGAAACCAGGAATATGCTGGTAGAATACAAATGTATGCATAAAAGCATTTGTGTTTGTGTAATACAAATGAGGTTTCCAACAGTGAAAGCAGAGAAAAAAAGATGATTAAAACACTGTATCATTTTAAGAAACCTATCTAGATTTTGTTTACAAACATAGCATCTAGAGAAGGAGATATTCTACTTATTGATGCCTTATTCTTTGTATTTAACATATATAGTGTTATTTAATCTAAACAACAACCTATAAGATGTAGAGTATTATTCCAATTTTATAGGACGCTGAGGTCTAGGGATATTAAATACCCTACATAACACAGGCCAAGTATTCTAGGACAGCATACTCATTCGTGTGCTCATTTATCAAAATTTGATTAAGGACATGTGTGTCAGGAACTGTGCTTGGCACTTAGGTTTAGAAACAAACGGGGCACCTGTGTGGCTCAGTCAGTTAAGTGTCTGACTTCAGTTCAGGTCATGATGTCACAGTTTGTGAGTTTGAGCCCCATGTTGGGCTCTGTGCTAACAGCTCAGATCCTGGAGCCTGTTTTGGATTCTGTGTGTGTCTCTTTCTCTGCCTTTCTCTCTAAAATAAAAAAATAAACATTAAAAAAAAGAAGCAAAGTAGGAGGCTAACTTTGATAAGCATCAATTAGCAAACACAGATGACCTAATGGTATTGATCCATCTCCCTGGTATTGCCACTAGCTCACCCCACATCTTACAAACTCCCCTGCATTATTTTAGCAGAACTGAGTTCAACGTCTGTCCTGTTTAGAGAGTCCTGAATACAGTTTTTTCTTTGTCTGTTTAATTTGTGTGTTGCATTTTTCTTCTTTGACAGTGGTGGAGACAGATGAAAAGCTTAGAAGAAAAACATTTTACACTGAAAATACTCAGAAGTAAATGAATGTGATATAGACAGAAGGGGAGAAATATTTAAAGAGATTAACCAAGCCTGGCTGCTCTGAGGAGGTGACATACAACTGGAGGCTTGAAGGATGAGAAAGGGCCTATGAAGAGCCAGGAGAGAAAAGGAACAGAGGAACAGAAGGCACAAAGGAACAGGTCAGGAAAAGCCTCAATGGATTCAATGGAGCCAAAAGGTCAGTCCAGGGCTACTGTTATTACTCAGACAAGAACTGACAGTGTCCTGGGAAACACTGCAGCAGAAAAGATGGAGAGGGTTAGACAGGTTCAGGACATGTTTTGGAGGCAGACTCAACTGGATTTATCACTGAGGCAGTTTAAGAAACTGGGCAGACTGTGTTATCCTTTCTCAACCTGGGAAAGATTGGGAAGAGGAGGTTCTAGAGGAAAATCTTGAGTTCAGTTTTGGACAAGATAGCATTAGGATGCTTGTGACACATTCAAAAACACTTTCATGGGTGATTAAATAGTCTTACTGAGGGGAACGCTAAAGAGGGCGTTTGCTGGGAAAGTAAGTCCAGGAGTTGTGAGCATGCTGATGGCAATAAAGCCATTGAAAAGGTAAGATCTTTAGGGAGTGAATGTAGAGAGAGAGAGGTCATGGAGGCCAGTCTTGGGGATTCTAGAATTGTAGAGGTCAGGGAAGAGGAGAAGAAAGCAGAATAGTTTGGTCAGATGTGGATAGGAGACAGAGCTCTAATCTACGTAGCTCTGACTCTGGGCCCCGGTTGCCACTTACTTTGTATGACATTTGTACTGGTTTTCTAGGGCTGCCATAACAAAATACCACACACTAGGAGGCTTAACGAACTAACATTTATTTTCTCACAATTCTGGAGGCTAGGAGTCCAAAGTCAAGGTGTCACCAGGTTTGGTTTCTTCCAAGGCCACTTTTTTTTTTAAGTTTATCTATTTATTTTGGGAGATCAAGCGAGTGAGCAAGTGAGCAAGTGTGAACTTGGGAGGGGCTGAGAGAAAAGGAGAGAGATGGAGGGAGGAGGGGCAGTGAGAGAGGGAGGAGAGAATCCCAACAATGCTCCCCATGCTGCCAGTGCAGAGCCCAACTCGGTGCTCAATCTCATGAATCTTGAGACCATGACCTGAGCTGAGATTAAGAGTTGGAAGCTTAAGTGACTGAGCTACCTAAGTGCCCTATGAGGCCACTTTCTTGACTTTGCAGATGGCTACCTTCATGTTGTCTCCTCACATGGTTGTCCCTCTGTCTATGTTGTTTGAGTCTTAATTTCTTCTTATTATAAGAATACCTGTCATATTGGATTAGGGAAGACCAATATGACCTCATTTTAACTTTATCATGCCTTTAAAGACTATCTCCCAACATAGTCACATTTTGAGGAACTGTGGATTAGAGTTTCAATAGGTGAATTTTGGGGGAATGAATTAGCTCATAGCACCATTGAAAAATCTATTTAATCTTTGCAAACTATATCTGCAAAATGGAATAGCACTGTTTCTAGTGAAAATTTTTAATCATTTTTCATAGAGCTGATATTTAAACACAGGTTTACCTGAATCGAAAGTTGGTGATTTTTCCTATTGTGTCATGTTGCATTAGATATTTGTTAATTTAAATAAGCTTAATAATCTTAGTGGCTTTAGCATATATAATTATTTATCCTCAAATGTTCAAGAGAGCATTTTAAAGATTTATGAACATGATGATGAGAGCATTTAAAGATATAAAAGTTCATCTTAATTTTTATATGTCTTCTCTCTCTTTTTAAACTCCCTGAGTGCCAAATATGACATATAGACCAATTAATAAATATGCTATTAATGGAATGACAATGATGATTCTACTCATATGTTTTGTACCTTTAGGAAATAACTTCAATAATTTAATAGCTTTCTGGAAATTTAAAAATGCATGAGAAAGAAGAAATCATTTTTATTTTTCTTAGCTGCTACTTAAATTATCTTGTCCAAACCGTTTATTTTTTTGTTCAATCCTGACTGCTAAGACATATTTGCAAGAACAAGTTGCAGCTGAACATTCTGAACTGTTTGATCTCCAAGTCCCACCAACTGCCATCAGGAACTCAATTTTACCTGTCAAAGTTCAAAATGAAATGAAATGCACAAACAGACCTTACTTGGTAATCACCACAAGCCTGTTTTTGTCTTAATGGTTTGGGCTTTTAGCAGAAATGCCATGGCTGTAGTTGGCTCAGGTCATAGGCTGCAAAATCAAGCTGGCTTTCCAAGGAAGAAAGAGATTCAAAGGGATGAAAAGAGATAACCACAGGGCAAGCCTGATTTGTGACAATGATGCTTTCCCAGTTTTTCTGCCACTGGCTCTTTATCTGTATCTTTTTCCCTTCCCCAGCTTTGTCTCTCTTAAAAATCCCTTCATTTTTTTGTGTGTGAAACTCTATTTGAAATTAGTTGTCAGAAAATGGCATTTCCAGAAGTCATGTTCAGGTTTTTAAGGTGTTTTATGTATTCTAGCAGTTTATTGCCAGGGAAGACTTGTCTTTCAAGTTAAAAAAGATAGCCTTTCCTTTTCTCATAAATGGTTATGTTCGTGGGCTAATTTTCCTTTTTTTTTTTTTTAAGGGTAGAAACTTGGCAACTTGCATTGTAGTAGCTTTGTATGGCAATCTGGTTCTTAGGCTACTGAAAACAAAACAGTCATAAATTAGATGTTTTAGACACTTTCTATGAAGGAACTAAGTCAAGGGAATGTCAAGGCTTCTGTTGTTTGAAGGCGTGGTCACTGGCAAGGGGCAGGTACCTGACTTTAAAAAGGTGAAACGACAGTTTTGAATATTTCACACAAATAGTGCACTTTAAAAATTTTTAAATCTGGTACGCTTTTATGACTTTTATTCTACTTTTCAAGGTGTACCTTTGTTCTAACTGCTCAGATTTCCTCTGAAACTGGAATTAGTAAGTGTTTAGAGTTGCACACTCACAATCTTTGTTTCATTACTGAAGATTAAATGACACCAAGTAGCTTTCTGGAATTTAATTTAAGCTTTTTCATTTATAGAAGAAGAAATCACAACTCATTAGGTTTTGCAATATATGAGATCAATTTTATCTAATCCCTTTAAATTCATAAAACTGGCTTCCTCTGAATAGACTAATACACAAACGTATTTCTTTTTATTTTCCATTGCAGAACTTCATTAAAATATAATCAAAAGAAAATGAATAAACTTCCTAGCACAAGGAGGGAGCATTTTAATGGTTTCATTACAGACATCCTGCCAATAGTAACTACTACTGAAGCCTTCTCAATTGCTACATCAGGCTTCCCAAATTAAATGGAATAATCAATTTCTGAGTATTTTAAGTCAGGCACAGTATTGGGAGTTGTGAATAAGAATATCTGCAGAACATGACTTCTAACTTCAAGGGATGTCAATCTAAGTGTAAGGGATTAGACAAATAACATATGAATATAATTTAAGCAGAATTTGAAAAAAATGCCAAAATAGAAATTAAAACTGCTATGAAGCCTATAGGCAGAAGAAATAGGATATGGTTGGTGGGACACAGGTAACAAATAAGGCTTTAGAAAAAGACGGCATTTGAATTGGTCTTTGTAAAGGTTAGGAATTTGACAAGTGAATGTTTGAAAGGAGGCCCTTCCAGAAGGTCAAGAATTGGTGGTAGAAAAATGTGGAATAAGTTTGTAAAACAGTGCTTTTGTATTATTCTGTGTCATTAACACAACTTTTCTTCAGAGTACCTGTGGAAGTCATGAATGCAGAGGTCATGAGGTAGGCTAACTGACTGAATTTCCAGAGCATACTTCTCCATGGTTAAGGTTGTTGGTAGAAGTATCCTCAGAGGTACCTATTGGATCCTATTTCTAACTTGTCATAAAATAATGGTGTAGGTTTCCAAATGTCACAGTATATACAGTTGAACAGATTTATAAACTTTGTCAAGGTAATATGTGGCCAAAAATCTGTCTATTTTCTTTTAGGGAATACATATAACATTTAATTTTTACTTTGGTGTGTGTGTGTGTGTGTGTGTGTGTGTGTAGTGGATGGACACACACACATACATTAAAAATTCAAAAACAGTGAAAGAAGCTACTTAGTCTAAGTTTCATTGACAAAATACTTGATTTACTACCGAGGACTCTGGAATTGAGGGAGGAGGTGAGGAGGAACTGAAAGAATTGTGACACATTTGTTGAGTTCCTTAATTGGGGATCAGACCTGGAACTTAGCAAGATGCAGTGACTAAGAAATTCAAAAGATTAACACAACCCAGCTAGCCCAGGTATGAGTTCTGGTCTTTTAGTTGCAGCAAGTCAAGTTCACTGTTTCACACACTTAAAGGATAATTACTTTAATTATGGCAGGTGTAGAGAGTGAATTCTGGGAACAAGAGAGAAAAAGGAGGGGAAAAATTATTTTTCTGTGTTCTGGCTGAGTTAACACAGGGATTGTGATTTTGGAAGTATCTTCCTGGATGGGGCATGCATGCTGCCTTTCTCTATGCCTGGCTCTGTTAGGAAGGATGTTAACACATGGAATTCCAAATTGTGTTTAGTTTTCATTTTTGTCTTTTGATCTAGAATAAATGAAAAGAAAATGATTCTTTTAAATTCATAATTACTTGATAAAGCTACAACAAAATGAAAATTTCTTTTTTCGCAAACAGCACAACATACTTGGTAAAAGAGCTATAAATGTGAAGGCAGGAGAATGAAGAATCTAGCTATTTGGAAGGCCTGGCCTACAGATAAATAGTCTTGCCTGGGACCAGTGAAATGGTCTCCAAACTGGTATTCCTGGTCCCAAGAATATCCACGTCTCCTACGCATGATATACACTGCTAGTGACTTGAAAGCATCCTTTTTACAAAATATCAAAAATAAAACAACAACAACAACAACAACAACAACAAACTCTTCAATTATTCCCTGTGGCCTATAAGGTAATGTTCAAACCCTTTAATATTCAGTGTTCTCCCAAATGCAGCTCCTTCTTCAATGTTCTCTAATAATTTGTTCAATCATTCTTTCAACCATTCAGCATTTCCCAACACCTACTCTGTGCAGCAGAGAAACATTCCTTGTGGTCACAGGGAGACATTCTGTGTCTCTACACAGTCTTCTGTACTAGCCCAACTGGTTGCTCAACAGTTACAGGGTTTTGCTCAAGCTCTCCATCTGTCAATATGTTATATATTCTTTCAGTTGAATATTATCCATTCTTAAAGGCCAAACTCCAGACCCACATCTTCCCCAAGCATAAAGTCTGTGGGGATACAAGAAATTCCATGTATTGTGCTATTCCTCATTATAGTCTTTTTGTATTGACACTTAATTCTTGCTTGTCAGTTCTCTGCTTTTTCCTGTCACTTAGCTAATTTATATAGATTTATTTCTGTTAGCCTTCCCCTTCACAAATCAATCTCTCTATTCCGTTCATCATTCTTGTCTTCCTTCTTTGAACCTAATCTAATATGTCTTAATTTCTTGACATGGAAGTTTCCAGAGTAAGATATTCCAGGTGGACTCATGTCAAAATCCTGTAGAGTATTATCTATCTCTTTGTTTTAACTGAATTCATCCATAAATGTTCAGATTTCATTCTTAAAGCTTCTTATGCATACTTCTATCTGACCACATCATGTAACAAGTGACCATCTATGAGTCTGTTTCACTAGATTGTGAGCTTTGAAAAGGCAGAGTGTTTGCAGTCATCCATTTGAAATTTTTTGAATTGAATGTAATGTGTCTGTGGCAATTCCTGCTATAATATATATGTATTGTTATTACTTCTTGTAGGAAAAAATGTCTATATGAAACATTTCAAACACCTCAATATTAATATTAGAATATTTAGGCCATTACAATTGCTATGTTGGGGGCACCTGGGTGGCTCAGTCGGTTGAATGACTTCAGGTCAGGTCATGATCTCACTGTGAGTTCAAGCCCCATGTTGGGCTTTGCACTGACACTGCTTCAGATTCTCTGTCTCCTCTCTCTGCTTCTCCCCAACTCGTGTGCACACACACTCTCTCTCTCACTCAATCTCTCAAAAATAAATAAACATTAAAAAAATAAAACAATTGCTATGTTGGGTTAGACTTTTCTATAAATAATTTTTTTATGTTTATTTACTTTTTGAGAAAGAGAACAAGCCAGGGACGGGCAGGTGGAGGGGGTGGAGAATTCCAAGCAGGTTCCACGATCTCAACACAGAGTCCAATGTGGGGCCTGAACCCACAATCCATGATATCATGACATGAGCTGAAATCAAGGGTCGGATGCTTAGCCAACTGAGCCACATAGGTGTCCCTTGACTTTTCTGCCAATAAATTGATATTTATTCCCTCTCAGTTCTAAATCCACCTTTTTTTTTTTTGCCCTTGCTTTGTGATAATGGAGCTAGATCCTATAAACATTGCCCATTTGTCAGTTGGCACTATGTTAGGGATGGTCAGAGGGCACTGGAGGAAAACCACAAGGCAAAGAGAGAAAGCAGCTTCTTTTCCAGGTTCCCATGGACTTTTCTCCTTGCTCTATGGCACTGCTGTCAGCAGCTTGTAGGAGAGTCAGTGATGCTCACTGGCACCCCAGCAGGAGGGTGCTTACCCATTATCCCAGGCCACCAACATCCCCACAGATTTCTCTGCCATTCAGTAGACTGCAGCCACACCCTCTCCTATGGGGTGTGAATCTCAGCCTCAGAGAGAGAGGCTCTTTAAATTTCTTCCTTCCTTGGATACTCTTCTTCAGCCACAGAGACAGTACTTGTTCCCCATATTTTCTATTCTGATATTCTTTTGTAGTCTTTTAAAGTAGTTAACCGTGTATTTTACTAGTTAGTAATTCTTCATATTAAATTTAAACTGTTAAAATGACTGGTGTAGTTTCTATCTTCTGTCTCCTGACTGGACGTTGCCTGATACACACCTGTTTAGGGGATTCTTTTTTCTACATGTTTGAGAATGACCAAATGTGACATTTAGTCAAAGGGTATAGGCTGTTCATTTATCAATAAACTTTTCACATAGCTTGAATAGTTGATAGATTTATTATTATAGCTTTTGTCTTTTTGGAGTACAATAATTTTTCTAGGGTTTTCCTTCAAGACTAAATGTATCAACTGCACATGTTCATCATGGTCGAGTATGGCTTATAAAAATGTTTGAGACTGATGTCAAAAGAAACGATAACAATAACAACAACAATGTTCATAATATTAACATTTACTGAATGTTTAGCATTTATCAGTCACTGCTCTAAGTGCTTTACATAAGTCAAATCATTTAATGGTCTTATACGTCCTATGAGTTAGTGTTAATATTATCCTGATCTTATAAGCAAAGGAACCAAAGGCATCAATATGATTAATTCAAGTCCAGAGCCTAAACCACATTGCCTATGGCTTACCAGATACTTCCGTAAGAAATATTAGGTATTTTTGCCAATTGCTACCACTACCAGAAGCAGAAATTAGGAATAAGCTATCATACCATAAGACTTATGAAATCTTAGTGGGCATTAACTAAAGAGTAGTGTGTTTAAAAAAGTAGATAATAATTCCACTGGACTCTTACTTTTTAGACATCTCCAGAAATAATTTAGCATATTTCATTGAAGTTTCATAAGGATATTAACAAACTGGAATGTATACAAATGAAAGAAATTAGGATGGCAATAAGTCTCAAAAATGACTCTGTATGAGAATGGTTGAATTAAATAAGGATGTTTGGTCTAGAGAAAAAAGCCTTTGGAAAAAAGGCAGCTAACTATTTAATTATTTGAAAGGTTGTTGAGTGAAAGAAGGGTTGAATTTATTCACTGTGGATTCAGAGGCAAAATAAGCCTTAAAAAGTACTAATTATAAGGAACAATGTTACTGCTAAATATAACAAAGAAATAGAATAATGAGTTCCAAATATCTTGAGTGTCTAGTAGTTTTGGCAAGAAAATAGAGTCATTGAAAGACAAATACCATGACCAAACACTGTATGATCTTGTGTAACAGATACATATGCTTCAAGAGGCTGAAAGTCATTTGTTAGGGATTTTGTAGAGAAGAGAATTGATGCATTACATAATTCTGGGATATCTTCCAAGTTGAAATTTCATGATTTTATTAAATCAAATTACTTTGTTAAAATGTAACATTTAACTATTCACCTACAGGTTTTTGGAAACATGGTGACCTGAATCTTGTTCCTTTTCTGCTTAGCACCAGTTCCAATCTCTTTGACTCTTCTCAATCCAAATGATGCAGAATTAAAGAAGAAATCAAAATTGAACTTTCATATCTAAAAAAAAAAGAATGTTTCTTCCAAAACCTATGGGACACACAAAGAACTAGACTCAGAAAAATATACACCTTAAATGTGTTCACTATTACAGACTACAGATGAAAAAGAAGGGAATTCAGTCTTAATCTTATTGGAAAAAGAGCAACACAGTAAGCCAAAGTAAACTAGGGAGAGGAAACTAGTGTCAGGCTCAAGTCTGAAAATCTATCATCATGATCTGGCACAAAAACAAATGAAAGGAGAAAAAATATGATTTTCATCAGTAGATGCTAAAGAGGTATTTGATAAAATTAAGAGGCAATCCTTATGATATATTCTAAGGAAAATAGAAGAAAACTACTTAAATAGATATGTGCGCAAACCAAGAAGAAACACTGAATGATTCTTCTATTCCTTATTGACTTGGTTTATACTCTGTCAATAACTACCTTCATGTGTACCATCATCTATAAACATAGCTTATTGTTGTAGTCTGTATTTTATTCTCACTGAATTGCCAATTCTCATCCTTAAATTCCGCATTTGTATAAGACAGAGTCTCCTTCCTAATTACTATTCTTCAAATTTTTAAAATAATATTCTCATCTCTAGATCTCATCTCATCTCATCTCAGGTTTTTCCCACCACTATCATTTTTTCCTACAGTCTTTTTCAGCAAATCATTTAGTCCCTTCATGAAGTTTTCAGTTAAAGAACATGATTAAATAGTTGTTAAACATATGTTCATAAATTAAGTTGATCCTTCTGATGGTGTCCAGAATCAAAGCAAAGTTAGTAGCTACCTTCATAAAATTCTGTCTGGGTTTGGTACATGGTAAAACATATTTTCTTTTTATGTCTTTCTGTTACCTTCACAAATAAATGATGACATAGCTGAAAATAGAATTCTTGTTACAATCTTTTCTCTCAAAAATATCTGTTATTGGCTTCCTAGAAGTACACATTACAGAAAAAACTGAGTCCAACGTTAGTTTTTCTCTTAAAGTTACCTTTTTTTGGGGGGGGAGGGCTGGATACCAATAGCGTTCTTTACATTTCGAATTGTAAAAACTTCATTTATAAAATCAATAATTATATTTTATCTTTCATTATTTACTCTTTTGTGTTCTGTAGTATTGTTCTCTGTGTTCTTCACAGAGAAATTTCATGTTCTCTGTGGCCATATTATTTACAGATTAAACTCTATGAACTTATGTCCATTTCTCTTTCCTTGTTCTCATTTTGCCACTTTCCTCTATTTTACTCAGGAAATGTTTATCAACTTTCCCTCTAATATCACTTATTGGCTTTTTCCCCCAGTATAGTATCAAATGTGCCATTTACTTCTTCATATGAGGCACTGTACTGAATCTAGAGTTCAGTTAAAGATCAACTGATATTTTCTAGATTAGTCTCTTCCTATTACCACCTATGAATATTTTTTAGAGGCACTTTCCTTCTGAGCCTTATTGAGATAAATTAACAGACATTTTCTTTAATATTCTTCAGTTTCTAAAATTAAATTTTTTGTTTTTATTTTTAAATTGTGATAAAATTGGCATATAACATATTAGTTTTAGGTGTACAGCATAATGATTTGATATATTGCAATATGATTACCAGAATAAGTTTAGTTCACATCCATCACCACACATAATTATAAAATTGTTTTTTTTTGTGATGAGAACTTTTAAGATCTCTCTTAGCAACTTTCAAATACACAATACAGTAAAATTAACTATAATCATTTACATCGCCAGGATTCCTGGAAGTGTGTGCATTTCAACCACCTATTCGTTTTGAGCAGAATTAAATCTTATTCAGAGGAATGAGTTCTCTTTGAGCCCTCCCAATATCACTAGGCTTACTTGTAGTGAAGAATTTTTTCATAAGCTGCCAGGCTTTTTTCTCATTAGTTCTTTTCTGTTTTAAGTCAATATTCAGTGTTTACATTATTATGACTACGTAAATATTATTTAAAGTCGAGGAATAGACTGTGATTACATTTCCTTCTTGTACAAATTGTTTACTTGGCCTTTATAAGCCTTCAGTTTTGATTCTTCCTAGAGTTCTCCATTGTCCTGCTGTAACCCGGATGGGTCCCCTCTGGGTCTGCTATGAAGCTACCATCTTGGTACTTTTCCTCACCAGCCACTTGGGACTTTTTTCTTTTTTGTGTTAGATACTTTTTTTTTGGTTCATTCAAATATTTTGGGGGAATGAGCATCAGTAGATTTCTTAGAAAGTATCTGTTAATCCTTCGATTTCTGAAAATACAGTTGATTCTCGTTATTCACGGATTCTGTATTTGTGAATTTGCAAAGATTACTTATAACCTTCAAATCAATACTTGCAGGGCTTTTGTGGTCATTCACAGACATGCCCAGAGTAGCAAAAATTTTTAGTTGCCGAGGCAGCACACTCCCAGCTGAGATTAAGGTAGTGTGCCGGTTTCTTTGTTCAGATCTGACACTGCAGATAAGTATACTTTTTGTGGTCTACATATGCCACATTTTTTGCATTTTTGTGCTTTTTATTGGTGATTTTCCTGCTTGCAACGGCTCCTAAATAGTATGCCAAAGTGCTGCTTAGTGTTCCTAAGCACAAAAAGCTGTGATGTGCCTTAAGGGAGAAAATACGTGTGTCAAATGAGCTTCCTTCAGGCAAGAATTATAGTGCGGTTGGCCATGAGTTCAACGTTAATGAATCAATGATATATATGAAATAAGCTACCTTTAAACAGAAACACACAAAGCAAGGTTATGTATTAATTGGTTAATGAAAATGTTGTGGCCAGAGGCTCACGGGAACCTAATCCTATATCCAATGGTTCAGTATTTGCTAATGACATGGTTGCAGTGACTTTATAGAACCGAACTACCACAAAAATAAGAGTCAAGTGGATCTTTTCCTTATCTGTATGCTTGATTGACAAAGTGTTTTGTAGAACTGATGGTCTGGATCTTTGGGTTGGATATCACTTTCTCTCAGAATTTTGAGGCCATTATTTCTTTGTCTGCAATTTCCTAATGTTGAGAAATTTGATGTCATTTTGATTGTGAGTCTGTGTATGTGGCTTTTATTCCTCTACTTGAAGGCTTAAGGTCTTCTTATCTATAGTAATTAATCTGCCTTAGTCTGGATCATCTTTCATTCTCCATGTTGAACATATTTCTATTTGAAAACTTATATGTTTCAGTTTTAGGACATTTTTTTTGCATTCATTATTTGATAACATCCTCTGTTTTCTTATTGTGAAACAGTGATTACTAGATATTGCTCTCCGGGAGTAAGCCTTTAATTATTTTTAAATCTTTAGTTTCTCCATCACTTTGTCTTTGTGATCTTTTAAATTTATAATCCAAACTTTCATTGAACTTTTCTTTTCTATGTTTTTAATTTCTAAGAATTTTTTTTGTTTTGAAGGTTTTTTTTTGTTGTTGTTTAGTTTAGTTTATACTCCTTATACTCCTTGTATTTTATACTTCTTACATTTCCTTTATCTGCAGTTCTGATTATCTCTGGGGTTTTCTTCCTTTCATGTTAGAGTATTTTTTCAAAAATCTGTTGATCCCCTGATGCTAAGTCATAATTCAGAGCATGCCACCAAAAACCTGACTGGATGGTGGGTGTGTGTGTGTGCATGTGTGCATACATATGGAGGGCTTGTTGACTGGAGGGTCTCAATGATGTGTGATGGGACAGGGTCCTAAGGGGATTATAAAATATCAGTATTACCAGATCTTCTGAGATGGCAAATTTTTTCAGAGAGGATAAACTGCTAAGTCTTAATTAAAGAGAAATCTCATCCTGGTCTAATGTTGAAAAATAATGGCATTTTAGGGTTTCCCTAATTTTTCCATAGGCCATTAAGAGGGTGGCGAATTCCCCACCCCACTCCCCACCCCCAACTGTGAAGCTAGAGAATGGACTGGAGTGTTAGGAATTAATGTAATTTCTGGTACTCAGCAAACATTTCACATGTATTAATTTTCTTCCTCATGGTAGAAACTCTTACAAGGCAAAGGGAGTCGCCGAAGACCAGACAAGAGAACATAAGCTCCTTTTTGAAGGCATACATTTTCTTAAAATGAAGAAAAAGAGAGAGAAGCAGAAGGGAGGAGAAGAGGGGGTAAAGAGAGGGGAGAGAAAGTGAGAGGAGGATAATGGGAGGAGGGAGAGGAAGAAAGAGGGAAAGGAAGAGGAGGAGAGTGAGAAGGAAAGAAAGGAATTGCCAGAGGGAAGGAGGGGAAATGAGGCAGGAGAAGGGGAAAAGGGATGAGGGGAGCTGAAGAAAGGTTGAGCACAGGGTTTCTCAGTGTGATGTGGTTACTGGCTAATTTGCCAGTTGTGTCATTCAGCATCTCTTCTAGGATACCTTTGGTGCAGCCAAATGGCACTACTAGTTATCTCCAGGATAGAAACTCAACCTACCTGACGTTGTCCCATCATGACCTTTTGTTTATAACTTGTCTTTCAAGAATTATCAAGTAATGCCTCACATTAAAAATATTTGCTTATTTTTAATTTTTTCTCCTAAAGCAGGTAGAGTTGCCAAGCAATGCCTTGTTTTATAGATATCAGCTTCTTTGTGTTTATCCTCTTCATGAGATGGCAAGGTCCTTAAAGGCAAAGACTTAGTCTTGTCCAAAACTTCTCAATTACTGTAGGGAAGGACCAGCTTTTTATTTAAAAAATTTCCCATCCATCACAGACTGTTAATTTTACAAAATACAAAGATGGTACACTTAGATGTCAAAACAGGATAAAAATGCTATAAAAGGTTCTAAATGCTTTCTCTTCCTTTTTGTATTTTACTAGTCACACCGGTAAAAATCAGTTCATGGATTGGCACTGTTTTACTGAATCCACTATTTTACACTGATCCTGGAAATATGATTCAAGAAGAATTTTGTATGGAATAAATTAAATCTCATCCAAATGTAATTAAATTGACAATCAGAAATAAAGATAAAGATCCTGGATCTTGATTATAATGCAATGGCATCACAATATCCACTTCTTGTTTTTAACCCTTGGTTTGTACTTTGAAGGTTTAAATGTTAAGCAGTGAGCAATGTTCTCAAAATAATGCGAACTTCAGAATTTTTTCAATCTATTTGACATTTAAGTCTAAATAGTTTGGGGCCACCCTTCATCTGTTATTGTCAAAAGTAAAGTTTGACTTTACTAAATTCTCCAGCAATGATAATTTGGTGTTGTGATCTCTGTAATACAGAAGGAAAGCTTAATATTCACTCATAGTAATAGGAAACTATTTCTGTCTAGTAGCCTGGTTTTAAAGGAGAGTCTAACATTGTTATCACATAGTATTTCGCATACACACTCACAGTGGTATTCACATAATGAATTGTTGCACTTACTGAAATTGGATGGCTGTTCATTGAATGACGGGCAGCAATGCTATCAAATTACTTCTTGTAAACTTCAAACCAAAAATTGGTAACTGAAGAAAGTAGGAATGAATGTTTTGATTTATTGGGATGCCCCCTAATCCCTGACTCGGTGGTCTGACATGGGAATCTGGAGAGCTCAGCATGCCATGGGTCTACTGAGATTCATTTTGGTCATCAAGGTCCATGATTAAAGAGCACATTTTTAAAACAACTTCTTTAAGGAGCCTCACTTTTTAAAAGGCTTTCAAGATTTTTTAGTATCCAATTGGGCTGTAACATATACCTCACTGAAATACCACTAGCACAATATGATAATTTAACCAAGATCTGGGAGAAATGTCTCATCAAGTGTTTCATCTTTTTTATGCTTTTCATTGAAGCCATAGTCCAGGGTTGTCTACTGTTGCATTAAACCAGAGGCACTGTTATGTTATTTTGAAGTTGAATGTGGCCTGCAGGTTCTAATGGTAAGTTCTGAATGTGGTCTAATTAAAATTTCACCAAAGAAATAATGTTTCTAAAGATATTAAACATTTGGGGGTTGATTTTTCATTTTAATATCTACTTTAGTTGGCATGCCAAAATAAAGTTGTTCAATACATTTTTTTGGCCCTGATTAGCTCCTAAAGTATAAACAATGCCTGACTTTTGCTAATATTTGACAGCTATCAACTATACTTTGATAACTGATTTGTTCTGCAGAGTTAAGTAGGGAATCTTTTGAATCAAAAGTATTCTGCACTTTGAAAATGTCATTAAAAGTGTTGAAAAGGTCACATTTTGAGATTGATGAAATAAAGATCAGTCATTCTTGGCTGGATGAACAGAATTTAATTGGGAAGTGAGGCTTTAAAACTTTTGCCAGCAGTTTCATAATGCAAATCAGAGATTCACACTGCCTCTGGAAGCAATAAATAACTTTTTATGTACATGATTATTTTCCTGAATAATTAAAGCTATTATGTAGATGTTCATGATGATTCGAATGAACACGAAACTCAGAAGAGAGCATGAAGTATCAGTATGCGTGAAATTGATCGCTCTTTAAGCAAAAGCCCCAGCATGGACTCCATTCCAAAATGGCTACCAATGTGCTCTGTGTCTTTATGGAGATTTCATCACATTTCCGTGTCTTAATATTAGAATAATTGCAATATCTATTTTCTCTATATGAGAATCAGTATAGATTTATCGAACAATAGAAAATAAAGGCTAATCAATAATTTGGACCCTTAAGATGGGGTCCGGGAAATTATTTAGGTAAGCAAATATAATTCCACTGGAAAGCCCACTTTAGATACATTTATGGAGTTAAAAACAAGAAAAATAAATTAGCTTTCTTTCCTTGGAGGTGGGTTGACTTTAATTGAATGAAATCAAGCACTTTATTTATTTTGAATATTTATTTCTACTGAGTTTTTCAGGACAGATCTTAAAAGTATATGAAACTAAGATCTTACTTTCAATTGAATTAATAGCACTATCTTCATGTAGCATTTCTACATATGACATGTAAGAAATCAGAGCCGTTTCTATTTTATCCATATCTATACCCAATAAATTTATCTTTCATAGGTCAGACTATCTGCCTACCCTTTCCAGGGTAGCTTGACACTTTAAAAACTCTTGTTACTCAAAAGCAGTGTGGGTGGCAGTAAGGAAATGGTAGTAATTGTGTAAGTTAATATACCTGCCAAAGCTCTGATTGCTTTAAATTTGTTTCCATAATATCATTTAAGATTACTTCTTCTCATGAGTGAGATTTTATGTATGACAAGTTCAGTTATTTATTTTCTTATTTATGGGTATTTGATGTCTATAAATTAGTTTGGCTAATTTAAAATTGTATGATATGAAGTGATCATAAATCCTTTGCAGATTTTAAAGGACTTCCCATTAGACTTGCCTTTTTAATATAATTACATGGTGAGGATTGCTATGACTAAGAGTTTAGACGATACAGTAAGATTATTTAGCCAATATTATTTAAATTACAATTTTAACAGCATTTTTATCTTAAATAGACATCTAGCCTTTATGATATCAGATTTGTTATTGGGTTGAATGGATTTAATGATTAAATATGTGTTTCTCCTCTCTCTCTTTGTCTCTCTCTGTTTGTCTCTCTCTCTCTCTCTCTGTCTTTCACTGTCTCTGTCTCTCTCTGTCTGTCTCTCTGTCACACACACACACACACACACACACACACACACCAAATGGCAGACTGACTTTTAAATACCTTAATTTATTATGATCAAAGATCTCATCCAAATTCTGGGGTGGGGGGAGGTTACCTAAGATATATAATGATACCAATTCTCAAAGTAAAACTGATATGAACTGTGACATTTGGCTTAATGTGACACTTTATTATATGAATGAATTAGACAGTAGTGGAAGTGCTGATAACACTCTTTTGAAATATCATCAGCTATAAAGTCCTGCACCACTGCTTTCTTTATAAGCAGAACTTAAATAAATCTATTTAATGATCCTATGTATTTTCTTCCCTCTAAGTAACACTATACTCCTGCCTGCTATAATCTGCAATTACTTTCTTTTCCCTGAGGAGAACATTTCACTGAAGAAATAAAAGTCGTTTCAGTCACCATGAGTCTCTCTGCTTCCTGAGACATTTTCAAATGGTAAGGACTGAGGAAGACTGTTTTTGATGACTCTACTCTATTTTATTATTGGAGAGTAATGAATTCTTGCTCCTTAAAAATGAGCCCTGGAACCCATGCATTCAAGATACCACTGTCAAAATATATACATACACGATTGATGACCCAATTTATTGGCGATACTGTATATGCCATCATAGTGCAGTTTAAATGATTTTGATAAGTACAGAAGAGTTGCATTGACAGGTGCAGAAATAAATAATGGGTTTAAGCTCTCAAATGTTTTTACAGCATTTCCCTGAGTGGAAGGTTGATAAATTAACATTACAGTTGTAGCATCAGGCCTGAGAGCACAAGGCTTTAGATTACAAAAATAGCGCCGTGGAAACTTTGTGTACTCTCCAGAGAAGCAGCCTGGAGGGGCTAGCGAAAAAATGAAACAAGTGCACTTGCTAAAGGAATCATTAATTTTGTGGTAGCACTGTCTGAGTCTAGACAAATAAAAAAATAGATTTTTAGAAGGGGAAAATTGGCTTTATCCCCTTATCCCTTTTTCCCTGGAGACTCACAGAAAATTGAAACCACACCATCAAAAGACGGGCGTTGAGTCAGCCATTAGTGGTTTCAGGATGTCAGATGGGCGTATTTAGAGCTTCAGGACAGTTTCTTGTTAACCTTCCCTTAGTTTTGATGCTACACCTGGATTTTAGCCTGTCATACTCACCACGATCCCACAAAGTTCAGCTGAGAAACCCCTAAGACATCACTCCATCACTCATTGACTTTAATACTCTCAAAAATGTTATTTCCATCAGGCATTTCCTTTCCATTATTTTTTCTTGTACAGATCTTATTCAGTGAAAATTGTATATATTTAAGGTGTACAACATGACATTTTGATATACCTACACACTGTGAAATGGTTACCATAATCAAGATGATGAACATATCCATCACCTCACACAGTTATTTCTTTTGTGATGAGAACACTTAAAGTCTACCTTTTTAAAGCAAATTTCAAGTATACAATATAGTCTTATTAACTAAAGTCATCATGTTCTGATTCTTATTTATCTGACATAACTGAAACTTTGTATCCCTAATTCTCCTACTCCCTGGCAACCACCATTCTACTCCCTGTTTCTGAGTTCAGTTATTGTAGTTTCCACCTATAAGTGAGATCATGCAGTATTTGTCTTTCTATGCCTGGCGTCTGACTTATTTCACGTAACATAATGTCCTTCAGGTTATTCCACGCTGTTGCAAATGGCAGCATTTCCTTCTCTTTAAAGTCTGGATAATATTCTATTATATAACATTATATAAAATTTCATAAATATGACATTTTCTCTATCCGTTTATCTGTTAGTGGACACGGGTGTTTCTATGTCGTGGCTATTGTAAATAATGCTACTATGAACATGAGGGATGCAGATTATCTTTTCAAGTTCGTGTTTTCATTTCCTTTGGATGAATAGAAGTGGAGCTGCTGAATCATAGGGTAGTTCTATTTTTATTTTTTGAGGAACTTTCACACTGTTTTCTGTAGTGGCTGCACCAATTTACATCCCCCCCCCCCCGCCCGCAATAGCGCACAAAGATTCCCTTTTCTCCATGCTTTCACCAGCATTGGTTATCTTTTATCTTTTTGATAAGAGCCCTTCTAACAGGTGTGAGGTGATTTCATTCTGCTCAAGTCATGAATCTTTTCAAGTCATGCCTCAACTATTACAACAGCTCTTTAGATGGCTCTACTATGAACTTACTTTGGGAAACATCACTCTTTGGTTAAAAACAAAATAGACAGCAAACATCCAATGATTCTGCTGAATCCATAGAATGAAAGGACTCTCATCCTCTTCCCTCTCTCAATATTCTATGGAATTTTTAATCTGACCTTGAGGATTAACTCAGATCCTGCTTTTATTTTTTTAATGTTTATTTATTTTTTAAGGAGAGAGAGACAGAGTATGAGTGGGGAAGGGGCAGAGAGCGAGGGAGACACAGAATCTGAAGCAGGCTCCAGGCTCTGAGCTGTCAGCACAGAGCCCGACGCGGGGCTCAAACTCACAAATCGTGAGATCATGACCTGAGCGGAAGTCGGCGCTTACCCAACTGAGCCACTCAGGCGCCCCCAACTTCTCAGTTCTTAAGATTAACTCTTAATTCCTAAATGATTGGTAAACACCAATTACTTTAGAGCAGTCATATAATTTTGTTTTGTTTTCATGCTTTACTGAAACCATACCTAAATTGGTGTTGTTTTCCTTTTTTCATACTCCTATCATTAAAGTTTTTAATATTGTGAGTCACATTTTCTATAAATCTAAGTACCCTCAGGAACTGTCTCCCTGTCTTCATGCTATTTTACTTTTTCTTGTCTATCTTCCTCAAAGATCTTCTGAGTATGGCAGATACTTCATTTCTGTGCCGATTTCACTCTCTTGTGAACATCTATTCCCAGAATTCAACTGCATTACCAGGGACTGGACAGTCAGGCTTTTGGGATTCAATTAGTTAACATTTCTATCATTCAGTGGAAATTACTCCTTTAGGAAAAAAAACACTATAATATAATTTTATTGTTGCACCGGACATTGATAGTAATAGGAATTTATTTTCCTGTTTACTAGGTATCAGACACTGTTCTAAGCATTTTGCAATATTATCTCATTCAAGACAACCCTAAGAGTGAGTGGAGAAGAGCTAAACACATTGCCCAAGGTACTTAGCTAGGAAGTAAGAGAATGGAATTCAAACCAAGGAAATCAAATTACAGAATTTAAGCTCTTAAAACAGGTAGCAAACCGTACATCAATGTATAGCGTCCATTAGTAAATGTAAGGTCTTATACAAAACCTGGAAAAAAGTAAACTAGTATAAATATTGGACCTAATAAGAGTGTCAAGATTTAATAATGTCTTCATAACAACAGCAGAAGTATACTGAAGATCCAAATTCAGTTCCAAGGCTGGAAATAAAAGGGGAAAAATATCTCCCAAGAAAAACTATTAAAAAATATAGCTGCTAGCAATTATGTGAGGATCAATTTTTGCTGCCCTGGCACTGTTCACTTCCTCTTGTTTGGATTTAGTAGGATGGGAACACTACATCTCAGGGCCTGCAGGAGATCCAGGACTGACGGGATCATGATTGGCTCACTCATTGATCCAGTGCCTCAATAGAGATAAATATAAGAATTTTGCTATTTTTATCTTTGATGTGTTTTAAATGTCTCTCAGACAAGCTTGAGAAATAAAAATTCTGAGCTTTGTCAATATCTTTTTAAAAATTATTTGAGTTGTTTAAATTTATCTTAATAGAATGGAAAAAAGTCTGAAATTTTTTAAAAAAATTTAAATATTTATTTTTGGGAGAGAGAGAGAGAGAGAGAGAGAGAGAGAGAGCAGGCAAGGGGCAGAGAGAGGAGACACAGAATCCGAAGCAGGCTCTAGGCTCTGAGCTGTCAGCGCAGAGCCCAATGTGGGGCTCAAACCCACGAACTGTAAGATCATGACCTGAGCTAAAGTCGGAAACTTAACCTACTGAGCCACCCACGTGCTCCTGAATTGTTTTTTTAATCCATGAAATACATAATTCTTCTCATAATAAAACTACTCATGAAAAAATTCATCAGCTGATATATTGGTATGAACCAAAATTTCAATTCCAAAATACAACGGATTCATATTAAAAGTCTTCTTTTAAAAGGTCAACTTCATGCTGAAGAGGTAAGAAGAAATAATTCACATGGAAAATTTCATTTAGTGCCTTGAGTATATTTTTAAAGTGGCTCAGTGTCTGCAAAGTGTCAACAGTCACTTGTGCTTGAAGAGAACTCATGCATTGTCTTCACATGCCCTTTTACACTGTGAATCTCAAACACCAAATGAACAAAAGCTTCCTTTCCCTCCATCTGTATTTTTCATTAAAAAGCTGTAAAAAGCCCTTTTCAAGGCAACTGATTTTAAACTAAGGTTTATCTCTTAGAATCTTAACTGAGATGATCACTTGGTTCTTGTTCACTGTCCTAAAAGCAAACTTGATGCCTGTTTTCTCTCAGCTTATTTCCAAATTCAGAATCTATCTGATGCCACATAAAAGGAAACATTTGCCAAAAGAGTTTTCTTAATTGCTCTAAAATGTACCATTTTGAAGATGAGTAGAATATGAGATGCTTAGTACTCACTTGTTCAGCACTCAAGCCTAAGCTCTGCACTAAAAAACAAGTGAGCTTACCTGATGTTTTGTACTGTTGGGTGAGTGAGATGGGAAGGATTTTTAATTTTTAGATCTATTATTTAAATTTATTTTGCTTAAAATATAAATACATTTTTATATTATATATTTATAATAAATTTATATATGTAACACATATATTACACATATTTATTTGTATTTATATATAATATATAATATTTATAATGTAAAATATAAAACATTTTAACCAAAATTCAATAAAAATTATTTATTAAATATTTAAATGATATTATTTAATAATTTAAAGTTTTATGTATTTCCAGCCCTAGGTCTGGGCCAGCATCAAAATGAGGTTTAATGCACCTGAGCATAGGTAGTATGTTCTCTGTGTACTGTGGAAGCTCCCATGACATTCGTCTGGTCTCTTTACGTGTATTCTGGTCTATGATGGCTGAACTTCAAGACAGTTCTAGATCAATGTGCCCACCTCCACCATAGCATGGTGGATGGTCTTTCTGATGCCTTTTCTGCCTTCAAAGTCCCCAGACCCAGGCCAGAGACTCTTCAGTTCACAGTGGACATGTTCCACTTTGCTAAGGACCCCAGGAACACGATCTATATCACCTATCATCTGAGGGTCACTCTGGCTGACCGAATCCTGGACCAGCTAAACAAAATCTGTTCCTTCATCAAGTCTTCCAACAGGTGGTCCCGAGTCGGAGGCCCTGTTGATATCTGTATTTGTTTGTAACAGGTAGCTATGGCCTTCTGGGCCATGCCAGGAGGCTGTCCCACTTAGAGAGACCGCGGCACAAGTCTGCTTCCCAAAATTGGAATTGTAGGCATGTGATTGAAGAAACAAGTATTACTGTGGGGCATCCGATCCTTCTGGGAAAGGCTGGTAATCATGGTACAGAGGGGTCAGTCTCTCCTCACACCTCTGTGATGTTGGGCGTAGGCCTGGTCACGGTGGTATCCCTGACTCTGGCTACCGTTGTCTTGGGTCTTGCCAGGAGGCATCACACTGCTTCCTGCCCTGTGATATGCCCTGTGTCTGTTTCCAATAAAAGAAGAAAGTGAAGAAAAAAAAAACCAACTTTCCCAAACTGGGGAAAACTATGGGAAGTTATATTTCAAAGATTTTCTGAAAATATTCCAGAGACTATAAATGTCTATAAGAACAATCTGTGTAGTCATGTAAGAGAAGGAATAGGAGAATGAGACCATGATGTAGACAATGGTTTCCAGGCCCACCTTGACAGCCTTGGAAAACACTGCAATTATTGGCCTCCCCAGCGTAAACAGAATCAGACTCTGGAATGACCCTTCCTACCTGACTCTAGGCCAAAGTTTATTATTTTTTCCTAATGACACTATTTTATTAATAATTTATTGGTACATATGAAAGAAAGCTCCTCTCATATGAATGTATAGTTGAAGGTCTGAGATCTGAGATTTCACTTAACTTCTACTTACAATTCCCTAATCTTTTTCCATAAGCAAATAATTCCTGTGTTATAACTTTCTTTGACAAATTTTTCCATTGCCAAATTCAGATTGAATTTATGTTGTGACATTTAAAAGTTTTATTTCATAAATACTGCAGCACATTTATGAAAAAGAATTTTTCCCTAGTTTATATTAACGAGATGCACATTAAAATTCATCAATATTTCTTTCCATTTAAAAAATTAAATGACAATTATTAGTTTTCATCATTAAAATACAGACCAATATCTGTGCTCATCTTGTTTGATAGCTTATCCCATTCATAATTTTGGTTTTTTTATCTCTCTTTTATAAAAATGTTTTTTGGTTTCCACATGTGTCCCAAAGCACGGCCTGTTAAAGTGGACTTTTGTAACTATTTCCGAGTTTTCTGATGGACTCTTTGGAGCATTATATATATATATATATATATATATATATATACCATCTACATCTGTAATAAAACCTAATCTTTATGAGAAGTTATGTGCCAAGAACAGTGTTAAATACTTAATTTAAATTATCTTTCTTAATCTCCATATCACAAATAAGGACCCAAAGCTTGGGAGTTTAAGTCATTGCCTAAACTAATACACATTGCTTATAAGTATAAGAGCCTATGAAAGCAAACACAACTTCTAGAAGTACATATTAACAAGTGCTTTAAGGCACTGGCAGACAATGGGCTGAAGTATGCAATATTTAGCATGGATCTATTCATTAATATGATTTTTTTTAATTAGACATAGGATTAAAATTAATGTGAAGTGTGCAGTGTCCTAGAAAAATTCACTAGTATAGACTTACAGGTCAACTCATACCAAAGACCATATACCATACATTATTCCTTGTATTAAAAGTCACAAAATTGAATAATGGTTCTTATATTAGTCTACCTGTTGCCTGATAGTCTCATAGTGTCCATTATGTTCACTATCATTTTATGCTCTCACTACCAAGGATCAGGAGATAGATTCATACAAACTTTGGACAATTTTATTTGAAATAATTTTACTGCATAAAAATGGAGAAGTTTAGCTATGTTGAAATATCCAGTCAGCAGAACCATTTGGGTTGCATGTTTTCATCCTACTTTGAAGACCCATCTAAGGAACAGCAGTATCTTGCTTCTCATTGCCATGCCAATTTTCCGGTTATGGTATTTGTTCAGTTATATGCCATTCTTTTCTGGAAACGTTTTTTTTCCTGGGCTCTAAAATAGAGTCTTAAACTCCTGATAAGTTTAAAACAAAGCTTACTTAGAGTCTGCCTTTGTAAAACAGAGGTATGAAGTAAAAAATGAATTCCATCTCCAAGTAGTTGAGAGAGCAGGAAATGCTGCAGAGAAACTGCATTAAGTGAGGCATGAAGAGAAGCTATTTTGGCCCTCTTGACTTGAGGGCAGGACACGTATGCATTCAAAATAAAAGATTTCTTCAGGCTTAAAGATTTTTAACAATAGGAGCTGATGATCAATGAAGGAAAGAAGCATGCTCTAATGATTTTTTTGGACCAGATCAACTTGACCTTTCATTTTCTCATGAAATCCTCCAATAAATGCACCTGATCCATTCTTCTCTCCCAGCATCCCTAACAATTATTTTGATTCTCATGATTCAAATGGCTTTCTCAAATGCTTTTTGAGGAGTAGAAGGGGGAAAGGGAAACATGTTGCTCAAGGAGTGACAGACATTCAAGGACGGCAAATAAAGTACTTAAAGAAAATTAATATGATCATTTAAAAATAAACTCCCATCCCATATTTATGGTCATTAAGCTTGAGTATAGTAGCTGTTTATATGTGATTTTTTTCTCATCACCTATGGCATGTTTCCCTTTAAACTATCACATCTTCTGGCACTTTTTGATACTTTACAACATCAACCACAATGCTGAGCAGGCCAAAGTCCCCTAATGAGATATTTTAATATTTTAATATTTTAATCAAAAGATCATTTGGTAGATCAATAAAAACAACTTCGTTGATTCTTAATTAGCAACTTGCCTGGAAATAGTACATGTGTATTCTTGTCAACAATATACTATTATTAGAACATTACTGTGACTCAGAATACTACCAGAGGAGACAAGTGTTGGTCTTACTCAATCTCCTTCATGGTTCCTTAGCTTTACCGTCAGAGAAGCAGCTTATTTCTCCAGTGATAAAAGTGAAATGGGAGAAAAGGAGAAAAGATAGATACAGATTTTGAAGACAGATTCAGGAAAAAAGGGAGAAGAAACACTAGGGTAGATGAAGAGAAAACAGTGCAAAAACCAGTAGACCGACTAGGACTAGTGAAGCTGTGGCTCAGGGGAATTTGTAAAGCCAATGTGAGCATATCTTTACACGATAAGAATACAGAAAATTACTGTATACTTTGTTTGGCTTTTTTAGAAGATACAGGATTTCATATGCATTCATTTGCTGAATTTCTGAGGTCATAAAACTGCCTAGTGAGCATTTTAGTTAAGTCTTTATAAAATGTAGATAGCAATGTTTCTGAGGATATGATCCAATGATGTGGGATGACTCTTAATATGGAATTATGTGACTGAAATACCATCCCAGAAGCCCTTGTTAAAAATCAATTAAAGGACTGAGATTTAAAATATATAGACATGTACTCACCCAACAGACAGGAAAGGCTCCTTTGACTCAAGTCTATGAAAAAATATGAAAAATTTATTTTAATATGACAATTTGCTATACACTTAAAATTGTTCTTATATGAATCTGACAAAATTATTATACTTGTTTAGATAAAAATGTACACTTTAGCACTAATAAAAAGCTATAAATAATATATCAAGATGTAATCTGGACTAATTCAAATTCTGGCTGACAATGCAGAGGCTAAATAAAATGAAAGACTTGGAATGGGAACGTAGCATTTAAATGATACATTAAGATAACAATACTGTTAGTCTATTCTGATTTGCACTCTCTATATCTACTTCTTTTCTTTTTTTATAGGAATTTGTAGAAGTTTTGATATATCTATTTGTGGTTGTTATAGTAGTAAAGACATATATAATGTATTTGGTTACATATTGGCTTAGTAATTTATTTCTAGTAAATATTCTGTAACAAAGAAAGAAGCAGCATGACATTCATGGTCATTTACTGGCAGCGGCAAGACTGGGGGGGTGGGTTGAGGGGAAGTCAGGTCAACAGATTAGGATATTATTGCCTCCTCTGTGTCAGGTCCTAAGAACCAGGTATTTTTTTGTACCTTCTAACATATTAAAGAAGAATTCTAATTCTGAAGCCTCTGATTAATTGTGGCATCTTGAGCAAGTCACTTAAAAAGCTTTCTGGGGCTTACTTTTTTCACTGTAAAATAGGCTAGGATTGCTTCCAGTTAATTTTCCCATTTTATAAATTAATTGTATGTTCTCTGCAAAAGGCAAATCAATCAGGAAAGTATACACTTTTAAATGTTTCCTAATTAATAATTAAGGAGACCAGTGGTGGTTGTATATTGCCACTCTGTTTTTGTACAAGTTTCTTAACATATGATTATCGGTTAAAGACATTTTTACCTGAATCCTCATGTTTAAGATCTTTAAATAGCCTTCATGTTTTAAAATACTTTATTTACATATAAATAGTTGTGGGGAAAGGGCAGGAAATTTAATCCTGTGACAAACACCACATAAACTGACCAAATATTGAAGTGGACAATTGAAAGGGCTTGTCTTAGAATTAGGCCAAAATACTGTAATTTTATATGAATCTAAACAATGAAGGCAATAATCACCTTTTGTCACTGTTTTGTTTTATGCTTATAAAAATGGTTTATTATAAATATGCCTTGTTCCACTTAATGGGCAGAGCTGACACAGGTCCCTGCCACATGTCATGCTGCTTTAGGTGAACAGTCGTAGCCGGAAGGGCCTCTTTTAGGGAATAGGATGCCCTAGCAATCCCTCTGTACAGTGGCAGGTAGGGAAGGAGAGAAAACCAATAGATGGTGCTCAGAGTTTGGAGGTGTACATTTATGTAGCCTTTTCCTTTTCTGAATTCTGATTTTATTCATTTATTTTTTGATTTTATTTATTTTACACCTCTCTGGAAATTATTTGCCATGTGTGTGTTTGTTGTTCCCATATATTTAAGATACGAATAAGCAAACAGAACTAAGGGGAAAAACTTGAAGATAAATAATGAAATATATTTGGATATGTTTGTTTTATAAGACATGACCAGTGTTAAGTGATCAAAAGAAATTACCTGGAAGAAATGAGGGGGATTCTATACAATATGATGCAAGGGACCATTTATTTATTTGAATCATCAACATCATGACAGTATCACTTCTCCCTTACTTTCTAACCAGTAATACTTAGTAAGTAGATAACACGTGGGTATTAAATGGGATCCCTTCTATTTTTGCCAATAATTTCAGCCTCACACCTGTCAGACTTTAGTGTACGTGTGTAATTTGCTTGTGTGAGGTGCTATCACGCAGGCTCCTGGTTCCCCATTTCCTGCTGCCTACAATGTCCCCCTTGCCTCTCACTGCTGCCTGCTTCTTAGTGCCTTTGACAAATCCAGTAAAAGAAACATTTAAAATATCTGATTCCTCTCTCGTTTTCATCCTCCACATCTCAATTAGCATTGCAATGCCCTGGCAATTTTTCCTTTATGTGACTTTTACATCCCTGCCTTCACTCTATTTCCAGGTTGGTTCTCATTATTTACCCCAGCCTAGCTGGTTTCACCAAACGTAAATTCTTTGTTCACAGCTGCTGCAAGTTCACACTATTTCACAGTAAAGCCTCCTTCAATGTCCCCACTCATATCGTTTGTTTATGGACTGCATGGTGCTGCTTTCATTGAAGGTATCACAAACAACATGAAGAAAAGAAAGACCCACCATTTTGCCTTTCCCTGTGCAATTACTAAACCACTGAGTCAGAATGTGTTTGAAGTAGTATTTACTTACTGACTTTCCTTTTCTTTTCTGAATGCTTCAGGGAAACACTTGTTGGATTGGAGCATGTAAGGACTTATGTTGCCCCACTGGCACCTGTGGTTGATATTGGTAGTCTCACTAGCTCGTTTGAACGTGATACTGGATTCAGAGTTCTGACTGATGTTCTATAAACCAAGGGTTGTTACCACCTGTTTTTGTAGAACCCACGAACTAGGAATGACTTTTACATCGTTGACATACAGTGTTACATCAGTTCTAGGTGTAAAACATAGTGACTCAACATCTCTACCAGTTAGGCCATGCTCACAAGTGTACATTTTTCTTCTGTTTTTCTTTTTTTTATATTAAAGAATTTTTTAAATGTTTATTTATTTTTGAGAGACAGAGACAGACAGAGTGTGAGTGGGGGAGGGCAGAGAGAGAGGGAAACAGAATCTGAAGCAGGCTCCAGGCTCTGAGCTGTCAGCACAGCAGGGCTCAAACCCGAGAACTGTGAGATCATGACCTGAGCCGAAGGCAGACGCTTAACCAACTGAGCTACCCAGGCACCCCACAAGTATACATTTTTAAATGGTTGAAAAATATCAAAAAAGAATAATACTTTGTGACACATGAAAATTATATGAAATTTCAAATTTCAGAGTCCAAATGTTTATTGAGACACAGTTATGCTTACTCATTTAACATTATGATTTAAGGTTGCTTTTGTGCTTTAGTAGCAAGTTGAATAGTTGTAACAGAGACTGTATATCCACAGTTTGAAAATATTTGCTCTATGGCCTTTATAGAAAAGGTATGCCAATGTATAACCTATAATTATATTGCTGGAAGGAACTGGAAACAACCTGTCAAAATAGGCACTCTTTATTTTAATACATATCAAGATATTCTCCCAGAATTAGAAGATCAGAATAATTTGAATTCCCTCTCTACATCACCACTTCTCTGTACCTACTACTGACAGATCAACTCCCCTACAATGCTATTTTCACATCACCATATTTCTTGACAATCTTGATAACCATAGGAAGATGCCCAAACTTTTTAGTGTGTCATTCAGAAGCTTGTCAGAAACATGCCTCATGCTAACTTTCCATGTCTTTATCATTTCTCGTACTAACCACTTTATTCCATGATATTTGTCTATTTATTACTTAAACAAATCTCCTTTGCTTTGGTGTCTTTAAGCATTCTATTTCTGTACCAGAATACTATTTTTTAAGTCTTTTCCCTATGCATGATCTATTTGTCTTATGAGTTTATCTAACTCCTTCATAAAGCTAATCCTGACACCTTCATTTTACAGGGACTGTCCTGTCACTAAGCCTCTATTAATTACTCCATTACTACAACATATTCTCAGAACAATAGTCTCAAGTTAAACGTCTAGCTTCAAGTTTCAAGATCAGTAAGAATGTCAAACTTGCAAGTCTACTTAGAGAAGAAGCTCATGAAAGTTCTCTGTTAAACCTTCTAATGGTCCAAGGGAGATTCCGGCTGATGCTCTACCAGCTGAGTAGAAAGAAAAGACTGTTGTCCATTAGTCATTCCAAGCCACTGAAAATGAGCCCTACGTACCTGGAGCCCCAAGCATTTTCAGTGGTGACACAGAGCAGGAAATCTGTGGAGAGCCATCATCAGGCAATCCTATCTCATGTTTCATCCTCAAAATGATGGCACACTATAGAGGGAGGTGATAACTGGTCCACACTGAATGATACTCTGCTCTCTAACCAACTGCTTAGTCATGGTTTCATTACATAGAGTCAACTTACCCAGGCTTGTGTTGATTCAGATTTTTTTAAAACATATTTTCTCATTAATTATATAGCCAACATCATAGCCAACTTAGAACATATCTGTTGTGAAGAGGATGAGATTATGTACTCAGAATAACTAACACATTTCCTGGAACAGAGTAGACTGTGATGGTCATGACTATGCCAAAGATAGGTTGTTAATTCTATGGGCTGACACTGCCTAAAAACATGAAAAGCTCACACTTGTGATTTTAGTCCAGAAAAGTGAAAAAAATGCAAAAGAAGGAAACTACTGGGAGAAACCTCCCTTTGGAGAAAATTATTTATCAATGTAATCCTTAGAAACAGATGATTACATTGTGATATGCCCAGAGAGAACTTTTCTGAGTTTTTTAACAAGGTAATTGTTTTGTGACAAAAAGGATTGGTTTGTCTTTCCTAAGATTTACTTTTAACGTGAACTGGGTAGTGAATTTAATAATACTTCATTCAGGACCCGCTAGAATTAAAAATATAATAAGATAAACAAACCAGAGCCTTCAGAAAAATAGGCACAGTAAAGAAATAAAATAGTATGCAAAGTGAAGATCAATATTTGGTGCTAATGGATTGATAAGACTTTGTATTTAATAACAAAAAAATCTAAGCTGTATTTATTAAGGACCAGGCATTATTAAAAATGCTTTATAAACACTGATTTATTTAAGCATCTTTCTATCTTCTGAGATAGACCTCATTTTACACATGAGGAAGCTGATACTCAAAGATGCTAAATGTCTTGCCTAAGATCACACAGCTAAAAGTGGTTAAGCTATTTTAATTTAGGCATTCTAGCTCTAAATTTCACATGCTCATGTCTTGCACTGTATATTGTCTTTCATCAATTTATTTTCTTTGTTTTATTTTGTTTATATGTGCCTAATGGCATTGTCCCATTTCCTTTCTTTATAGTTTCCGCAGTCCACTGAGAAATCTTATCTGGTCTCACATGTTGTTGACATGCTGGATATTTCCAAACTTTTGTCTTTAGTATTACTCTATTTATCACTCTATCTGTCCACCATATATCTCTAATTGTAGATGCCTTCAACTTAACATGTTCTAAACTAAATTAATTGTCTGCCTCCCTCATTCTGTTCTTCTTCATCCCTAACTCAATGGCATACTCATCCAATCAGGTGACCAAACTAGAAAGTTCATAATCTTTCTCTTCAACTCCTTTCCAATGGCACTCACTTTCAGTTGATCCCTCTAGCTCTGCTGTTTCTACTGCCCAAAGTCCTCTTAGTTCTTTACTTACCTCTTAATTCTTATTATTACAGTTCAAGTGATCATCAACCTTTATATGAGCTATTAGAAAAACCTCCTTATTGACCTTTCTTCTTCAGTATTCTTTGGAATAGCTATATCTACTAGCAAAATCATCTTTCTAAAATAACTGTCATGCAAATATGATCATGTAATTCCCCTCATTGCACATCTGTGAGTGCTTCTAGGAAATATTTTCTCATAAGTCACCATAGGTTGGTTAGGAGTGCTTTATAATTGTTCTGATAGCACCCTGTAGCACTTAATCATGATGTATTAAACATTCCTAGCATATTTTCCAAGTCCCCTATTAAGACCGTATACTCCTTGAAAGAAGGAACTCACAGTATTTCAAGTACCTAGACTCATGCCTACTTCATAGGAGGCTTGCAGGAGTGATTTTGTCAAATGAACTTTGCCTCCCTCACTCCCCCAACCCTACTTCCATGATTCACCTATACAGTAAAGCTCAAATCCTTTAATATGACTCAAAGTTTATTCACAATTTTGTTCTAGTACCTTCCCAGCCCTTGGCTTCTACCACTTCAGCCTACAAATTCTATGCTCCAGCCAAGCTGAGCCAAATGCTCACCGTCAGCCTGGCATATTGCTTTCTCACTCCCTGTGCTTGGGCATATACTGTGTTTTTGCAAAAATGACTTCAACTACCTTGTTTTTGTAAATCTGGTGGATTTTTTGACTCCAAAATGACTTATAAGTTGTTCCCCTATGATATTTATATGGTTTTGCAGTAAAAATTGCCAAGGAGCAACACTATTTACTACTATCTGATCTATTCTCTTCAGCAATGACAACCCAAGCCTGACCTACATTTAAGACAGATGCTCCAAAGAGCTTAAGGACATAGTTTCTAGAATCAGAGAGCCTGATTCTAGTTCTGACTCTAACATCTTCTGGGTGTGTGGCCTTGACAAAGTAAGGTGCTTTTCTTTGTGCCTCAATGATCTCATCTGCAAAATGTAATAATAAGCCTAACTCTTAGGGCTGTTGTGAGAATTAGATAAGTAAGTAATGAAATAGGTAAATAAATTAATTATATAAATAAATAAGTAAATGAATAGGTAAAGACTTAATAGATTTATGCCATCATTGTTATTATTTTTTATCCTCAAGTGCTCTGATTGTTCCTGGATTCAGGGCTAGTTAACAGATATAGGGAGTCCAGGCTGGGGAACAGGTGGGTACAGCTGTTATATAATAAGTGAACCACATAGGGCTATGTTGGTGAAGGTACGCAACAGATGGACATGGATGCCTGGAACTCAGGCAAGACATCTGCATGGGAAATACAGTCATGTCATTGAAGCAAAGTTAGTGTAGGGCATCGAATGAGAGAATGGGGGCCCTCAGAGAGAATGTGTATAATAAGAAGAAAAGGATCGAGGAGAGACATCTAGGCTCACTAACAGGCCTCTAGGAATATAGATGTCAAGTTCAGAAAGGGACGCCATGGTGGTCCATGTCATTGTGAGCCAATGCTTAGCTAACCAATTGCTTATTATTTATGGAATAATTTGACATGCTATTTTACAAACAGTTTAATAGTGTTTTTTGAATTATAGGAATCTTACTTTGATATTTAAAGTTTACATTTCATCATCAACCATTTGTAACCTAAACACATCTACATGACATTTTCATCATTCCAAGGGCTTCTGATTTAAACAGACTTTTTTTCTCCAGGTAAATTTGAGCAAAAGATGATGATTTTGATCAAAGACAAGCATCTGTAAAGTGATTCATAGATGTCTTCCTTTACTGAACATTTTACATACTAAAATATAACACAATTCTATCAGTATTCTTTAAAATTCATCTACTGCCAGAGAATTAAAAGGCAAATAAGAGTCTTCTTTATGTAATAGGAGGAGGATATTCATAGGTGATTGTAAGTGAATTCTCTGACAGCCAGTAAAACTCAGAATTTGTGTGTAGTACTTACCTTGGCTCTTCTTCTGTCCTCACTTAAAGAGAAAAAAGAAGCAAAAGCAGCCCAGGTTTCTGTGCTGGCCCACCAGGGCTTAATGCCTAGAAGCTCTTGCCTGGGGAGCAAGAAGCTTGTTAGGAAGAACTCACTATATTGGCATGTGGCATGGGAAGCAGCACTGGTCTGTACAGGCACCAACCTCCTCACCTCCCCCTGCCTGAGGAAGTCTGAGTACGACTCAACCATGAGTGTCTTTGGTCGAACAAGAGTTCAAGATATTTTTGTCTCCTGACCATTGAGCAGGCACTCACGGTGCATTCTTGTGCCAACCATAGCCCTTTCCCAGGCGTGGCTCCTTCCAGGGAGTAGTGTTGTAACAGATGCACAAAGATTATCCCAAGTATAGCCTTTTATGGTGTCCTGTCAATTACACTGAGAAATCCGTGGCAAAGCAGGGCTCTGGGTGAGGCTGTGATGGGATAGTCTGAGGTGGCTAAGAGTGGGAACAATCATTTCCTTAAAAGCTTCTATGCTATAAACTTGAGAGGTCAAATAAATTTTAATTTTTGTGTCAGTTCTGACTAATTGATGGTGGCTGGGAACAAGGTGTTGATAAGAATTCTAAAACCTATTCAGGCCTCAGGGTATAAGAGGGCTGTAATTAACCTATGTCTGCATAGAAATATAAAAGAAAAGGAGAAGAATGGTGTGCAAATATATATTTACCAACTCTGTGCTAATAGAAGGTACAGAAATCTGCTCAAACTTATAAAAGGAATAAAGAGGTATAAAGTCTGCAGCATAACCCAGATTTCTGGACATATAGTCCATATGCCAATGTGTACAAATAACAGTGTGTACTTAATGCCTCATAATGACAATAGCCAATATTTTTAATTTGACATGTTATTTTAAGCATTTTAACATATAATCCTCATAACTTCTCTGTGAGGTTGGTACAATTATTGTCTCTATTTTATACGTAGGAAATTGAGGCTGAGAGAGATTGAGTAACGTAAAGCTAAAAAGTCCTACAGCAGGATGGTAGTGCAGGCAGTCTGATGAAGATCTTGTAGTATATTTGTGCCACTTTCCAAGATATTATTTGTTGGCCATTAGTAGAGGAAAGCCAGGCTCCTTCACTCCTACGGTGAGATCTGTCTACAATGGATTCCATTTCTCTCATGTAAAAAATAGCTTTCCCCTCAATTTCCTAAGATACCTTTTTGCAAGGGCTTTCACGCTCAATTGAAATTTCTGCTCAAAGCTATCATCAGACCTTTCGGTAAGTTCCATTTGCAGTTCCCACCATCTGTGCTCCTAACTCCAGGGACAGGTTAATGGATGGCTGTGGTATCAACCAAGAATCTCAGGGGCAGTTTTGGCACTCACAGTCCTGACTTTTGCCACATTGGAAATTGAGGCTGCAGGGTTCATGTCCCTTGCAAAGGCTGCGGTGCAGCCTCACAAGTCTGCCGGGAGGACTGAGCTGCAGCCAGGGGACCCGACATGAAGTATAGAGACCATCCTCAAGGCAAGAAAGATGAACTACTGGCAGATTCTTCTGGGAGACTTGAAGCGCTTACTCCAATAGCCCAGGGGTAGGGCTAGGGGTAGGCGAAGTAAGATATTTGGCCAAGCCAGAGAGTACAGAGTCTCACCCTTGCTCCACTCTGACTCCAGAACTAACCTCACCACACCTCACATTGGAAAGGAGTGCATACAACTGCATGGATCTTTCCATTCAAATAAGAAAATATTATTTTCTGAAAAGAGATATTTTCAGGGTCATCTGGGAGGCTCAGTCGGTTTAGTGTCCAATTTTGGCTCAGGTCATGATCTCACGGTTTGTGGATTCCAGACCTGCATCGGGCTCTGTGCCACTTCAGATCCTCTGTCCCCCTCTTTTGCTGCCCCTCCTCCACTGGTTCTCTCTCTGTCTCTCTCTCTCGCAAAAATAAATAAGTAAGCTTAAAAAAAGACATACTTGCAAACTCAGTTATTTTCATGTTGGCTGATTTGCTTATCTCAGTTCCAAACATAGGTAGTGAAAGAATTAGATTTAAGAAAAACCAGCAAGTGGCTGCTCATCTGTCTCTTCCAATCGTTTGATTTAGTTACTTGCTAATAACTATTAAACTATATGTCTGCCAAGAGCACAGACGAGGAAAGCAGGTAATCAGTCACAGAGTTATCCAGTTTCAAATCGCAATCCTCAGTCTTGCTTTTCTTGCAGACTTATAACCTCATTCTTCTTTCTCCTCTATTTTAAATGAAGAGATCAGAGGCAATCCAATGCTGTACAGTCTTTTGATTGCCCATCATAATAAGTTGTACAGAGTGTGATTGGTGCTAAAAGACATAAAACAAGCCTTTGCAGGCCAGCCCCCGTCGGTTGAGAGGCCCTGTTGACTTTTGTCCTCACATGCCCCCTCAACTCCTTCCTCCAGTCCCCACGCTTCCTCTGTGTCCCCCACTCTCATACCCATTCAGTTCCAAGATGCAGCCTCATCCTCTGCCTTCTCATAGTAAAATGTTTGAAACCAATTCAACCCACGCTGTTGGAAGTAGCTAAAGTCTGACATGGGCATGGGAAACAACAGTTCATCTCTGTATGTTCTGCTTAACTGTGTTGCTGCCCTCTTCCCAGTGACAAACTTATCTGGCAGATTAATCTCCTGTCTTGGCACCCTCAGCCTCTCCCAGACCCAGAGTTTTTTTTTTTTCCTTCTGATCTTTGAAAGCATGAAATCTTGGCACCAAATGTCATAATTTAATGATCTCAATTGCCACATGCTGACAAAATTGCATGATGCCAATTATCTGCCTAGAGTACTCAATATTACCTCTTCCTGGGTTGTGTTGAAAACTCCACCTCACTGGCAGGAGTACATCTTGGCTTCATGTTATTGTCCCTCTAAACCTGCAGCTATAGCTATTGTATACAAGCTTGGATTTATAATTCCGTGTCCCATCTGTTTCCGGGCTGCTCCCTGAGTTAACTATGCAGGACTGAGCCAGGACCCTAAACCTGGTGGATATATTCTTGTTGGTCTCCAGCGGTCTCCACAGTGCTGAGTCCAGTGGTAAATCATTCATTACCACGATCTCTGAAGAACACTTCACCCAGTTGATTACTTCTCCCTGAGGACTTCTTCATTGCTGAGTTTCATACCACTTAGTCGACCTCACTAGTTGTTTCTTTTGAGTCACCTTTGCTAGATCCTGACTTCAAATATCAGTGTGTTCTTGAGCTCAGTCCTTGGACTTCTTCTCTTTTCTATTGTTAATTACCCTTTTAGTGTTTGTTCTCATTCAGTCTCGTGGTTCTGAATGCCATCTACACAGTGATGAATCACAAATGTGCACATCCAGCTCAGACTTCTGCTTGAACTTCAGATTATGTATTTTACTGTTCACTTGACATTTTCACCTAGATGTCTAATAGGTATCACCACTTAAACAAAAAACTAAGCGCCTAATCTCTACTGCCCACCTTGGCTGACTCCAATTTCTGCCTTGAGTATTGCTCATCTCACTTAATTGTAATTTCATACGGTCAGATGCTCAGCCCAAAAATCTTGGGGATTTCCACGGTAGATAGTCTGCTCATTATCAGTTTTTTCCTTCCACCCATTAAGATCTGGAGGCTATATACCCTCATCTCATATGTGAACTGGCCTTATACCTTGCTCTTCTAAATATAATGTGGCAGATGTGACACTGAAGAATTTCCAACCTAGATTTTAAGAGGACAGGCAGCTTCTTCCTCCTTCTTGAACTCAGTCACTATGTCAAACTGATCACCCTGAGACCACCGTGCCGTAATAAAGTCTAAGCTTACCACATGGAGAGACCATGTGGAGAAAGACGCTCAGTCACCAAAGCTGTTCTAATCAGCCCCAGCTGAAGTGCCAGATATGTAAGCACTGAAGCCATTTGGACACCACATAGAGCAGAACTGCTTGACCGAACGCACGCCAGATTGCTGAGTATGACAAACAATACGTTTTTTAAGCCAGTAAATTTTCCCTAGCAGTAGATAATAGTATCTTTGCCTCCGTTCCCTCTCTCACAATCCACATCCATTCTGTAAGTTTGTTGGCTCTACTTTCAAAACATATTCATGATATAACCACTCTTTTCACCTCAGTGGTTACCACTTTGAATCATAGTAATCTTCTGTGTGTTTTCCCATGTTCCTCCCTTGTTCTTTCATAACCTATGTCAACATAAAGCTAAAGTGAACTTTTCAAACTTTAAGCCTGTCATGGTACTCCTTCATTTAAAATCTTCCAACGGCTCTCCATTTCACTCAGGGTAAAACTCAAAGTACTTCAATGGTCTGTGAGGTTATACAGGATTTGGCACCCTCACTGCATCTCTGCCTTATCCTCTCACCTCCTCCCAGCCCTCAGCTTTGCTCAATTCTACTCCAGAAACATTGGCTCTCTTGCTTTTTATTAATACTTGGGTGTTCCTCTGCTTTAAGGACTTAGGGTTGATCATCCCTCTGCCCAGAATTGTTTCCCCCGAGGTGAAACCTTATCTGCTCTTCACCTTCTTCAAATTTTTGCTCAAATATCACCTTCTCAGTTAGGTCTTCACTCACCAACCTTTTCAAAGTTGTATCACTTCTCACCTTCCCACCCCTATCCCTCTTGCCTTGCTTTACTTTTTTCATAACACCTCCTGCTTTCTAACATACGCTTAATTTAATTATTGATTTTTATTATCATTTACCTCACACTTGAAGGCAAGGCCAAGGATTTTTGTCCATTTTGTTAACTAATGTATCCTCAGTGCCCAGAACAATGTCTAGTCAGTGTTTAATAATTGATAAACAACTGATTAGTGATTCTATGTTTCCTTCTCCTCTACCTGATTCATTGAGAATCTCTGAGTCTGGTAAATATAAGCTGAATTTGGTAAATCCATGAGTAAGGCCTGTTAATAGAGTCTTAGAGACAAGCTATCCTTCCAGGCTGGAGACGGTGCAGTTCATTCAAACTGCTGATATCAGAAATTCTTCTCCAAGTCTCAATCATTTCTCAAAAGACTCTCAGGATTGACCCCACATGAAGTCCTCCATTTCTCTTTACCAATTTGTGTTGTCTCTAAACATTGTTTAATTACTACCTGCTCACATGATGTTTCACCTACACATAAAGCTGTTCTTTCTTGCTTTTTTTACAGCAAGAAAACGTTACTTTTTAAAAAATAATATATTTAATTTTTAGTTAAATGGATGCCTAATGCCTAATATTACTTATTTCTTTCATAATATCTTTGTGTTTTCATGCAAAGTGTTTCAACTTTTTTATACTAAGTTTAGCCCATCTTTTCAAATATTGGTTATATAATTTTTCTTTCTAAACACTTTAAACATGAGATTCATTATCTTGAGTTTAGGTAAAAAAAAAGAGTAAAAAAAAAGATAAAAAGCCATCAGCAAATCAAGAAATCAGCAGTTACAATTTGACTTCAATTCTTCTAGAATGCTTACAATATCACGTTAATGTCTACACCCTGATGCTGTGGACAGTTTTGTTAAGAGTTGCTAAGCAGTCTAACTCCAAATGCTATTTTACAAATTGATTATCTGTAATCTGTGGGTCATCCTCTACTTCTTTTTCCCCTTCTTAATAAAAGCATTCTTAATAAGTACATTTACCATACTCAGACTCATTGCCATTGGTTCTCCTGTACTGACTGATTCTCTCTGTTAAGAGTTTGGAACATAGAAAGAACCTGTCCCTTCTTTTATTGTCATATCCCATGCACTGTACACTAAGGACATAACCTGGGCTTTATTCCAAACTATTTTGTTACTCTTTGTAGCTCACATACACGATGCCCTTTCAAAGCATCAACAGCGGCAAAGTGACTGAATTACAGTTTTAAATACAAAGAGGGACAGTTATTGTCAGGCAAGGGCCATTGTCTTACTACTGGCTCACTAACCTGTAGTCAGAAGAACAGCCATCACTACGCATTCCTGATTACTTATTTTATTGCATTACTTAAGGGCTCATAAATTTTGACTTTTCATTTTTGAAGATTAGATGACCTCAGCGGCTTTCCCTGCACCCTGCTCCTTATGCTCCCCCCTGTACACGGAGCTCCTAATCCCATCGCCGCCATTGACTAACTGACGGGCCACTTCTGGCAGTTAGCCCTGGCGGTTAACTGCTTCACCACACAAGGCTGCTGGCTTGCGCTAATGTTAATGAATTGCCTTTTTTAGAATACTAACTCTTCTAATAACCACAGTAACTAAAGAAGTGTAGTTCCAAAGATGAAGGGCTATATCTATTGAATTGATTTTGTACAACAGTGAGCGTAAAAAATCGTCATTGTTGCCTGTTGTGAGGGTTTTGTGTGATGTTTATCATTTATAACTGGAAAAATCTGCCTTTTAAATCTCTCTTTCTCTCCTTTTCTTTTGGTAATAAAATTCTCATTAAAGAAAATTTGCATTAGGTATTAAAGCTACAAGAAAAATATCACTCATATCCTTCCTGACCAAAGAATTAGAGTTAATATTTGATCTTTATTTTTTCTCTGCATATGTTTGTTTCATTTATTAAATAGTTTTGGTTGCCTGCTTATATAACATATGATGTTTACATAATTATATGCTGTTTATATAATTTTACTTTGCTTTTTTTCCTACTCAAACAAATTTTTCCCATGTCAGTATGAACACTTCATGAACATTCCACCTAATGGATGTCCCATATCCATTATTGTACTATATTCTGGCTGGATCAGATTACTCAATATTTTAAATAAAGCTGCAAAGAACATCTTAAGAATAATATCATATATTTTTAAGTTATTTAAATATTTAGAATTATTTTCCATTCTGGAAATGGAATTGCTTAGTTGAAAGATATGAATACTTTAAGATACTGGATGGAGTCTGAAGGAAAAAAAGGAATAAACTTGATAATAAAGCACCTTTGCCTTTCTTTTGTTTCTGGATTAGAAAATAAACAGCAGAATACCAGAGTGCTAGAAATAGAAATCAACTAAGAAATGGTTTAACTCAATTCCTTCCTGTTATAAGAGAGTTGGACTTAGAAGAGGTTGTATTGCTTACAATCACCTTGCTGGCATGGGCAGGTAGTAGCAGATACATGATGTGGTTGCAGGTTTCCTAAATTCCAGTCCAGTCCTCTTTCTAATGACTATGCATATCTTTTTAAAACTGAGTGATTCTGACACATAAGCAGAAGATATTTCAAACAAATATTAAAATATAAACCATATAACACTGCAGTTTCATTTGCAGTGTAATATGCTTAACTCAGAACAAGCCCCTTGTCCTTTTATTCCATCATAAAGTAACCATAAATGAGAAGTATGTCACTGCCAGGGTTTGGAAGAAGATTGTCTAGTACCCTAAGTATTCTGATATTTAACAATACCTATAAGGTTGAATTCTTAAGCATGCTATCATTTCACTAGAAAGAAAGTTTGTAAGTTAAATAGAGTTAGTTTCCAAAAGAACACATTTTTGTGAGAAGCGTTCATCACACATGGCTGACTAATGACTATGCTGTCTTTTTTGTCCTCATCTCTCTAGGCATCAAAAAAGAGGCACTTCAAGGTTTGTTTTTAGCACTTACAGCCCAATTGGAAGAATTATTCTTGCACTTAGTTTATGTAATTCTTATAAGAAAATTTGTGAACTGTTTTCTAATTAATATATTTAAAGCCAAACAAAGTTAATAAACTTATAAACTTCATTTTTTTTACTGTGCAAAACTTGCTCATAATTAAAACTTCAAAATATCTTTCTAGGGCCACCTGGGTGACTCAGTCAGTTAAGTGTCTAACTCTTGATTTTGGCTCAGGTCAATCCTAGGGTTGTGGGATTCAGCCTCATGTTGGGCTCCATGCTGAATGTGGAGCTTGTTTAGGGTTCTCTCTCCCTCTCTCCCTCTCTCTCTCTCTCTCTCTCTCCCCCTCTGCCCCTCTCCCCTACTGGCACACACACTCTCTCTCAAATAAAAATAAAAAAAATATTCTTATGAAAACATTTTCTATTAGTTTATAATTTATGATAAGTATTTTCAAACTTTAATTGACCATGAGAAAATACATTTTTATATAGATAAAAAAATTAGATACTTTCATAAAGTACTTATATGTGATTTAAAAATCATTCACATTGTAAAAGTGAGTAAAGATGACAAAAGCAAAAAAACTGTTTGGCTTCTCATTAATTCAGTCCCGTCCATCTATATTATGAATATTCATTTCGTCTTTTCTCCTCTCCCCATTTTGTATGTACTCATTTTTCTACATCGTGACACTTCTCTTCTTACTATTTTTTTTCTTATTTAGAAGATAAGCCGTCAGTATGGTCACAAAGCATCTTTGTATGTATGACAGGAATATTATGGTAGAAGCCCTTGTACAGAGGAGCAATCAGTGAGGTAGTACAGAGGACTAACTTCTCAGGAAGGGACAAAATATAAGGAACTTTCCATCAATCTTAACACAAACAAGTCCATAAATATCACTCTCCATTGTACGTTAAGAAAAATGGGACAGGGTGCCCGGGTGGCTTAGTCGGTTGAGTGTCCAACTCTTGGTTGTGGCTGAGGTCATGATCTCACGGTTTGTGGGTTACAGCTCAGAGTCAAGCTTTGTGCTGACAGTACAGAGCCTACTTGAGATTCTCTCTCTCTCTCTCTCTCTCCCTGTTTCTATCTCTGCCTCTCCCCCTCTTGTGCTACCTCTGTCTCTCTAAAAATAAATAAATAAATTTAAAAAAACAAAATGGGACAAAAACCTAGAAATTTAAAACTCCGTCTTGAAAATTGGGAAATTATTTCCCTTCCCTGCTTTCTCTTTGAGTATTTACTTTAGAAAATGTGTCATTGCAAAGACATTCTTCCTTCTTTGAAATGTATGTAAATTGCTTTGAAAACTAGATGGGTTTGTATGACCTAGATATGTCTTTTTTTTGAGGACATGAAAGCCATGTCCTCAAAAGGTAAGCATCAAAAAAGATAGAACCTCTATCTCCCACCTTCTGTGGGAGGGTAGGAATCTAACTTAGGTATTCCTGGTTGCAAAACTACCAGTCATAAAGATATGAGAAGTTTAATGTTTTCTGGATAAAGCCAACTGCCAATTAGTTAACACAGATGGTCACCTCAATTATAGATGACTTTGTGATGAACTATGCATGACAAATGGTGCTTTCAAGTCCTCTTACTTGAGGATTAGCTATTATCTATTTTGAGAACATGCACAGAATGGGTTATGTCTGCTTTGCTATACTAAAGGGTGAGATATCTGTTTTTGTGAACTTTTAGCAGATTATCTGCGATGTGCATCTCATTCTGGGTGTTCATTTGATAAGAAAAGCGTTTTCCTTCTTTACTAACTTTGCGGAAAGTATTTCTAGGTTGGTAAAAGATTTTGTTTTTAATTACATTAATAACTGTGTAAAAAGAGTGTACCACTCCCACACTAAAGATTTTTTAGTTTTTGATTTGTTTAAAAATAGGACGTCAGACACATTTTAATTTATTTCATGATCCTTCCATGGAGTCTTGAGGAAAAGGAATGATATCCTGGAATTTTGAACTTAATGTGTAGATTGAGAAGACAGATGAGATATGAGCCCTTGGTGGCCAAACAAAGCAAAGAAATAACTCTTTGAAATGAAAAACAACCAATTTCAATTATCTTAGGTTGGAAGCTCAGGGTCCCAAATTCTCTACCAAGGGCTATCCTCAAATAAGAGGTCACTGAATCTAAAGATAATGACCAATAAATAAATAAAATGATGAAAACATATGAAATCTGCACTGACAGTGAAGACATTGCATTTTGGAAGATAAAATCCAAAGAGCACCTTCCTCCCATGCAGAGGGCACTTCTGCATTGACCCAACCATGTGAGATGACCACCATTCTCCCATGCTTTGTGGGGACCAGTGGGGTTTCTGCTGGTCCTTTAACTTTAATACCCCATCATGCAAAGCAAGAAGAACACAAACATAGTAAGACACAAAGAGTATATAGCATTAAAGGCCATAACACTTGAGTCCTGTTAAGGAGGCTTTGGTTCAACAGAAAACTCTGTTTTCTCAAATGGAAAAAAGCAACATTTCAGGACAAAGCTTCTAAAGTACAGTAAAACTGCCAGCTAGAAGAAAAGTTGCATTTCTTCATTTGCACCTGCTAACTGTGAGGAAGAGGTGAAATTTCAGCCCCTTCTATCCCATGATAGATTTACCATTCCTTTTCCATTTCTCCCCATCCTAGATGAGTATTAAGTAACAGATCAAGAGGCACCTGAGTGAAAGGTTGTAAACAACCAAGCATTGTCTTTTTCTTCCGGTCCTTGGGGGTGCATAAATAAACCAACCAAGGGGTCAGCCCACTCTTACTTTCTGTCCCCTCCTCACATGCACCTTATATGGGTAATTTGACTCCACGCTGCTCTGTAGATCTAGCCATCTTAGAACATCACTGTTTTTGAGTTTTATGCAATTTGTCACAGGATGGTAAACTGCCTTGGGAAATGCAGAAAAAAGTTAGTGCTGTTATTGAGAGACTTCATAAGGAAAGTACCATTAATTGAAAAATATTTTGTGTGCATGAGTGTGTGTGTGTTTATTGTATAACTAGTTCTGAAAGTAGTACCTGCCATGCTATTTAGATATTTTCATATGTGGTAAGTTTTTCTGAGAAGGGAGAGTTTTGGAAAAAGTTTCTTATCACAAACTGGAGTACTTGCTTTAATTTTTTTAAATGTTTATTTAATTTTGAGAGACAGAAAGAGATAGAGCATGAGCGAGGGAGGGGCAGAGAGAGAGAGGGAAACACAAAATCTGAAGCAGGCTCTAGGCTCCGAGCTGTCAGCACAGAGCCTGACCCGGGGCTCAAACCCATGGACCGCAAGATCATGACCTGAGCCGAAGATCATGACCTGAGCCAAAGTTGGACGCTTAACTGACTGAGCCATCCAGGCAACCCGGAGTACTTGCTTTTAATAGATGGTTACATAAATTATCATGCATCCCTTTTTGCTTTGACTGCCAGGAATCCCATAGCTAAGTTCAATGCCCACTTGTAACACCTTATTATCGCATAGGTTTTCTAAGTATAATTTGCTTGATCCTATCTGCCACACCCCACCCCAATTCCCACCTACTTCTTGATTCTTATTATTTATCTCTTTTTAAAATTGGTCACATGATTTTGCTTCTTTTAATTTTATCATAAATTACCTCGAATCAAACAAATAGAATCGTAGTCTTTCAAAACGCCATAGAGATGGGTTCTCTGTATTAAGGAATTATAGCATCCATCTAGTCTCCCTTTACTGTTACTGTGCTCTTCCTATGTGCAAGAAAGTATTTATTCAAGGATATTTATGTATTAAAAACTAACAAAAGACTGCAAACAGGCCATTCCTTCCCCTAGCAGAAAACAGCCTACAGCAGAACTATTTTACTGTCAGCATTTCTATAAACATTTTAAATTAAAAGGTTTATAACTTACATTTGCTTAGTGTTGAAATATGAGGGACATACTATAAATAAGCATAATCCTTTTCTTCCCCCCAAAATATCTTTTTAGGCAGCTATAGAAAATGTTAACCTATTTAGCTGACTATGAATTTTAGCAACATTATCATAGCTCAAGGCTCCTTTAAAATAACTTCTTAAAATACTTTGTCATAGACCTTTTCTTTGAATAATCATAATAATGAGAATAACTAAAATTTGTAGAGCATCTATAACAGTTCCAGGCTCCTTAAATATATCGTCTTTCAGGAAACTTTTATTCCTCCTCCAAGCAGTTAAAGAAGCTAATGAATAGGATGGAGTTCAAATCACTGATAATAGTGAGCGAATTTTAGGAGGCAGTCTTGTCTCACACTCTTTCCACCAAACATACTTGCATAAAACATTTGCATAATTTTAAGCCATCCACAAAGTGAGTATTTGGGACTTTTTCTGGTTCAACAGCATTTCATGTTCACTTGAGAAGTGTGAGTTAAAGAGAACTCACCCTCAATTACTCCGATGTTTAGATATTCAGCTTTGACTTTAGAAGTGGACTTTTTTTTTCTCTTGTGGATATTGGCGACCACACTTTTCCTTGCTGGTAATCTGATTGCCCAAGACTGAATCAGGAACTAAAAGAGACTGTGATTGCTACGTAGACCCAGCGACAACTTAATTTCCAATTGAACCTTGTAGACATGTGAGTGCTGGGGCTTGTGCCCATTTTAAAAGGGTATCAGCACAGTGGGTGAGAGAAACACCTGTCCTCCTCACATTTCATTTAAAAACCACAGTCTATCAATAGAACTCCCCTATGACCCAGCAATAGCACTGCTGGGGATTTACCCAAAGGATACAGAAATGCTGATGCATAGGGGCACATGTACCCCAATGTTCGTAGCAGCACTTTCAACAATAGCCAAATCATGGAAAGAGCCTAAAT
>CM053569.1:47256790-47277861 GCA_028646485.1 Cryptoprocta ferox
AACAGGAGAAACCTAACAGAGGACCATGGGGAGGGGAAGGAGGAAAAAGAGTTAGGGAGAGGGAGGGAGACAAAGCACGAGAGACTCTTGAATACTGAAAACAAACTGAGGGTGGAAGGGTGAGGGGGAAAAGGGAAGGGGGGTGATGGTCATGGAGGAGGACACTTGTGGGGAAGAGCACTGGGTGTTATATGGAAACCAACTTGACAATAAACTATAAATTAAAAAAAAATAAAAAAAAATCCCACAGAGTCCATTCCTAGATGGCTTTCTGTGTGGGCCCATCCAAGTAGGTAGGTGAAATGGAAGCCTGGTAAACCAGCGCAAAGGGAGGCACATACTTTCATAAATATTAAGCTTCTGAAAATGTATGTGTATTATCTTTGACATTATAGAAGGAGACAGAAAATAAATAAAATAATCAATAGCTAATTGGTAAACATTCCTCAGCAAACAGAGCAAGTCAGTGAAGTGGAGACGTCCAGGATTATTTTCCTCCATATTGATTTTTGCTATTTTGCATTAGCTGAAATTAGCCTCTATTGCTTTCATTTCAATTGTCAAGGTCCTAGGGAACATTTTAGTTCACTTGAGGGTCCTTCTTCCTCATTTTGTGCCAGAGTCACCATGAAGTGATAATGGAACTCATGCAGGTCAAGTGGTAAACAAATCACCAGGGAGATTTTGTTGCAGAGTCACTTTACCTGGCCCAGGCTCTGAGAGTGTTTTGGTCATTGAAGTTCCTATAATATAATCTGCATTCATGCTATCACCACTAATTGAGGTGATCTTAAAATGATAATACTGTAGGTCGTCCTATGACAATCTTAAGGGACCCTTAAAGTTACTTGCAGTGACAATCTTGATTTCCATGGTCATCTCTGTGAGGTGGGAAGGTTGCTAAGAAAGACATCTGTATAATAACCATAAAACCATATTTGGGAATGATCCATAGTAATATCCATGCAATGAATGGGATGAAACTTTGTTTCATGTGTCACTGCATTGTGCTCCCTGTGACTGGCAGGGCTGCCTCTAGGTGAATGAAAACCTGTACTTGCTCAGCTATGATAATTGGTATCTTTGTTCTCTGGTTGTCAGCTTTACTCACATCAGAGAGGAGAGGTCTGTCTCTTTTACAAGCAGAAACATAACCATCACACAATTATTCTCATTTAGCTATCATTTAGCATTAATTGGAACGTGGCATGCTGGGAAACTTGCTTCCTGGGGGAAATTTTTATTTTAGAGCACCATAGACACTGTGTAATGTACATAGCACATCCGAAGCAGCAATTTATTAAAAGTCACAATATTTTCCCTAGAGAATTTGGATTTGCTATTCACCATTAGGACTAGGTCCAATATTTATGGAATGTTCACACGTGATTAATTATGTTTCATTTACAAATAGCCGCAAATGGGAGACATTTTTATTATAAGTGCTATTTTAATGAATTGTCTGTCTTTATGAATTCATGTCCAAGACTGAACTAATGTCTTTTCCTTCCTTTCCCCCAGCCCTACACCTGAGCCTGTTGCTCCTTCTCAAGTCTTTCCTATGTCTTCTATCAGACTCATGTGACCATCCCCCAGTTGCCTAAGCTGGAAATCATGGCCGTATTTGTGACTCACTCGTCCTTCCATCCCATTGCCAATCACTCACCATATTCAAATGTCTCCTTGTTGCCTGTAGATTAAAGCTGAATCTCCTTAATCTGATAAGCAGGCATATTAAGATCCTGACAGCCTGAGCCACCATAGCATTCCAGTCAGCTGTTCTTCACCTTCACCAAGTGGAATATACTAGTTCTCACCATGGGATGCTCTTCTTTATCCCTGTGTCTATTCCATGTTCACATTTTCTTTTGCCAGCATGTGCTTCTCTCTCTTTGTCTATGAGTGAATGCCTGCTTGTTCAGAAGTCGGCTCAAATGTCACTCAGTCCTTCCCATCCCCTCCCTTTAGGCAGGATCAGTAACTCTCTCATCTGTTTTCTTATAGAACTGTATGTATCCTTCATTTATGTTCCTTATTTATGTGCACATTTAACTCATGAATAACATAGTAAATATTTTAAGGCTTCAGTATGTTTTTAAAATTTTTTGTATGTCTTCCATGTATACCATATTAATTCATTTATAATGATAAATGCTTGGTGATGGCTGTCTGGCTAAACTGAAAATCCCATTAAAAGAAGTAACAAGGTTATCCCTCAGTGTGTATTCCATGTAAATACTACTTTGTGGCTGATGACGGAGATAAAATGGAAACAGGTGAAGGAGAAAGTCTGATGGCAAATCACATACATCCCCAACAGGATAAAGAGATCTAGAGACATAACAGCTTAGGGCATGAAGGTAAATCAGAGGTTACCAATAACCAGAAAAATAATTTATTTTTATTTAATTTTGCTCTCTCCTTGCCTCGTGGCCTTGGCATTTGCTACGTCATTTGCTACGTCATTTGCCTTGAAAAGCAGTGACCACAGTGCCGAAACTATAGTACACACAATAAACATGTCTTGTATGAATGAATGAATAAACAAATGGAGAAATGAGATTATTCCACTTTCTCATTTCATGGATAAGGAAAGAGACCCAAAGACACAAAGAATAGGAAAGAAGAAACAACCTCTTTTCAATCTGCCACCATATGCCTTACACTGAGATTAGGGGCTTTTGCCTCAACTATTCAATTTTATCCTGTCAAGAAAATTCTACAACTATTAAGTGAGATAAAGAACCTGAAGTTTAAAATATGTGCCCTATGATCACAGAGATTGATTGTAACTCTTGTTTTATACAATGGATAGTGTAGTCTTTCCTTTGCCACCTGCTGGCATGATAAACGTGGATGGGTATATAAGAGATTATTAGTTTTGGTGGGTAGGAATCTCTGCTTTTTATAATCTCTATTGTTTAGATAGTAGCAGATGAGTAAATATGGGGAGCAGTGATCTAGTGGCGAGATCACTAGAATTGAAGACTGAAAACCAGAGTTCAGGCCCTAATCTTGTTATCTTAGTTGGGGCGAGTCCTTTATTGTTTTGGAAACTTAGTTTCCCCACTTATAATATAAGGCACATAATATCAGCCTTGTGGACTTCTGTGGTGAACAGACAAATAATGACTCTGAAAACACAGTTCGTCTACATAAAAGGAGTTATTACTATTATTAAGCTTATGTAAGAATGAGAAAGTGTGTATAAAAGGGTGTTCGCAGCTGCACGTTCACTCTCTTTTGTTCCTTTTGTTACCACTTTGTAATTTCAGTACAACCCAGCCTTCATTTAAGTAAACAGATGAAAACAGGATAAATAAGAATTTCTCCTTAACTAATGTGATTTGTACACAATATATCAGATTAAATGAACTTCTGCTTCTGATTCTTTTGAATTCACAATTCAACATAATTTAGTAATAGAGAAATAATAGTTAAAAAGACATCTGTTTCTTGTCACAGCTTCTATTCTCATAAGAAAATCAAAACAGTGCAAGAACAGGGAATATCGGAAAATCAACATCACTGAAAGGTGGTAACTCTTTGATGGGGAAAAAAAAGGTACTGACAGTTTGTTCTGTTAATTATTGAAAATAAGGCTTTTCAAATGTTCTACATTAGCGGCAGTTCTATGCATACATTTAAAAATGAATCTGATCACAAAAGAACTTGCATTTGTTCAGTTTTTTTTAAAGGTATCCTCTACCTTAAACAAGGTACAGAAAGGATCACTTCTCTTTGGCTGGTGACTTCATTTCGGACCTTTAATATTAATACTGCCTTATGATCATTTATCAAATTTGTTAAGGCCTGTACCTTCCCATTTTTATATAAATTTTTAAATTAAAATTAAATAAATTCACATAGCCAAAATAATAAGAGCAATTAAGACATATTTTCAATATCTATTTTAAGATCTCTGATGGTCATACATTAGGCATGAATAGGACCTTGGCACTCATCTAATTCTGATCTTTTTATTTCATAGCTTGGGAAATGAGGCTGTGAGTGGCTAAAAGAAGAAAATATTCTAGTTCTCAGAGAACAAAGATGAAAAAAACCCCAGCTCCAAGCGATGTTTTGAGTACTCTTCTTACTGTACCATATTAGAATAGAATATAATCAATTTTGACAAGTATAACTCAATTCTCCTTTATCCAAATAGTATCAGGGAAAAAAGGGGGCTTTGCTCAACACTTACACAGCTCTTTGACTGTGGACACTTATGGAATGAAGATACATATCTGGGAGAAGACCAAATAAATTGGATGATAGGAGACCTCAATAGCTTATTCCAAGCTTCTCAATAGCTTGGAATAATTGGCCAAGTCTAACAAAAGGGAATTTAACAGAGAGATGCAAAATCAGCACTTAACAGTACACAAACCAATGACAAAAGTTCATGAAGTAGGACGTATGGTTTAGCAGTAGAACATTATTTTTTCAAAAGTTGCTATTTAAAATATTTTTTTAAAATTTATTTATTTATTTATTTAATTTGTTTTGCTGTTTATTTTTGAGAGACACACACACAGAGGGTGTGTAGGGGAGGGGCAGAGAGAGAGGGAGACACAGAATCTGAAGCAGGCGCCAGGCTCTGAGCTGTCAGCACAGAGCCCGATGTGGGGCTCAAACCCATGGACCACAAGATCATGACCTGAGCTGAAGTTGGACACTTAACTGACTGAGCCACTCAGGAACTCCTGTTTTAATTTATTTTTGAGAGAAAGAGAGACAGAGCGTGAGCTGGGGAGGGGCAGAGAGAGAGGGAGACACAGGTTCCAGGCTCTGAGCTGTCAGCACAGAGCCTGACATGGAGCTCAAACTCGTGAACCATGAGATCATGACCTGGGCCAAAGTCGGAAGTTCAACCAACTGAGCCACCCAAGCACCCCCCAAAAGTGGCTATTTTTAAAGAACTTAAAGTTCTATGAATTTACTCTTGTCTTCTTCCCCAAATGAACTGAATTTTACTTAACATGATAGAAGTTTATACAGAACAATAAAGATGCTAAATACGGTCTAATTGTATCCACCTAGCACTGAGATGATAAATGTGAACACTGATAAACTGGGACAAGTAGAGAGGGAAGCCTAGAACTGACTCAGATCCAAGTATATCAAGAAAGGTTAAAGGTATTATGTAGGTCTCTTTGGAGAAGAGAAGGACTGCATTTGTTGTTTTAGAGAAATAGGGGTGAAATGAACATACACTTTGTGACAAAAGAGGCTGAATGATCAGGCAGAAAGAACTCAAGGTATGGCATCAGATGGCATGAGTCTGAATATTGGTGCCATCATTTACAGGTGATGTGACCTAGGGAAAATCTCCAAGAAAATGCATATCAAGGGGCTTTATCTGTAAGATAAGAGCAGCAATATCTATAATGCAGGATGGTTATGAAAATAAATTAAAGCAAACAACATGAAAAATACCTACAGTACATGGCATGCAGTAGTCAAAAGGTATTGACCTTTCCACCACGTTGTCAGGTAAAGTTGTGAAAGATTTTTATTAGAGGCATATCTTGCAGAGGGGTGTTTTAGTTGAGATAGGAAAGTTAGGTGTACAGATCCCTGCCAATCCCAGATGCCATATTTATATGTTGATTGTCAGCATTTTGTTGTACTTTATACCAGGAAGGATTGTTCTTTAAAACATATGATTCCTTATAAGGTTATATTGCCTTTTAAAGTTGCAAGAAGTTTCTACTACTATATATTATAAAATTGCTTACTTACCTATAAAGTGCGGAAAGGGGCCTCTTGTTTCCAGGTTTGGGTCTGTATGGTTTGGGTTCTCCTGCCATGTTGATATCTAAAAGCAAAAAATAATCAAATAGCACTGATTATATGCCATTCATTTATTCAACAAATATTTACTGAGCACCTACTCTAGGCCAGGCACTGTTTGAGACATGTCATGTACCAAACAGGTTAGATTTATCCCCTTGTAAAACTAACCTTCTACTGGGGAGAAATAGATAGCATATAACAACAAAAAAATAAGAAAAATACATAACATATTAAAAAGTGATAACTACTATGGAAAAAGACAATGTTGAATGAGGTAGAGAAACAAGAAATGCTTAGTAAAAATGAAGAGAGAATGAGATATACCTTTTTTTAAATGTTTACCTATTTTGAGAGAGAGAGAGAAAGAGAGAGAGAGAAGAGAGAATCCCAAGAAGGCTTTGCACTGTCAGCATGGAACCCAACATGAGGCTCAACCCCATGAACTGAGAGATCACAGCCTGAGCTGAAATCAAGCATTGGACGCTTAACTGGTTGAGCCACCCAGGGGCCCCCAGATATCCTTCTCACTTGGGTTTTTGCCAGATATGTCTCAGTGTGCATACACATTTGCATGGAATAGAGCTTTGTTCCTAAGAGGAGTTAATTTAAATGATAAGATCTTTCACTTCTGTAGAGAAGGTATGTAAAAGAGTGGAACTGTAGAGCATACCAGGTTTACTGCAGGAACAACACAACACACTCAGAAACCAGAATGTGCAGTTATAGAGTTCTGGGGTAGTCAGAAGAAGAGAGCACAACTTTTGCCTTTGTGAACTAAAAGCTTGATAAAGTCTTTAGGACAAGACAATAAGATGCTTAAGTACATGACAGAAGAGTATTTGCATACAATTGCCCAACTCTGTCTTAAAGAAATGTGTAAAACCATTAAGGGATTGGAAAGTTGGGTGACTAAAGTTTGGAAAATCACCTAAAAACCACGATTTAATAAAGTTAAAATTTCTAAAGCATGATAAAAAGGATAATCTAAAAAAAAAGCAAATTTTAAGAAAGGATAATCTAAAAAAAAAGCAAATTTTTTTGATTGAAAAGAAAGGGAATACTTCTCTTTCTTGTACAGTGGGTTAAATACACTGGATTAGGGAGGGATGAGTCACCCAGCAGTGAAAACAACCAAAATTTCTAGATAAAATACAGCTGACCCTTGAACAACAGTGGTGTGAACTGCACAGGTCCATTTATATGCAGATTTTTTCCAATAAATACAGTACAGTACTGTAAATGTATTTTCTCTTCTTTATGATTTTCTTAACATTTTCTTTTCTCTAGCTTACTTCTATTGTAAGAATATAGTAACAAGAATACATGAAATATACAATATATATATTTATTGTTTATGTTATTGGTAAGGTTTCCAATCAACAGTAGGCTATTAGTTGTTGAGTTTTGGGGGGAGTCAAACATCATGTGTAGATTTTTGACTGCACAAGGGGTTAGTGCCCCTAACTCCCACATTGTTCAAGGGTCAACTGTATAATGTATCTCTTTTAAAAAAATCTAACATTGAGCTAGTAAGAAAGTAAGGCGTTCATAGAAGGCTACATCTGAGTGAAAGCAGAAACTCAGATGGAATTGGAAGACTGACTCTGGCTTAGTCCTTGAAGAGATTTATTGAAACCAGAACTTGAGCTTTAGCTTTTATGTCCTTTTGAATTAGAGGGGACAGGGGACAGTGCCCACATTAAAGGATATGGATCATATAATCACTGAATTCAATATCCATATGGGTTAAAATCCTTAACTAGGAAGAGAAGGAAACTTCATCCTTTCCCCTAATAAGGAATATCTACAAAAAAATTCTCTAGTAAATGTCACACTTAATAGTGAACTATTGGAAACATTTTCTTTAACATCAAGGAATTTGATTATTGATTAACTAATTTTTAAATTATGTCTGCACCCAACATGGGGATCAAACTTATGACCTTGAGATTTAGAGTCATGAGCTCTTCCAACTGAGCCAGCTGGGTGCCCCTAATGTCAAGAAATTTAAAAGGGCATTCATTTGTACTAATTATGTATCACACTGTACTGGATTTCAGAGTTAGTGACGTAAGAGAGGAAAACAGTACTAGAAATGGGAAGGAAGAAATTAAACTGTCATAATTGTTGAAAATAACTGGGTCCACATAAAATCTCCAAAACATCCATGGACTGTTACAACTAATAAAGGAGTTTAATAAATTTCTTGGGTTCAAAGCCAATATACACAATTCAAACTCATATCTCTACATGGCAATACATGTTTTAAAAATATAATTCTAAAAGATGTTATTTACATAGTATAAAAGTAAAGTACCTAGGGATAAATGTATTATAAAATTTGAGAGATGTTTATAAGGAAAATTACATGACTATATTGGAATATTTTACAGTTATCTTACATAAATAGAGAAATTAGAAACTTGATATTTAACAACCATTTCAATTCTCCCAAAGTTGATTTGTTGATTCCATATAATTTCAATAAAATCACCAAACATTCTTTTTATATCTGTGTGGAATTGGATAAGTTAATTCTGAAAACTATATGACAGAGTAAAAGGTCAAAATAACCACTTGGAAAAAAACCCAGAGGTGGCAAACTTGCCTTATCCAGACTTATTTTAAGCTATAATAATTAAGACTATAGTATTGGTACAAAGATAGAAAATGAAACATTGCACAAGAGTCAAGAACCCCCAAATTGACACACGCATGTATGAATGTCTGAATCAGGACAGAAGTAGCATAGGTGATCAGGGAGTAAAGACAGGCTTGAAATTGGACCTCTACCTTACACTACACAGAAAAATTAATTACTACTGGATTAAAAGCCTAAATGTGAAGGCAAAATATATAACTTTTAAGAAGAAATGTAGTAGAATATCTTTATGAGGTCAGACTATGAAAGGATAATTTTAAACCAGATATAAAAAGCACTAGCCTTAAAATACAAGATTGATAAATTCTACTACATTACAGTAAAATAAAAAGAATTTCTGCTCAGCAAAAGGCACATGAAAACAATGAAAAGAAAAGCCACAAACTAGATGAAGAAATCCTTGACAAAGTATTTGTTTCTGGAATATATAAAGAACTCATTTACATAATAGGAAAAAGAGACAAACCACCAAATAGAAAATTGGGCAAAAAACACAGGAGATGCACTTTACAGAAGAAGATAGATAAATGCTCAATAAACACATGAAAAGATTCTCAACCTCACTTGTAATGGAGAATTCCATTTTAGTATATGAACTGCCAAGGTGAGCACAATAATGAAGAATTCAAATTAAAACACTATGAGATACAATTGATACCCACTGAATTTACAACAATTTACAAAGTCTGACAATATTAAGAGTTGGTGAAGTTTGGGAGCAAACTGGAATATGTGTACGTTGCAAGTATAAGCATAAATTGGTACAACTATTTTGAAAGATAATTTAGCAGTTTATAATGAACTTAAAATGCTCAATCCCTATGAATCAGGAGGTATGCACCCAAAGAAACTCTTGCATATGTGCAAGTGTATGTGTATACCATATGTATATATATACCATACAATATATACAAGAATGCTTATTGCAGTACACCAAAATAGAAAAAATCCTAGAAAAACACAAATATCCACTGATAGGTAACTAGATAAATGAATTATTATGTATTTACAAAAAGAAAAAGAGAGAGAGAGAGGCTGACTTAGACCCATAGACAACAACACTTAATCTCAGGAACATAACACCAAAAAACGATGTCACGGAAAAACACTGATAGAATGCCTCCTTTTATCTTAATAAAAATACAGATTTAAACAAATGTTATAAGGAATCAAAATACATGTAGCAAAATGAAAGAAAAGCAAGCAGAGATAAACAATACATTTAGGATGAAGGTTACCTTTAAAGGGTTGAAAAGAATGTGGAACTTGAGTAGGATATCTAGGAGACTTTAAAATTATTATAATGTATTATTAAGGGTGCATGCATAGTGGGAATATGACTTTACAATATAGCATAATTCTTTACAATTCTAATATGTTGTAAATTTTATTTTGTATATATTTAATAACTAATAAAAATTTAAAAAAGAAAATGGGAACAGAGATGGTAAGTTCTGGATTGATAAATATTCAGGTCAGGGGCAGTGGGTTTTGGTAAACAAGTGGTTTCAGCAAAGATTGCAAACAAGGAAGTTGGAAAGAAGAGCTGTTGGTGGGTAGGTGGATTATTGGATGTGAGTAGATTATTAGAAAGCCCAATTAGAAGTTTAAATCTAATTTAACTGGGATATAATTTTGGGTTCTGAGTAGAGGATGGTTGCAAGAATGAATCATGATGACAGTGATTCTATTTTTTTATGTTTATGTATTTTTGAGAAAGAAAGAGACAGTGTGAGTGGGGGAGAGGCAGAGAGAGAGAGAGAAACACAAAATGCGAAGCAGGCTCCAGGCTCTGTCTGAGCTGTCAGCACAGAGCTTGATGCGGGGCTCGAACTCATGAACTGTGAGATCATGACCTGAGCTGAAGTCAGACGCTCAACCAACTGAGCCACCCAGGCACCCTGTCAGCAGTGATTCTTGTATGATTTGGGATAAGGTACAACTAAGATCAAGGCTGTCTGAATGTTTCAGATGTGACAGAGTTGGAACAAAAAAGTGAGCAAAACAAAGGCAAATTTCTATTGTTTTTGTAAACTCTGTAATGATGGTCCCATGAAATATAAGACACAATGTGTGTCTCTAGCTTAGACTCCATTGAGTCTCCATTATGAAATGAAAATGTAAAACTATTCTCATAAATAATGAGACTTAAGTCTATCAACGCTTAAAAAAATATGGTGCCAGTGGTTTTGAGGATAAACTTAGGAGTTTGACAGAATATATACACACAGTGGAAAGTCTTTCATGAAAGGCTATTAAACTCAGCATTTCCAGACATTGGCCTCCATTCAAAAGTTTTACAAAATGCAGAAGAAAATCTTTTGTTTCTTAAAGACAATAAATAGTGTTCAAATACATAATTTTCCTTTTAATTTATGGGAATTTATTCTTAAATATGCAAAGTTATATTGCTTCCTATTGCTATAGTGAAGATTATCCATAACTTAGTGTTAACAAACAGGGATGAGGGTCAAAAGGGTTGGATGTAGTCAAGGGAGAAAGGATGGTGGGCAATGAGTTCAATTAGTCAGTGAACTTAAAGTCTTGGCAAGCTCTGGATGAATGAGCACTTCCACTGTACTCAACTTTATAAACACAAGATTTAATTGTGTTTTCAGACCATCATGGCTTATGTGGAAGCCAAGGCTCAGGTACTTGTGACTCAAGAGGTATTGGCCTTGAGGGGACCATGCAAACAGGGCAAATGTCATTTTACCAGTAAACTCTGTGGTCAATCAGAGAGACATCCTGAGGTTTTCTTCTCTGATTGTCATGCATTGTGTAAGTTTCCCATAGGTGGGACTAGAGGAAAAATGACAGAGATTCAATTTTCTGCCATTCTTATAAAGATGGGGCTTCAGAGTAAAATACTGAGGTACAAAAAATAAAGTGTTATATCTTAAATTCCCAAATTTAGAAAAGAGTCATACCAAATACTAATATTTAGAGATCACATATTGTCTTCAAGAGAGGATGTTGGGTTTAATCATTCTCAACAATTTTTTTGATATCATCCAAAATATCCTAGTTAAATTCCTACTTGTTTTGCAGAAGTGCCTATAAAGGTACCTATATCAAGAAGGTGGATTCTATTATCTGAGTATTAGAATTATATTCTTGTGGAGAGAGTCAGTAAAATTAGGTAAGCACCATTAAAAGAAAGTCTCTTGAAGTATTTCTGTTTGGGTACAATATATATCAAACTGTGTGGAAGAACTCCCACAACCCTTTTCCGGGCATAGGGACGAAGCAGAAGGGAGCGAAAGCCTTACCCATTGTTAGGAGATGACTGGAGACAGGAGACCTCCATAAGGAGGGAAGATGGGTATGTGCACATTGTCCTATGGCATTATAAGCCTATGTAAGGACCAACCAAGGACAGACCCCATATCTATTTTGAAGTTTCAATATTTCAAGTTAGCATGAAAAAAGTAGGTGGAAAAAATAAAAATTGACTCTAAAATTATTCTTCTAAAATTAAACCTCAGAATCAAAAAACTTAAAAATATCCTGTTGGGCTACTAACTATATCTTTTCACAGTAAACTACTTAAAAATATATTAAATGTTCAAAAATTTAATCAGTTTCCTTTCTTCTTTATACTGAAACTAAATAGGTGATGTCAATATGCCATGACAGAAATAACTATAAAGTTGGAGAACTGGAAAAAGTCAATGAGTTGAAACTATTCTGGTTTGCGGTAAATGAGATGAGGCAAATGGAGACAGGTACTGTTCTGAAGTGTCATTCTATGAAATAATATCCAACACATGTTAATGTATTTCTTTGACCAATTCTTGTTAGCATGTGACTAAAGATGATGGTAACAGCATTCTATTAGTTCATGCTTTATGATTCTTGGGAAGATACCTCTACTTCAACACCCAAACACTGAAATGCCCATTTTATGTTATTACATTGCTCCAATGGAACAGACTACTGAGTGCCTCCCTTTGACTTTGGACTTTTATCCTGCACAATGTTATTTATCCAACAGGTGTACAATGCGTCTATTGGTTGATTAAATTCATACAGACCAGAAGGTATATCCTTGCACAGGTTGTAGTGTGTCTGGCCAAACACACTGTCAGCACATTTCCTAAAGTGATATTTATTTGAACTATGTTTTGGAAGATGTTAATAGGTATATTGCCAAACAAATAAATCATAGTGACATAAGTTTTGTAAAAATGCTATAATTTATCTCTCTCTTGGATATTTGTAATGCATATTAAAGGATAACATTCTGGAAAGAAGAAATATTCAGATGTGTTTAACTCAAATGTGTGTGTATGTGTGTGTGTGTGTATAAACACAGAGTATATTTTGGATGACACACCTGTAAACATTCAGCAAAACAGTGTCCTCCTAGGACACAGATTTATGAGATATACTGAAATATTTAGAGAAACTATTTTATATTTATATTTTTTTGCCACATCTCAATTTGGAATAACCTCAGGTGAAACGTTAATTTAATCATTTCAATTGCATATTATTTACACTACTACAATAAACAGACACTTGCTACTTACCGCTACCTCTAGTGATCCCTGCTGGCATCTGTCATTTCTAGAGGAATTGAACCTTGATATTAAAGTGATGTCTAACTTATATTCCTGGGGTGCCTGGGTGAATGTCCAACTTTGGCTCAGTTCATGATCTCACTGCCGCGAGTTTGAGCCCTGTGTCGGGATCTATGCTGACAGCTTAGAGCCTGGAGCTTGCTTTGGATTCTGTGTCTCCCTCTCTCTTTGCTCCTCCCCCAGCTCATGCTCTGTCTCTCTCTCAAAAAAATAAAAAAAAAAACGTTAAAAATTTTAAAGTGATGTCTAACAGTATAATAAAGGCATATATGTTATCAATATCATTTTTTAGATTGAGAAAAAATTAAAGAAATATTTTTCTAAAGGAATTAGCTAAAAGTAATACATTCTCAAGATTTTTTGTTTTGTTTCCTTTCTCAGGTTTAAATAAAATTTTAAATAATTCAGCCATGGCATATAGACTGCCAGGAAAAGTCATTCAGAGCCTTTTATTGTTCACATTTAAAAGATTTAAGGATTCATTACTATTCCGTTGAATAAAAATTCAGGAGATAAAGAAAATAGTCTGTTATGTTTGACAAGTGAATGCATTAAACTATACATCACCCTAGTATAAGCATGCTATCATTTAAGAGTGTTTTTGCATTTATTAGTTTAGATCCTCAAAACAATCCTGTGAAATAAGCAGAGCAGGAATCATTACTCCCATATCATGTACATAGATGTTTGAAGTACTGAGAAATTAAATGGCATTCATAATAATATCATTAGCACAGTTCATTACAGCTGTCTCTATTACTGAGCATGGCCCATGTGCCAGGCAGGGACCAAGGCTCTGCCCCTGTCCTGAGAGACATGACTGTCTGTGAGTCAGCAGCATCCTTGAACTAGAGCTGCACTAGACCCACAGTCTAGAACTTTCCCTACTGTCACATTGCTTTTAACCAGATTTTGAATGTCACATTTTCTATGCCACTTAATGCTGGTTTGGTTGTGGAAAGTAGTATGTAAAGTAATATTTCTCTGAGTCCCCGGGAATTTTGGCATCACAGGGCAGGGTGTATGATTAAAAGAATGCTGTAGGGAGCAATGGGGGAACCACGTTCCACCTGACTGATTGCTTGAGATTTCTTGGCCAGGTAGGTTCACAACCCTGTGGTTTTATGGAACTGCCTGGAAGTGCTTTTACCAAGGGAAAAAAATGCACCAGACTTGCAAATGCAAGTATAGCCTACCTTGTGCTCTAAAATATAGACATTTGTAGCATGTTAAGCTGAAAGCTGAAAGTGGAGCCAATAGAGTACAAAAGTAAATGGGTTTCTAATCTTCTTGTTTTTCCCTTCACGGAATCAAAGCTAGTTTTAACACTTGAAAAATGTCCTTAATAGTATGTTAAAATATTCACTGTTATGGGAATGAAACTGTAGTCTAATTTTACTGGGCAGTCACTGAATTGTGACCATTTTAATGAGCCTTTGGACCTGGTTTCATAAATTAGTTCTGACGCAGCACTATGGCACGCTGGCCTCTGGTTATTAGAATACTAATGCACAGATCAGTGGTTGGCCAGATTCCCATTTGTTAACAGAAAACACTCTGTGCTCCCAGGTTCTCCCTGCAAGGGCAAATACAAGTGGTAACTTGAACTTATTACTAATTACTTGGTACGTCTGATCATCATATGTGACTTACAGAGATTCAAACTGGGCTTTCCTCAATGGAAACTGAAGTGAAAAAAGTGGGAATGTATAGTTGATGCCCTTTTTTACTTACTGTCTATTGTGTTCAATGGTTATATTAAGAAGAAAATGAAAATGCCACAAGTATTTTCACTGATCAAATAGTTATTGAACCTACGGATGTGCTAGGTACCGCACTAAGTATGGGGTACATGTGTATGAACGTTGTTTGTGTTCTCTGGGATATCACAGAGAGAGCTAAACCTGCAGCTAACTACAGCAAATACAATAAACATCACAATAAGATGAATACTTCTTGCTTTGGGAACATGGTGCCCTACCTTCTATGGCTGAGAGTGCTCTTAAGGGTCCATTCTTGGTGCATAAGGTGGTTTCCTCCAAAGACACAAGTTAAAATGTTAGCAGTTTCGCTGACCCACATCAATCAGCAAACTCTTGTAAAAGCTTCAGCTCTATCCATTAAGCTGTAGAGACCTGTTTCTCTTCTTTTGTTTGTTTTATTCTGCTTTTCTCATCCAGACTCCCATTAACTAATTGTTAAAATACTTTTGATTTGCCTGAAGCATAAGTGGCCATGAAATTTGAGGAAACTTTGTGGCACTGAGCATATTTAATCAATGTCTAGTTTAATGTTATTTAACAGAGAATACAAGCACATTTTCACATAGGTACAAAGCAACTTTTTTTAAATCAAATTTGAATTTACTTATTAAAACTTCCTACTTGCATCATTTTGTCTCTATCACTTTATCTCTTAGATTACCTTGGGTAAATTTTTTGAGGAATACGTTTTTTTTTTTTTTTAGAGGAATACGTTTCTATAGTCTATGAATATCTCTAAAAATCTCTCCAAAGGTAAAAATGAAGGACTACATATGTTTTATTAAGAGACCAAATTCCAGAAACCAAATGAATCAAATTTAAAATGTGGATAAGTGTTCACCAGCAGCACCATGAATTTGTTTAGGATCTTGCTTAACAGTTTTACAAATATACTTAATGACCTATTGGCATTAACAGTAGAGACAACTGTTGTGGTAATAAGAACCACAAATACCTGGTAAAAAATAATCTTAACCATATGTTCATTATCAGTGCATAGACTTAACAGTATTAATTTCTTTGTATCCCAAGAGTTTATTTGGTTTCATTCTTGAGGATAAAATATTCCTTAAGGAAAGTAAAATTCAACCACAGAATCTGGATTAGCAGTTTCCTTGAGAACACTCAGATTTCCATCAGTGAAGTAAAGTAACCTCAAGATTTGGGTATTGCTTCTCTCTGCTCCCTTCCTTTTCTAATCTTTCTCTTTTCATGTATGTATAGATAAACTAATTTTCTCAGGTCCTTTTTGTGGTGACCTTGCATTCAGTGTTTAAAACACCAAAGCTACTTTGTTCAGAGTATTCTGTAATTCATAAATATAATGAAACACCAAAGCTAATGTTAGGTAGCTAAATGCATTTTATGTCAACATTAATATACAACTCTGATACTCCAAGTATGGTTGGCAAACAGACAGCATCTGTATCCTGTAGGAACCTGTTAGAATTACAGAATCCAGGTTCTATCTCAGACCTAATGAATCAGACTGCATTTTAACAAGACACCCAGGTAACTGCTATGCACATTCAAGTCTGAGAAACAATGGAATATAACACATTTAGCTTAAATGTCTTCCTTTAATTATTAAGGGTTTTACTTTTTTAAAAAACTGTTTTGAAGAGAAAGTATTAAGAATTCAGAGCAGATATCATCACTTATCATCAGGGAAATGCAAATCAAAATGAGATATTACCTCACACCTGTCAGAATGGCTAAAATCAGAAACACAATAAACAACAAGTGTTGGTCAGGATGGGCAAAAAAGGGGCCCCTGTACACTGTTGGTGGAATGCAAACTGGTACATACAGTCACTGTGGAAGAGAGTATGGGGGGGTTCCTCAAAAAATTAAAAATAAAACTACCTCATGATCCAGTAATTCTACTACTGGGTATTTACCTAAGGAACACAAAAACACTAATTTGAAGAATATATGCAGTTCTATATTTACTGCAGCATTATTTACAATAACCAAATTATGGAAGCAGCCCAAGTGCCCACTGGCAGATGAATGAATAAAGAAGAGGTGGTGTATAGCTACAACAGAATATCACTCAGCCATAAAAAAGAATGAAATCTTGCCTTTTGCAATAACATGGATGGATCTAGAGAGTATAATGCTAAGTGAAATAAGCCAGCCAGAGAATGACAAATACCATATGATTTCATTCATATATGGAATTTAAGGAACAAAACAAACAAACAAATGACAAATAAAAGAGACAAATAAAAAAACAGAGAAAAATCTGATGGTTGCCAGAGGGGAGATGTGTGGGGAATTGGTTGAAATAGGTGAAGGGAATTAAGATTACACTTATCCTGATGGAATCACTATATCGTACACCTGAAATTAATATAACATTGTAGGTTAACTAGAGTGGACTTAAATAAAAAAATTCTGAGCAGAAAAAATTAAGCATTGGGGAGCCTGGGTGACTCAGTCAGTTAAGCATCCAACTTCAGCTTAGGTCATGATCTCATGGTTCATGAGTTCGAGCCCCGCGTTGGGCTCTGTGCTGACAGCTCAGAGCCTGGATCCTGCTTTGGATTCTGGGTCTCCCTCTCTCTCTGCCCCTCTCCTGCTTGCACTCTGTCTTTCTCTGTCTCTCAAAAATGAATAAACGTTAAAAAAATTGAAAAAAGAAAAAAATTAAGTATTTAGGGAAGAAGCTTGAAAAATGCCTTTCTAAAGGCTTAGAATGGACTAATGGCATCTTAATGTCATTTCTGATGATAATAATAGTTCCTAGTATTTGCATATCATTTAACATTTGATCACATTTTCACATACCTTAAAAAATGTTCACAATAATCTTGTGATGTTGGTCTTATTGCAGATTCCCATTTATACAAACTGAAGTTGAGAAAGAGTAAGTTCTTTGCACAAGACAGCATAGCTAACAGGCAGTGGTGCCAAGATTCTGAGTTCAGGTTCCCACTCAAAATACACATCATGTTTTCATAGGTGAAGTTTGACTTTTTAATTAAAAATAAATCTATCACTTTTGGCAAGCCTTATAAAATTCATTGGGAAATTACTAAAATCTTTCATAATTTCATTTATTAAAAAGATAAATTTTCCACAAAATCTTCATGATTATATATAAAGTAGAAAACCATTAAATTAAATCTAATTGTTAACATTCCATGCGAAAGCAAAACTTCAAAAGCTCCTTTCCTGAAAACTGAAGCCTGGAAAAGCCACAAATCAAGGAAATACAAAAGACCTAACCTCTTTTACCAAAAGCAGGAGAGAGATTATCTGATATTTAATAAAAAAGCCAAGCTAAGATTAAGACAAGGATGCACAAGATTTAATCAGATAAAAATTCTTTTAGATAGAGTTTAGACAAGATGGCGGAGAGGTAGGGAGTTCCGTACTTCCCGCCTGCATCTCTCAAACAGGGAAGGGCTGAAGCCAGAGAACTCTGAACCGCAGGAGTCTGGGAGGAGGAGAGACAGAGTCCACTAAGAAGATAGCCTCATAGGGCTACCTAATGAAACAAACCAAAATACACATGGTGGAGAGTCCCAAATATCACTATGAGTAGGGAAATAAAATAACCAAAGTCACAACAAGAGAAACACCATTAAAAGAACACTTGCTGAATGAACAGGCCCTGGACAGTCTATGAGCCTCCTTTAATATAGCAGTACTTGCAGGTGCAAAGCATGTAACAAGCTTTTAAAATTTATAAGAGACAGAAAGCAAGCCAAACTGACAAAACAAAAGGACTCTCCTCAAAAGAAATTCCAGCAAGAAGTGATAGCTAAAGAATTGGTCAAAACAGATATAAGCAACATAACTGACCAAGAATTTAGAACAATAGTCATAAAATTAATTGCTGGGCTTGAAAAAGGCATAGAAGACACCAGAGATGCTATTGCTACAAAGATTATGGACCTTAAAAATAGTTATGATGAATTAAAAAATGTTATAAATGATGTGCATAATAAAATGGAGGCGGCCACAGCACAGATTGAAGAGGCAGAGAGGTGAATTAGAAGACACAATTATAGAAAAAGAGGAAGCCACGAAAAAGAGATAAATTGATCCAGGCACATGAAAGGAGAATTCGAGAACTGAATGATGCATTCAAATGGAACAATATTCATATCATAGGAATTCCAGAAAAGAAGAAGAAGAGAGAGAAAGGGACTGAAGGGGTACTTAAATAAATTAAAGCCAAGAACTTCCCCAATCTGGGGAGGGAAACAGACATTGAAATCCAAGAGGCACAGAGAACTCCCCTCAGATCAATCAGATCGATGTAACTTGAATCGATCTTCTGCATGACATATCATAGTGAAACTGGCAAAATATAAGGATAAAGAGAGAATTCTTAAAACAGCTAGGGATATAGGGCCCTAACATAGAAAGGGAGACACATCAGGGTTGTAACAGACCTAGCTACTGAAACTTGGCAGGCCAGAAAGGAATGGCAGGAAATCTTCAATGTGATGAACAGGAAAAATATGCAGCTAAGAATCCTTTATCCAGCAAGCCTGTCATTCAGAATAGAAGGAGAGATAAAGGTTTTCCCAAACAAACAAAAATTGAAAGAATTCACCACTAAACCCACCCTACAAGAGATCCTAAGGGGGACTCAATGAGGGAAAGTTGCAAGGAACACAAAGTGCCAGAGACGTCACTACAAGCATGAATCCTACAGAGAACACAATGACTCTAAACCCATATTTTTCAATAATAACACTGAAGGTAAATGGACTAAATGCTCCAATAAAAAGACATAGGGTATCAGAATGGATAAAAAACAAGATCCTTCCATTTGCTGTCTATAAGAGACTCATTTTAGACCCGAGGACACTTTCAGATTGAAAGTGAGGGGATGGAGAAATATCTATCATGGTACTGGAAGTCAAAAGAAAGCTAGAGTAGCCAGACTTATATCGGACAAACTGGACTTTAAAGTTAAGGCAGTAACAAGAGATGAAGAAGGGCATTATATAATAATTGCAGGGTCTATCCATAACAATTATAAATGTCTATGCATCAAATTTGGGAGCACCCAAATACATAAAACAATCACAAACATAATCAAACTTATTGATAAGAATGTGCTAATTGCAGGGGACTTTAATACTCCACTTATAGCAATGGATAGATCAACTAGACAGAAAAATCACTAAAGAAACAATGGACCTGAACGACACATTGGACCAGACGGACTTGATAGAAATATTTAGAACTCTACATCCTGAAGCTATGGAATTCACTTCCTTCTTGAGTGCACATGGTACATTCTCCAAGATAGATCACATACTGGGTCATAAAGCAGCCCTCAATAAATATAAGAGAATTGAAATCATACCATGCACACTTTCAGATCACAACGCTATGAAACTTGAAATCAACCACAGGAAAAAGTCTGGAAAACCTCCAAAAACATGGAGGTTAAAGAACACCCTACTAAAGAACGAATGGGCCAACAAGGAAATTATGAGAAGAAATTAAAAAATACATGGAAGCAAATGTAAATGAAAATACAACAATCCAAACTCCTTGGGATGCAGCAAAGGCAGCTAAGAGGAAAATACATTGCAATCCAGGCCTATTTCAAGAAACTAGAAAAGTGCAAATACAAAATCTAACAGCGCACCTAAAGGAACTAGAAGCAGAGCAACAAGAACACCCCAAACCCAGCAGAAGAAGAGAAATAATGAATATCAGGGCAGAAATAAACAATATAGAATCCAAATAAACAGTTGAACAGATGAATGAAACCAAGAGTTGGTATTTTGAAAAAAATAAACAAAATTGATAAACCTCTAGCCAGGTTTCTCAGAAAGAAAAGAGAGAGCACCCAAATAGACAAAATCATGAATGAAATGGATTTATTACAACCAATCCTTCAGATAATTCCCAAGCAATTATCAGAGAATACTATGACAAATTATATGCCAACAAACTGGACAACCTAGAAGAAAAGGACAAATTCCTAAACACACACACACACTACCAAAATTCAAACGGGAAGAGATAGAAAATCTGAACAGACCCATAACTAGTAAAGAAATTGAATCAGTTATCAAAAATCTCCCAACAAATAAGAGCCGTGGGCCTGATGGCTTCCCTGGGGAATTCTACCAGACATTTAAAGCAGAGTTAATACCCATTCTTCTCAAACTATTCCAAAAAATAGAAATGGAAGGAAAACTTCCGGACTCATTCTACGAAGCCAGCATCACACTGATTCCCAAACCAGACAGAGACCCAACCAAAAAAGAGAACTACATG
>CM053569.1:47277961-47457494 GCA_028646485.1 Cryptoprocta ferox
GGGAAAAAACTGAGAGCTTTCCCCCTGAGATCAGGAACACGACAGGGATGTCCACTCTCACCACTGTTGTTTAACATAGTGCTGGAAGTCCTAGCATCAGCAATCAGACAACAAAAGGAAATAAAAGGCATCAGAACTGGTAAAGATGGAGTCAAACTTTCACTTTTTGCAGATGACATGATATTCTATATGGAAAACCCGACAGACTCCACCAGAAGTCTCCTAGAACTGATCCGTGAATTCAGCAAAGTCGCAGGATACAAAATCAATGTAGAGAAATCAGTTGCATTTTTATACACCAATAATGAAGCAACAGAAAGAGAAATCAAGAAACTGATCCCATTCACAATTGCACAAAAAAACCCATAAAATACCTAGAAATAAACCTTGATATGTAGTATCATGCAGTATTTGTCTTTCTCTGTCTGATTTATTTCACTAAATATAATGCACTTGAGTTCCATGTTATTAACAAGTAGCAGGATTTCCTTCTTTTTTTGTTTTTAATTTTATGTTAGAGACAGAGAGAGAGCATGAGTGAAGGAGTAGGGCAGAACGAGAGAGAGAGAGAGAAAAAATCTTAAATAGGCTCCACACTCCGGGTGGAGCCCTATGTGACGCTCTAGTCCATGAACTGTGAGATCATGACCTAAGCCTAAGTCAAGAGTCAGATACCTAACTGACAGAGCCATCCAGCTGCCCCTCAATTTTTATCTCAAAAGGAATTCTTGATGCCTGAGTTAGGCACCTGGCTCAGGGGCTCAGAGGTACAAATCACTTGTGGAGGATCTAGAATATAACTTTAAAGACATATTGTTTATGGGTGACTTATGGGCATTAAAAGAAAATATTAATATCACAGATATGTAGTGTGGTTAATAGCAGGCATTTAATAAAAATATACTAGATTTTTTCTGAACTATACATTTCTGAACTATAAGCTAACCTGCACAATATCTATGCAATATCAATACTGCTTTACCCATTTTACAGAGAGTAAAACTTTAGGCAAGAGATATAACTTGCATAAGACCGTATGGGTAGTATTCTGGCAGAACCCACATTCAAACTAGATTCTTTGTGACTCCAGAGGTACATCCCTCAAACTGCCCAATTACCTGCTCCTGCTTTAAGAGTAGAAATTTTATCCTATAGCTCTTGGCAACCAGAAATGCTTGAGAAAAAGAAAGATAGAGATGTTTATCTCCATTGGATACTGAATGCTTACTGCAGACACTTTGCTACTTGGGTTAGTGCTTATTAACTTTTGATGAATATTCTGAAGAGATAGGATCTTGAATGTATTGTATTCAGGAAAAAGGCAGATCCTAGGAGCATTATTTAATAGTGATTGATTACTAAGGTAGTTTAGAAAACATGTCCACAAATCCCTTCATACATGTAGGAGGCAGAATAATAGTCCCCCAAAGACACACAGAGCCTAATTCCAGGAACCCGTGCATATGTTACATTACATGACAAAGATGAAATAAAGTGATTTTAAAATAGGGAGACTATCCAAGTTTATCCAGGTGGGCCCAGAGTAATCACAGTGGTCTTTAAATTCGGAAGAGGTAAGAAGAAGAGAAGGTCAGAGTGATGCAATGTGAGGACTCAGTTAACCAGTTCTGACTTCAGAGTTGGAAGAAGGGAGCCATAAGAAAAGGAATGTGGGAAGCCTTTAAGGACTAGGCAAGACCAGGGAACAGATTCTCCCCAAGAGCCTTCAGAAAGGAACACTCCCCAACTGACCCCTTTACTTTTACCGAGTGAGACCTATGTTGGGTTTGTGACCTACAGAGCTCTAAGATACTAAATTTGTATTGTTTTAATCCACTAAATTTATGGTAATTTGTTACAGTAGCAATAGAAAACTAATACAACACCGTCTCCTTCACGAAGTAGAATGTAATACACCTCTGCTTGAGTGTGGGCTGGACTTGCTTCCAATCAATAGACTGTGTGGTTCCTTTCTAATCAACAGAACATGGCAGAAAATGGTATTTTATAATTTTATAAATTATATATATTTATATATATTTATAAATTTATAAATTTATAAATTTATACTATATATAATTATATATAATTTATATATAATTTATATAATTTTATATATATTATAAATTTTATAATTTATAAATTTATAATATATAATTATATAAAATTTATAAATTTTATAACCTAGATTAGGTTATAAAAAGACTGTATCTTCCACTTTGGTATGCTCTCCCTTTCTCTGGGATTTCTTCCTCATTCCCTAGGGAGCTGGATGTCATGTCATCAGACACCCTGTGGAGAGGCCATGCGGTGAAGAGCCCAGCCCTGCCGGCAACCACATGGGTGAACTTGGAAGGGTAAGTATCCTTACCCAGTCAAACCTTTAGGCAGCTGTAGCCTTATCTACAACTTGATTACAGTCTTGTGTGCGACTCTAAACCAGAACCACCTAGGGAAGCTATGCTAAGATTTCCTGACCCACAGAAATGGTACAATAATAAACATTTGTGATTTTAGGCTATGGGACTTTGAGTACTTGTTATCTAGTCATAGATAACTAATATAATTACTCTAAAGTGTGTATTTACCTATCAAAAGTGAAGAAATAAACAGAAAAGGAAAAATGCTAATTAGGTGAGTACTGTTCTCTTTCTCCAAATAAACTCTAATATGAATGTGCATATTTCACTGGAAAGTTGTGAGAAAGTAATCCAGTGCTTTTAGCATAACACTGTACACATATAAAATCTGGCATTTCTATAAATATAACTTAGTCAACTTTTATTCAGATTAGAAATGAAATTAAAACCTCAATGTTGAGAATAAAATTTCTCAAAACATTTTATTAAGAATACATGCATCCATTTTTACACATATTTTAGTGGATTAGAGCTGTCAAAACTACTCAGACCAACAAAGGCAATTAAATTCTGATTTTTTCCTCTGTTCTTTCTTCTATTTTGCTTTTCCCTTGAAGTCTATATCTAATGGAACAAAGCATGCCATAAACTGAGGTTAATTAATGGGTTTTCTTACTTTGCTATGTAGAAATATTCTCTAGACTGCAATTTACAAAGTTTAATAACTTCCAGCCAAATATATATATGTGTGTATGTGTGTACACACATACATATATATATCCTTTAAACAAAGAAAATAACCATTTACTTTGTGATGTTTTTATGTTGAATTTCAAACAGAATATTATTATTAAAATGGAGCATCTTTTTTTCCTTCATGAGTGTAATTTGTCTTGGCTAACCAAATGTATATACTAGCCATGCTAGCCTTACTACATGACAAGTAGCCAGGTTCTCTCCCCATCCTCTTTAAATTTTGCTAACATTCAGATAACAAATTTGGTACTCACAGCTTCTTTTAAATGGAAGTGTTAGTCAATCAAATCCATTGCTCTTGCATTGCCAAAATATAATTCCCCATATCCAGGTTAAATATCGACTAGTATATTAATCATCTCCATGTATGAATATAAAAGAGATACACAAACTGCACACTGGAGATATTTTCCATGAGGTTGAATGAATTTCCTTACTTAAATGTTACACTAGGGAAAATAGTACTTTTTTAAATAAATCAATGTCCGCTTTTATTTTCTCTGTGAAATCAGAACTAGTTTCACCTTTTGAAACTAATTCCTAAGGAAATGTCTAGTGGATAGAGATTATGTGCTTTTACTTTGTGATGGCCTCTACTGCTACAGTAATATTTGATACCACATCTGATCTGAGTTTAATTACCAGTGTATTATCCAAGAATTATGTTATCAAAAGTATTTCTAAATTTTATTCTTATTCAGCAATCAGAGATTAGGCCTATATTTTTACCTAAAGGATATAAAAGCCCTTTCCTCCTTAATTTAAATTCTCCTTGTTAGTGTCAAGACATATATCATCACTGCTTAATTAAAAAGAGATGAGATATGGCATCACTGGAACTTTCAAATAAGAATGGTTGAGTTCAAAAACAAATGAGCAAAAGGAAAAGAGAGAGACAGAGATAAAGAGAGAGAGAGAGAGAGAAAGAGAGTGGAGAGAGAGATAAGCAAACCAAAAGGCAGACTCTTAACTTTAGAGAACAAACTGATGGTCACCAGAAAGGAGGTGAGTGGGGGATGGGTTAAATAAGTGATGGAGGTTAAAGAGGACACTTGTTGTGATGAGCTCTGGATGTTGTTTATAAGTGTCAAATCACCATATTGTATGCCAGAAACTAATACTACACTGTATGTTAACTAACTGGAATTTAAATAAAAACTTAAAAAATATAGAATGGTTGAGTGCACATTCATTGCCCCTAAATCAAGTGACAAATTGGTAAAGAAGAAAATAATTTTTGTACATTTTAAAAAGAGAGCAATAATTGTGATTTTATTCAGTTATCAAAATATTCTCCCATTATGCAAAGGAAAATATGCTCATCTATGAATCCATTCGTTCTGCTAATGAAAAAATAGAACAGCCTTTTAAAATATATCTTTTCAAATGTCTTGGCCTAACATGTGAAGCTTATTAGATAATAAATCACAAGAAAGCATCATCAGCAATATGAATATTAAAATGGGAATATAATTAATTATACATAACTACTTCTTTCCTTAGATTGGGGCCCTAGGATCAGCAGGTGATACTGTATAAATTATTATGTTAACAGTCCAGTTGTTGGGAGGGTAGACATGTGTTACTAGTGAGCTCCTAAAATAGACACATAAATATAATGGCATTAAACAATCAATATTTATTCTTAGAAAAGTGACAATTCTAATGGTGGCAAGGCAAACATTTCTCAGTTATGGGTGTGGTTTGTAACTAGGATTTCACTCTCATCAGTATGTTTTAAGCATGTTTTAGCTTCTATGGGAAAGGGTAGGGGACTGCCACTGAGGGGCTATTATGCACCTTAAAGGATTCTACTGAATTTGTCTCCATAATTGTATGTATTGATCTCATCTTTTCCTTTCATTTTGAGAGCTGCCTATCAATAGATTGTATCTCCTTATCTAAAATCTTTCTTCTTTGCTTTATTCTTTTCTAATTAGAAAAGGCACTTAAAAACATTTTATCACTTCATATTTCAAATATTCTTCTTGTCTTTTGGGGAGGTAGATTGTGGATGCTATAGGGGTAATAAAATCCACGGTATATTAGTCCAGATAATGTATATATTTTATTCTTTATGGGTATACTACTAATCTAAAAAATTCAGAAAAATGTAGGTTGCCTCTATTTGTTTATAGCAATAAATCATAACAAATTTTCTGTAAACCTTTTTGGGAAAGCCCAACTTAACCACAGCTCACATGATTTAAAATTCTGTCTTCAATACTTTTAGCTTAATGGCATTGTCAAATGTCAAGAACATTTAATAAGAGGCTTTTTTATTTTTTACAATATGCTATATTTTACCTTTTTTTAATAATAGCTGTCAAGTCATAAAACATTTGCAGTGAAGAATGATTAAACTAAGTGGATTACAAATTTAGTCACAATGTTAAAGAACTAGAATCGTCTTGGATTTCTACTGTGGCCACACAGTTCTATTATTACCTTTGTAATAATATTTACACCACTTGTGGTTCAATATTATAAAACAATGCAAGACTGACAGATTACTTTTCATATCTTACAGAGGCAATTTTATATAGACACAATACTCATACACTCATACTCTAATTCAAATGTGTTGCAAAATCTACCAACAGTAAAAACAATTGTTTGCAAATTCTATTAAGAAAATATTTAAACATTTTAGTTTCACCTCACAAGACTGAATTGAAGTACAGTTTATTTGTGGTTATGACATTTGTTAGACATGTGTGCACAGTGATGGAGTAAATATAAAGGAGGAATATTTAAGATTTAAAGTCCTTGTTATATACAATAGTGTCCTCCATTCCTTGAGAAGGTGCTTCTGTTGACAGCATGTTATTCATGTGTGTACTTGGGACAAAAAAGACTGATATGGGATCAACAATGATTTTCACATATGTCTATACAAAAAGACTGCTACTTGTTTTGAGAGACACAGCATCTGTTCATAGGAGACATGGCTGCTTCTTTATCGGTTGGGCCACTCCAATATTTTATTCTGATCCATCCCTTTTCTGGTAGCTTTATAGCATACTAACATAGTTCTGCCATGTTCCAACAGCTCCTTAAAATTGCACATCTACCCTCTCCCTATGTCATCTTGACAATTAAACCTCAATGTCCCATGGTTCTTAAGCATCAATATATTCATTAGCTGCTCTAGCACCAGGTTCTGGAGCTAGATGCCTAGGATCAAATTTGAGCTCTAATACTCACCAGATTGGAAACTTGGACAAATTATCTATCCTCATCCATCAAAAAAAAAGTATTACCTCATAGTGCTTTGGGGAGCAATTAAATGAGTTAATACATTTGGACAGAGCCTGGCATGTAATGTAATCACTGGTTAGCTGTTGTGGTTATTATTTTCAAACCTTCCTCTCCCTTCTCCTCTTCCTCCTCCTCCTCCTTCTTCTCCTTGTTCTTACCATTGTTGTCATCTACCTTTCCATGCTTACTGGATGGTGCCATCTATCCTCTTTACTCCTGATCTCTCTGTCCCTCATGCAGTAAAAGAGGATGTGTTGGGATGGGAAGCATTGACTTTCGGAATGTGCATTACTTGTAAATTATATGCACCCTCCTTTCCTTTCATCATCACACTAAAAAGGGGACAGATATACCTAATTGGAGTACATCCCTGAAGCCGAGGACAGGAGATCTTAAGAAAATCATTTATTTAAAAAAAAGGTTTACGTATTTATTTTGAGAGAGAGAGAGAGAGAGTGCGAGTGGGGCAGGGGCAAAGAGAGAAGGAGAGAAAGAATCCCAAGCGGGCTCCATGCTCAGTGTGGGGCCTGATGAAGGGCTCAATCCCATGACTGTGACCATATCAAGAGTCTGACACTCAACCAACTGAGCCATCCTCAGAAAATCACTTATGAAGCGTGAGGATTTTGACATGAAAGGAAGAATGGTATTCAGCTTCACCACTGGATATCTAATTAATCACTAAGATTGTTTGATTTCCTGGGGCACCCTGCAGAAGAGAAAGGAAACTGCAGAGAAGGTAGGGTGGGATGGTTAAGTAGAAGGGGGCAAGAATCACCTCTTCAAATACACAATTCAAATCCAGATTCTGCTTGGGCCCACCAACACATATGAGTTATGCATCATGAGTGGTTGGGATTTATAGCTATAGGCTTGGCTATAGCTATGGCCTCAACATGGGGGCAAAAAGATGCCTACACCAGAGCATTATGGAGTGATTCCACTAACTGGGCATTAGACCAAAGACCTGGTCTTATCTTGACACTCCTTGTCAAGAGTGCCTGTTTAGGCCATAATCACATAAAATAGGCTAAAAAGAAGAATGGTGTGACCACAAAAGGACTAACACATTTCCAAGGTCAGATATGTAAGAAGACAATGTCTAGAGTCCCTTTGTCTCCTCCCTATACGAGCAAAGTAAGTGCAGGAAAGAAAGCGGGTACATCAAAGCACAGAGATCACAGCCCCTCCTGCTGGCTGGACTGGCTGGTTGACCATTTTCAACCATGCGCCCAAGGGCAATATTCTAGGGGTAATGTCATAGTAAAAAAGTGTCCCTGTCCTTACACAAGCCACCACATCAGTCCTGGATAGATGTGTTCAGACTTCAACATGTGAAAGTAATTTCTATCTTGTTAAAACCACTGCATTTTGTTATAGTTGCCTAATCTCTACCTAATATGGTATTGATAATGTTCTTTTAAAAATAAGTCTTCTCAAAAAAAATAGGGGTGCCTGGTTGGCTCAGTCAGTTAAACATGTGACTCTTGATTTAGGCTCAGGTCATGATCTCATGGTTCATGAGTTCAAGCCCCATATAGGGCTCTGTGCTGACAATGCAGAGCCTACTTGGTATTTTATGTCTCCTTCTCTCTCTTCCCCTCCCTGCTCTCTCTAAAAAAAAAAATTAATAAATGAGTCTTCTCTTTAACTAGTTAACCAATGGCTTATCTTAATCATGTTGACTAAAAAGGCTTTTACTATATTTTAGATACTATGTGATTGTCCCCAAATGCCTTGTCCCTTCTCTTAATTTATGCCTTGTGAATTTTTGCCTGACAAAGTCAAAACTTAATTTAACTATCACTTCTTGTGGGCAATTTTTCCTGACTTCCTGGTAAAGATCCTTTATCTATGCTATTTGGGCTTACCTCTTTCATACTGTATAGAACATGATACTTATTGGTAAGTTCCCCTAAGAGACTGTGCTTAACAGTTTCTCAGCACACAGTAGGTGCTTCAAAATGGTTTGTAAAATAAATGAACACATGACTCAGAGGAAGGATAATGGATGCAGAAATGCATTTAAGGCAATGTGATATAGCCACAAGTCTACATTTGTTATAAGCACATACATCAGACATCAAGACCAGCTAAGACATTATTAAAATAATATGTATGAAAAAATAAAAAGGCTATAAACAATGGTGATGTCTACGGTGAGAAACACTGCAAAAAGGTAATAATACTTATTTTTGTACAATTTCTATTATCAGTTACTGAAGAATTTCTTCTGTCTAGATTTAATTCTGCATTTCTTTGAACATTTGGCATATAATTTTTTTTAACTTCATGGGCTCACTTAACTAGTTATTAGACAATAGGGAGGTTAACTTATTGTGCAGTTCAATCCTCAGAGCAACCCTGCTGCCATTACAGAGAATTCTCTTTCCAGAAAGTAGCAAAAACAAAAAATGATCAAGTTAATTGCAAAGAAGCAGATGTTAGGGCAACTGAGGATTGCCAAGGAAAGTAGAAGGAAGATGAAGGACATAAAGGACAGAAGAGAAGACTGGGGAAAATGCCTGCTTATTGATATTTTGCCTTGGATCAAGACCTATATCAAATCACAATCAATAGGATAAATACTAATGTCTTGTGTTAATAGCAATGCTTGGGGATTTTTGAATATGGTTGGTTACATACTTTGGTGGTATTAATCAACTATTAATTAAACATTTGCATTTAAGCAGAAGCAGATTCCAGATTCTGATCAAAGGATTAAATATTAGCATAGTTTGAGGTAAAGATGCAAAGACAATGTTTTGAAGTGATCCATTCATGTAGAATGCTAACACAAGAAAGAGATGTTTTTCTGTAAGCTACATTTTTTTTCCCTGTAGTAGCTACTGGCTTCAAACACTTTTGAGACAATATATTGCCCCCTTTGTTTTTTAAGTAACTCAAAGAATTTCAGATGTAGGAACATGGGGTAGGATTATAATAGATCATCTTGACTCTAGAGATTTTCCAAAGATTAAATAATAAGAGTCAGGCTAGAACTAGATCTTTTCACTTTTCATCTGAGCTGCTCTTCTCCTGTCTTACTCATCTTATATCGCTATCACCCAACAATTATCCAAGCTCTACTACAATGACTGAAAACCTCACATTTTATTTGACAATTAGGTAAACTGTGCTTGACATTCCTACATCAGACCTACTGTTTCTACCTGCAAATAAATGCTTGTCTTAATAAACTCCATTGAATTGTGGCCAAGAGTTAGAAAAAAATGTATGAAAGAATGCAGAATCCCTCCAGAAAGTAAGAAGATTAGATGAATTCATTGAAGTGGTGCTGTGATTTACCTACAACCTAAGTAGGGTTTACAGAATTAGACCTTCCTACGCAATCAGCTAAAAAGAGTTTAAAGGAGTAAGACAAAATGAGAGAACAAGTGATTCACTAATTTGCAAAACTAATTCTCACCTGAAATATGTGCACTTCGGTTTTATTTTTCCAAGCATAGGGAATTCAACTCTAAGAAAAGTTTCAAGGTGTAACTTGGTTGGAACCTGAAAGAATGTAGGGTCCAAGGTTTTTCTTTGGTCTCAAATATGTGATGAAGAAATAAATATTTATATCATGATCTTAGATTGTGTCTAACTACAATGGTAACATTCTCCTTACCTAAGTAAGTATCGTTAAAACCTGGAAAAGATGGAAAAATAAGTAGAAAAACGACAAATTAAATCGTTATTATTTTTCTATTTAGTTTTTATTTATTTATTTATTTTAATTTTTAAATTTATTATTTTTTTATGTTTCTTACTGAGACAGAAACAGAGCATGAGTGGGGGAGGGGGAGAGAGAGGGAGACACACGTCTGAAGCAGGCTCCAGGCTCTGGGTTGTCAGCACACAGTCCGATGCAAGGCTCGAACCCACAAACCATGAGATCATGACCTGAGCTGAAGTCAGACACTTAACCAACTGAGCCACCTAGGCACTCCTCTATTAAGTTGTTAAATATTTAGTGCAATCTGTTTAATTTTGTTAAAGATATTTGAAATAATAAGTATAACTTAAAAAGATTTACAAGATCTATTTAGAAAAAGACTTGCAGACTAGATTTGTAAGTCTTCCTTTTCAGGCATTTAAAATATTGAGAGAGCCAGATGTACTAAAGTTATATATTTAATGTCATAAATGTTTACTACAATAATTAGTTGTTTATAAATGGGATTAACTTTACAGGGAAATTCAGTCTATTACGACAGAATTGATTTGAACATTAATCAAAGAACAATTATTCTTATTTTAATACAATTACAAAATGTATAAATTAAATTTAAAAGGATGTAAGAGGGATCAGCCTAAATCTTAAGAAAACTGGGACTTGAATGTGTAACTTTAATAAACTGAAAGTTAATTTAAATAAAAAATAACTTATTAAATATCTACATATAAAACTCACAGTACATATGAAGTATCTTAAATGGTAGCCTACAAGTTGGTTATTAAGTAAATTTTACTGATTATTTGAAATGACTATGTAGTTCAGTGTATGAGTTTCAGGCATATTCTGACAAGTTTGTCTATATTCTTTCAACTTTATGCATGGAGCTAGTTTCTTGTTGAGCTCTTTGAGGGAACACTAGACCATTTTTATGTAATTTCCTATTAGGGAATAAATAGAATTTATTTTTCTACCTAAACTGTAAGAAAGAATGCCTTTCAAGAGTTGTATTTGGTGGTATAGTCCAATAAAATAAAAAGGCCACTAAGGTGCCTGGGTGGCTCAGTCAGTTGAGCCTCCCACTTTGGCTCAGGTAATGGTCTTGCGTGCGTTTCATGGGTTTAAGCCCTGCACAGAGCCTGGAGCCCGCTTCAGATTCTGTGTCTCCCTCCCTTCTCTCTCTACCCCTCCCCAGCTTGCACTCTGTCTCTGTCTCTCAAAAATAAATAAACATTAAAAAATTAAAAAAAATTAAAAGGCCACAGAATTCCTCTTTATGGATCATCACTGCTCCCCTTATTTTCTTTTCACAGGATATCACACGTGGGTTATGATTTGATGAAGAAACTGCTATGCCCTTTCTGGAGTAAAAAATTAGTCTTTGCAACATTGTCTGATTTGCATCGGAGAATTTGAGAAAGGTAAAGTCCTGTACCTATGCCAATTCAAATAGACAGTCATACACTTGTGATAGAATTAGTATTTGTTCAAAAAATCTAATATGATGATGATGATTATTGCATTATTTGAGTGATTTCCCCCACCCTGTGAGACGTGACTATTGCCTCTGGAGAGGACTGAAATTGTTATTGCAGGAATGCAAGGAGAAAAAGAGTCCACTTTTATATTTTGGTATCCAGAGTAGGATTTTTGAGACTGCAGCTAGAAAATAATCTTGAAACCCAGGCTTTGCTGAGAGATAAAGGGATTTTCTCTGTGCTTTTACTCTTTCTTAGTAAATATCGAGGGACATCTTGCAGGCTCAAACTTAGGTTCTTCCATAGCCTAGAGTGGCTACTGCTTCCACTAATCTGCCTGACCTATGAGACTATTTGCTTCTGGAAGAGGAAGAACATGTATAAGAAGTCCAAGCCAAAAAACACAGACATGGAGATCATGTGCTTTGAGCCCCATGGAATATGGGAAGACAGGGATCGAAGCAGGAGGTAGGCAGTGAGATATGCACAACAGAAGTCCAATAACTGGGCTGAAGAAGAAAACAAAATTACAGGGGTTTTGCCTAGTTTCTGTTTGGGATTCTGGAGGGAGAGGTCCCCGAAGGGTATTATTTGTATAAATCTAAGATGCCTCATGAGAAGAAAATTCTGTGTGCCACCTAGCAAGTGGGAGCCTCATGAAAAAAATTGGATAGTTGTCAAAAAATAAAGAATCTCCATATTCTGTGCACTAGCGAGCAGCAGACAGTAAATCTTGCAACTTACTTATAAAATAGTTCACATAATACAGTCACTCCTCTTATGACACATATATGTTCTTAGAAACCACTGTACTATGCCACATTGCACAATAAAAACTACATGGCTATCAGGAAATTTCAGGTTGATATACAGCACTCAGAGACTTCATCAGTGATACATTAAAAAAAGGATAAAAATGATAATACAATAAAAAAAATCCTAATGAAAATGAAAGCACGTTTTACACATGCTGAACCATTAAGAAATCCATATGCATTACAATAAACATGGTACTTCATCTTGAAAAAAGACATTGGCCTGTGCAAGTGGTCCTTGGAAAGGTTGCAGCCTGTGTGTTAATGTGAAGTGGCGGGAGGAGAGGGCTCTGAAGTCATAAGGATGGTTGTATATCAGATATATCAGGTTGTATATCAGGTTAAGGTGACTGCTAAACTGAGGCACTTGGTAGATGTTTGAGGTGTGCGTGTGTGTGTCTGTGTGTGTTTCAGGCTGTATGTGCATCTTCCTACTTGGATACGTTCAGCTGGGTGTTTTCTACACTTACCTGTTTTTCCTAGATGAACTTCTGTATAGGCAAACAGAAAATTTGCACTATGCTTAAATTAGTCCTTAGTATATCTATTACTCTGGAATACATTCACAGGTTCAAACAAGCACTATAGCAGAACTGCCCGTACTTTAAGGTTTTTATGTCGTGATATGTATTCATCATCTCCCAGGTTTTGAAAAGGTCTAAATCAGGAGAACCAGCCTAGATCTCTGCTTCTCCAACTGAACTGATTCACTGCAATGACTATCGCAAAAATAAAAGGCAATTCTGAAACAGTTAGTGACTCTCCTTTAAAAAACCTTGAATAACCTTGATCTTTTTTGCAAGTAGTTTTTTTATTAAGTTGTTATTTATTTTGAGAGAGAGAGGGAGAGAGAGAGAATTCCAAGCACACTCCATGCTGTCAGCACAGAGCCTGATGTGGGGCTCAAACTCACCAACTGTGAGATCATGACTTGAGCCAAAATCAAGAGTCATACGCTTAACCCACTGAGCCAACCAGGTGCCCTGTTTTTTGTGAATAATTTATAGATTGGCAATTTTCAAAGTGTGGGTCACAATACTTGGCTGATATACACACTGAACTGTGTTTTTGTTTTTAAGTGTATTCATTTATTTTGAGAGCAAAAGGTACAGTGCATGAGGGGGGAAGGGAGAGAGAGAGAGGGAGGGAGAATCCTAAGCAGGCTCTGCACTGTCAGTGCTGAGACCGACATGGAGCTCAACCTCATGAACTGTGAGATCATGACCTGAGTTGAAATCAAGAGTCTGACACTTAACCAACTGAGCCACCCAGGCACCCCATGAGCTGTGTTTTTAATGAGACTGTTGTACAATGAAATGTAACCTAGTTTCTTCTCTCACAAAGATCAGGCAGTTGGTGCTCTGGGTGCACAAGGTTAAGTTCAAATTTGTCCCTTTAAAGTGTGGCTTCCTGCTTTGTTTGAAAGGGACCTAAAGAAAGAAGAGCAATGGCAGAAGAATGTCTGCCTAAATCCAGCTGCATTTTTAGGCAAAAAAAAAAAAAAAAAAAAAAGGAGCACCTTGTTCATATGTGGGGATCCATCACACAGTGGTGTTCAGACTACCTCCCTGGCCAGAATGGGGACCAGAATCTTTGTGGGTCAGGGCTGTTTGGGGAGCTTTGAGCTTAGAGTTATGGATATTAGTATTAAGTACATTCACACTGATGTACATCAATCACCACCATCCCCAAAACTTTGTTGTCTTCCCAAACTGAAACTCTATGCGCATTAAAAGGCAACTAACTTTCCATTCTCCCCTTGGGCCATCCTCTGACAACCACCATCCTACTTGTGTTTCTAGGAGTTTGACCATACCAGGTACCTCGGATAAGGCACATACATAAGATAAATACAATATTTATCCTTTTGTGACTGGTTTATTTCACTTTGCCTATGTCTTCATGGTTCAGCCACATAGGAGCATGTGTCAGAATTTCTCTCCCTTTTTAGGACTGAATAATATTCCTCTTTATAATTTCCTTTGATGTTGACAGAAAAACTACATATTTATTTCTAGATATCCTATGTCTTGGTCTTTTTTGTTGCAGCCTTTAGGATCCATGTGACCAGATGTTCTTGGTTGTTTTAATAAGCAGTAAACTATTCAGTTATCCCTCAGGCTTTTGTTGTTCAGATGAAGTAGTTCTAGTTTCTCTAGCACTAAGATCTATTCAGTAACTCTCCAGCTATAAATAAAATTGGTGACTAAAATGTTGGAACCCTTTTCTTAGACCAATATATCCTCAAATATTGAGCATAAATTGACAGTGTTTGCACTGGAGGCACTTGTAGAAGCTTGGCAGGGGAAGATTGCAAGAATGCTAAACTGAATTGCCTTTTATATTCGGATGCTCATTGTGGTCAAATTCTGTTTCACATGGAGGAATAAGGAGAACTCAAATGCAAAGTGACCTCTGAAGGAGAGAAAAGAATACAGAGTTAAAAAAATTCTCCATTTAGCTTCATCCTGTGTCAAGGAATCACTATCTTATTTTAGAATGCTGTCATTTTAAAGCTTTGAAATGCTTTCTATAGAAATGATTACATTAATCCTGCAGTCAATTTGTCTGAAGTTAGCAAGTGTTACAGCTATCAAAAGTGCTACAAAAATAATTGAATACATTTTTAAAACTAGTAGATACTGTGACTGTAATTTATTTTCTTAGGATTGCCAGGAAAGAGCAGAAAAGAAAGAAGTCTATCAGGCACCAAAAAAGGGATGGATAAATTGAATAATGCCAAGCTTAATATTATTCAATGATCTTGCCTGGTCAAAAAGTAGCATCAACTTCTGCTTTCAATAATTTTTTCCTTTAGGAGCACACAGAATTGAGCACAACTATCTGTTCTTTCCTGATTTAAACTATATGTGCGCAAGTCAGCCTGACGGATAACCTAATCTGACTGCTGAAGGACAGACTGATTTTCTGTAACACTTCACCAGGACCAATGTGTAATGGATTATCCCAGCAAAGATATTATTTTCCCTTGGGGGATGTTCCATTATACCTGCATTTCCTTGCTTTTAATGCTTGGTACACATCAAAATCATTGACCTGTAGGAATTGGTGTCTACCTCTCTCAATTTTGTCTAGATCCTTCTCACTCCCTGGAGCCACAGTTAGGACACAAGTGACTGAAGGCAGGGAGCTGACGGAACCTGAAAAAGGAGGTAATCAATTATTTGGATGCATTCCTTCCCTTTCCTTTTTGCATATAGTTACCTTCTTACGGTTAGCTTTTTAAAAACATTTCTGTTCTAATTAACTTCTTGGAGGATATTAATATTAACATTTTTTTCATTTTCATTTCATTATATTTATTTATCATGTATCTCATGTTTGTCAGTGTATACTTTTTGCTAAGGACATTTTTCCAGAAAAAATACAAGTTAATAATAGTTTGAAATGTCTCAAAAAATTTTAAAGCACTGTATTATTTGAACACTGACTTCTTCTGTTAGCAAAATCTTTTGCTCTTATTTATATAAATGCTAACCAATGGTCTATGAGGGTATTTGATGTTGCACAAGATATTTATCCATGAAATTCATAAGGCTGTAGACTAATGCTTGTCGAGAGCCTTGCCAGTGTTTCTCTGTCTAAACTTGGAATGGACAAGGTTATCAAGCACATTTGAGCTCTTTAAAGAAGTAATCTTTATATGACAATTAAATTCTAGTTTGTTTCTTTTCACTTTTTCTTTACTTTCTTTCATCTTTAGCCCCTCCCCCATTCCCCATCTACCTTCAGGCTCAAGGGAAAGAGAACCAAAAACAGAATATATATATATATACACACACACACACACACACACACACACATATATATATATATATTTATTTATATACACACATATATATATATTTCTCTTTTGGTTCTCTTTCCCTTGAATCTGAAGATACACACACACACACACACACACACACACACACACACACAAGAGAGAGAGCTTGGATATAATAGGCCAGTCTGATTTCCAAAACTTGGATAATATTGGTCCACATTTTCAGTCTGTCAGCAACTAAAACAATATGCAGTGTGGAAGACTATAAAAATTAAACCTTGTTGAAATAAATATTTTCTTCTGATAATGAGGGACTATGGGAGGGTTTGTATGCTGTGGTGCAAATTCTCTTTCTTTTTAAAGTGACATTTTCTTCTGTGATTACAGAGGCATTCTGGGGAATGTCCCCCTGGAGGAGGCTCAACAAGCGGTGCCCCTGAGGGGCTAACAGTGCCATCACCAATGTCCTTTCCACCTACTACACAAGACATGGTGTCTTTTCTTTTCCAGGCCTTTTTCAAGTCTCATCCAGTGTGTGGTCCTCAAGTAGTACACGGCAGGGGAGTCAGATCCCTTTAAAATAACCATTCCCCCACATCCATTTTAGACACTATGACTTGATAAACCATAATGTCTTTTCTTTTCTCTTTTTAACCCCCCCCTTTTTTATTTTTGAGAAATAGAGACAGAGTGTGAATGGGAGAGGGGCAGAGAGAGGGAGACACAGAATCCTAAGCTGTCATCACAGAGCCCAACATGGGCCTCGAACCCACTAACGGTGAGATCATGACCTGAGTCGAAGTTGGACGCTTAACCAACTGAGCCACCCAGGCATCCCCATAACTTCTTTTCTGATGGCCCCCTAATGAAAAAAAAAAAAAACACCCTCCCTCCTTCCTTATTTCTCTCCCTTATTCCTTCATTTTTTTTTTTTTTGCAAGACTCTTCAGGCCTCAGAGGACATAATATATTTGTGTATAATTGTGTTAGTGCCCAAATAGGTGTCATCTGGCTCTTCAGTTACATTAGGAACATAATCCTCTCATTACAAATGCATTTCCAGGTACTTGTCATCACTGAACCATCTTGCTTAGACTAGGAGAGCTTTCAATTACTGAGAGCTTGTGCCAGAATAATACAGAAACTTCTCAGCCATTTGGGAAGAGCCGTCAACCTTACATGCTATACAATTCAATTTTTGTGATTCATTTTTTTTTTTAACCTCTGGAGTTTTAATGCAAGTTCATAAATGTATTGATGTGTTTGGGGAATAGAAACGAAATCTTAAAATGTTCCCTTTAAATTACAGAGTTTCTTTTTAGAATAAATTATACTCTGTTGCTTTTGCTCTGCAACTAGTGAAGAGAGAACTTTGCTCCTCTTTTCTTCTTCTGACCTTAGCAATAACCCTCCGTACTTAGTCGTTTGTCCTTCTTTCTCAGAGGTTCATCCTGCAGAGAGTAACTAACTCTCCAAGTTTCAAAACCGTCTTCCCATGGATGACTCTATATCTTTCAAAATATTTCACTTAGCTTTTGAAGGCTTCTGCTTCCAGAGGGACATTTAAGCATATCTAAAGTATAATACAGAAAAAAATCTAAGCTGGGTATCTTTCTTCACTAGACACCCTTTCTAACTGCTCTTTCATAAGCACTATGGCACTTAGTACAATCACTGTTATATGAATATTTTATTGGCTACAAAAGTTCATCAAGAGAAGGAACCATATCTAATTTGACTACGTATCAACACCTGGCACAATGTTTGACATAGAGTAAGCAATCAATATATGTTTTTAATGAAAATATGTAATTGATTTGTATAAACTTATCTGAAAATTAGTCTAATTATCTTGGAATTATACACAGACTTCATAGGGCTATGTTCTTTACTTGATATGTGTAAAGTCTATGTATATTATATAAAAGTGTGAAATAACTGTTAGTTCTATAGGGAAATCTGCTAGATGTAGATGATTTGGGTTGAAAGGGGAAAAAAGGTCATAAGATATCTCCCTTAAAAGTCTGACTATTAATGGTACATGGGCTAATGTTGAACAATGTTGTATATAGGTCAATATAATGCCAATAAATATTTATTTTGTTTACATATCTTGAGTTAAGATTAAATTAAGCACTTATTTCCCTTTAAGTTTACTGCAATGAAAAGTTAAGTGTAAATGCTAGTAATAACACTAATAGTTTTTCAGTGATCCTGAATTTTAAAAATAGTTCCACCTGAATCTGTAGTGATTTAGACCACAGTATTTGGAACCAGACAGAAATTTCATGTCTTGGCCTTCTTACTATTACCTTTAAGCTACTTAACATCTTTAAGTCATAGTTTCCTCATCTGTAAAATGTGAAAGGCCTAGTATAGAACATGTTAAGTAAGAACTCTATAAATGTATCACTATTTTAGTAGTGATATTAGAGTCTTTCTGTCTTTCAAAATTTGTAGTAGAGCTGAATAGGATTTATAAAAAGAAACACATGAAATATTTCTTTTAAAAATGTTTTTGTAGGAGTTGGTGAATGGATAATATGATATCTATCATGAAGGACAGTGCAATAAGAACAATAATTGTTTAACAAATTTAATGGTTATTTATTTTTGAGAGAGAAAGAGAGAGACAGAGATAGAGCACAAGCAGGGGAGGGGCAGAGAGAGAGGGAGACATAGGATCTGAAGCAGGTTCCAGACTCTGAGCTGTCAGCACACAGCCCGACATGGGACTTGAACGCATGGACCATGATATCATGACCTGAGCTGAAGTCGGATGCTTAACTGACTGAGCCACCTAAGTGCCCCTGGACAATAATTATTTTAAAGATCAGATAATAGGGCTTAAGATAGAGCAAACAACTCTGGATACTCAAAGACAATTGAAATGGTTGAATATTTTCTTAGAGGATATTTAATTTGGAATCAATAATTAAATTCAATTGTGAATTACATGAGAAGGACCTCTAAGCATGTTGCTTGGAGGAATTCTAGTTCAATGGAAATGGAAATGTTAACTAATATACTCATATATGACAATATGAAATATGACAATATGAAATATGATGAGACATTTCACAAATCTTATGCCTCAAATGCCTAAGCCATTCTTACATAATTTTCATGTCTATAGATATACATATAACATATGTGATATACATATAATATTTGTATATTATCTTGTAGGTCATAATTTACAACAGCATTTTTACATTAGTCTTCTCCAATGTGTTTAATTTGTGTGTTTAATTTGAAATTAATTTATTTAATGTTGGTTCTTTCCATTTTTCTTGCTAGGTATTTGTTATAACTTATCAAAATTACTTAACCATAATACTTCCCACACTACCCATGTTTTTCCATTTATCTGTACCTTCAGCATTCACATAATGAATTCCTCATGCATCATTTTCCCCTATTTCATGGATAGTGCTGTTTTCATTTAGAACAGCCAAGATGCAGGGACTTAGATCAGACGATTCTTACGAGAATAATCAGCATGTCTTTAGTGACTGACAAGAACAGAATATCACAAAACAACAGAATGCATTTTGGCATTCTAGGACTAAATATATTGCTTCTAAAATTCCATTTATGTAGACATATTGAATGACATGAACCTTTTTGCTCTTGGAGCTGGATATTTTTATCCACAATGCCCTAAGTATAACTCTGTTATACTATGCAATTCTAACAATAAGGAAATAGCAAATGACACATTTTTATAAGGCTATACCTTAAACACGAAAGACAAATTCATCTGTGGCATAAATATTCTTTTAAGGTAAAACTAATAAATACAGAATCTATAGCCAACTGCATTGTTTTAGCCAATTTTAGTATTTTTAAAAGATGAATAAAGATTTCTCTCTTTTTCCACTCTAAAAACTATTCCATTTAGTAAATTAGTTTGTCAGAGATTAAAATTAAGTGGTGATATGCACAATAGGAATAGAAAATGGAATTAATAATGAAAGCTTTTCAAGGATAAGCAGAGAAAAATCTGTCTTCCCATTTGCCGACTCAAATAGACTATGCAGAATTTGTATGTTACAATCTGTGTGCATAATTCATGCAGTTCGTAAACAAAGGATAAGGTTTATTTGTAACAATATTTCCAAATAAAATGATTGTGTATATTTTCCAACAAAAAATGTACCTTGTATGTAGGTCAAAACTCACATCTATTTTACAGCAATAGCACACATTCATTCTGCCTTTTAAATATTTTTGTTAGTGTCCTTTGAACATTTAATCCAGAGATAGGTGACACCTTCTGTACAGACAAATCATTCTCATCTCTGGACTTGGCTGATTGTGTTAGGTGAGTGGTTTCAGTGCTGACGACCATTCTATCAACTGCGCATCGTGGCCCATGCACAAGGCTAGGAAAGGATTTTACAGATATTTTCCTATTTGACAAATAACCATATGATATAAATTCCATTATCATTCCTAATAGATAGATGAGCAAACAGGCTTGTGGGGGCAGGGAGGGATTCTAACTTTGGCCCACTTGATTCCAAGAATAGCACTTACAAGCTCTGACTAAAATTTAAGTTTTTTAAAAAAAATAAATAACAACACAGTATTATTTTCCCACTCTCTCCACCTTTAGGATTGATTTCATCTTTCTGTTTCCAGTACTACCACTAATCTTGTATACTTTTTATTGTTTGACTTCACATAAAGGATTATGCAGATAAACTCTACTTGACGAGGCAAATAGATCAGGGATAAAACCATGGAGTGTCAGAATGGAAAGGAATCCTATAGTTTTAGCCTAGTTTAATTTCTTTTTGTTTCTTTTTCAAGTTTTCCTTTAAGTTCCAGTTAGTTAACATACAGTATAATTAATTTCAGGTGTAGAATTTAGTGATTCATCACTTACATATAATACCCAGTGCTCAACACAACAGGTGCCCTCCTTAATGCCCATCACCCATCTAGCCCATCCCACCACCCACCTCCCCTCCAGGAACCCAGTTTGTTCTCTCTAGTTAAGAGTCTGTTTTCTCATTTTGGCTCTCTCTTTCACCCACCCTCCATGCTCATCTCTTTTGTTTCTTAAATTCCATGTATGAGTGATATCATATGGGATTCGTCTTTCTCTGACTGACTTATTTCACATAGCATAACACTCTCTAGCTCCATCCATGTTATTGCAAATAGCAAGATTTCACCCTTTTTTTATGACTAATATTCCATTATATATAATATTTGATGGAATTAACATAATATATAATAGAATTTACATATATAATATGTTATATATATATATATATATATATATATATATATATATATATATATACTACTTCTTTATCCATTCATCAGTTGGTGGACATTTGGCCTCTTCCCATAATTTGTCTATTGTTGATAATGCTGCTCTAAACATCGAGGTGCACATATCACTTCAAATCAGTATTTTTGTATCCTTTGGGTAAATACCTAGTACTGCAATTGCTGGATCATAGGGTAGTTCTACTTTTAACTTTTCCAGGAACCTCCATACTATTTTCCAGAGTGGCTGTACCAGTTTGCATTCTCACCAGCAGTGTAAGAGACAACAGGTGTTGGCAAGGATGTGGAGAAAGGAGAACCCTCTTTCACTGTTAGTTTAATTTCTTATTTTGGTAACATGAAGAAATTTTTGTATGGTCCAGGTGAATGAGAAAATATATCCTGGGGAGCTGAAACATAAAGATGACAGATGACAGGGGCACCTGGCAGGCTCAGTCAGTAAAGTATGTGCCTCTTGATCTTGGGGTTGTAAGTTTCAGCCCCACGTTGGGTATAGAGATTACTTAGAAAGAAAATTAGAAAGAAAATCTTAAAAAAATAAAGTTTTAGATGAGATGACAGGATTAAAGTTGAGTATAACACTAGGTCTGTTCCCCTATATTTGCTTCCTGAGCTATAAACTAGTGGTTCATTTGAATGTTCTTCATAATCTCTTTTTGCCTGATAGCAGGAAGCATCAGCATGCCAAAAAGATAACTTAATAAAATGCTGGGCCATTGGTTTTCATTTTTATTGGTTTTTCTGACTTTCTCCAATACATATCTGAATCTGGGTCCCAAAGTGACCAGGATGAAAAGCATATCAATTTTTCAAAATACGCATTTAAAAATCAGGATTATAAAATTGCTCTTGTCAAGTAAATTATGTGTGTCACATCCTTTTAGGCACTACCAAAACATTAAATGTACTTTATTTTGATTTACTTATAGTAAAAGACATTCCCCGTCAACAAATGTTCATTTTGGGATCTCTGATGTTTTTACAGTATAACAGTTTTTGTTTTGTTTTCTTTTGTTCTTAGTACTTTCTATATGTTACAAGCTCTACATGAATAATTTTACTCATTAGAATGTAACTATCCTTTTTTTCCCTATGGGGAAACAAAGCTTATGGAGTTTAAGAAAGTTACCCATTTAGTAAATGGAGAGGCTAGTATTTAAACACAGACAGGGTTATTAATCATTCATGGTTCATTCAGCAAATATTTACTGAACTCCCACTTCCTCTTGGGTGCAGGTTCTAGGGATAAAACCTTGAACAAAACATGTGATTCTCTTCTCATGGCACATTTAGACAAACAGGAGGGACAGAAACTCAACACAAACACACTTGTGAATACATATTTACCAACAGAGGTGAGGATTACATGGGAAAGCAGAAAGAGCTATGAAAGCCTATATAAGGGAAGTCTTCTCTACTCTGGGCATCAAGGACAACTCCTGAGGAAGTTACTTGACCTGAGGTTTGAAGGACAAGGTGTTAAACAAGGAAAGGATGCAGTGGGCAGTTGGGGATTTAAGGGCATTTATGAAAGGGCACAAGGTGAATGAAGCCTTAGCTTATTGAAAGATGGGAGGAAATGACATCAACGTGGCTGAGGCACAAGAGCTACATGGAAAATAGGCTGACGATCAGAGGTGGACATGCCTTCCATAGGTCTAAAGGTCATTGAAGAACTTTGCTTTTTTTTTCCCCAAGGTAATAGAAAGCCATTAAAGGTGTTTTACATTACTGTTTTGTTTTTTTTTTTTTTGTAGCTGAATGTTAAAACTATATTTGCATTTAAAAATATCACTCTGGCTAGAGTATTAAAAAGCAAATGGTATCCTGGAAAGAATGGATATGGGAGGCACTATTTGGAAGGCTATTTCAGTAGGCCAAATACAAGATATTTAATTTTTGCAATAGGTAGGTCACTGTGAAAGTGGAGAGAAATGGATGGGTTATGGAACAATTTAAGAGACAAAAACAATGAGATGAAAGATGGAGGATAAAGGAGGGGGTGTCTGGCTGGCTCAATAGGTTAAGCGTCCAACTCTTGATTTCGGCTCAGGTCATGATCTCATGATTTGTGATTTCGAATCCTGAGATGGGCTCTGTGTTTACAGAGTGGAGACTGCTTGGGACTCTCTCTCTCCCTCTCTCTCTCTGCCCCTTCCCCACTTGTGCTTTCTCTCTCTCTCTCTCTCTCTCTCTCTCAAAATAAATAAATAAACATGAAAACAATAAAAAAAAAGATGGAAGATAAAGGAGTAAGAGGCTTCAGGAGGATATACTGTTTGCATAATCCGTGTGTATGCTCCTTCCTTGTACTCCAAAAGAAAGATTTTTAAAGCGTAATACCTTACTCTATGCTCTCAGGTAAAATACTTCTCTGAGCCTTATCCTTAAAAGAGGATTAACGATCCCATTCTGCTCACAACACAGAGGAAGGCCAAGTGCTCATGAGCTCTGCCATCCAACTGTGTGGGTGCAGGTCTCAGCTTCATATCCTACAGGCTCTGTGGCCACAGGCAAGTCAGGTTTTCCAAGTATTTATTTCCCCTTCTACAAATTAGAGATGATAACAATATCTAACACTTAGGGTTGTCATGAAAATAAGTCACATATTCCATGTGGCTTACTTGCTCACTTGTTGTCAAATGGGAGTTTTCAACAAATAAATACTGCTGCTCCTCCCTCTCACTTCCTCTTCTCTTCTTCCTGTTTCCTATGTATGGGTTCCTCCTGTACCACCTCCATTTTCTCCACCTCTTCCTCCATCCACCCTCCATCCACCCACATCATTAGTATCCTTCTCCTTCTTCCATTTCTTCTTATTCATTAATATACTCATTCATTCATCTCAATATGTTTTTTCATTCCCTCCTTTATATTAACCCTTTTCCATTCTCATTCCCACCACCAACTATTGGCCTTTATTATTTTATTCCTCTACTAAGATGATCTGTGTCATTGCTTCTAGTCTTGCCACCTCTAAGTCATGTGACACCACCCTGTCAGATTAATGTTCCTTAACTGCTGTTTTGCATATGTCCCATGGTCCTGCTCAGAATCTTTCAGAGCTTCTTGCTGTTGGCATGTGGAATGGAATATGGTGAGGAGTTAGGCCTTTGGAGTCAGAAGTTGTTTTTTGTTTGTTTGTTTGTTTGTTTAATTTATTTTGTCTCAGGCACTCACCAATTGCATGTCTCTAAGTCTTGATGTCCTCTTCTGTAAAGTGGAGATAATAATTCCCTACAGGCTTGTGAAGATCAGCTGAGATAATGCAGTCAGATGCTTAGAAATGAACCTCATACATCTTAGGACACACTCAGTAGTTGGTGTCATTATCATTATGGAGTGAATGTCATACTTTAAGCATACAATTGAAAATCTTCCCATCTGATGTCTGTTTATATTTACATCTTATAACCCACTTCCCAGCAGAGCCATTCAAACGGAATTCTCACTTGAGAAATAAATGTAACCCTCTTTATTCTCAAAACACACCTACCAACTTCCAAGTCTCCTTTTCTGTTTTATTCTATACCTTCCTCCCTACTTCTAATTACCCACAGTCTCTCTGTCCCTTCAAGGTTTAAATACCTTGGCAGAAATCACCTTGCTTTTTCAACTGAAAGGGAGTTTTGTACACTGCCTTGTGTTGTGTTTCTGTAAACATCCTGAGAATAAAGACCTACTCATGTATACTTACAACCCCTATAAGGTCTAGCAGAGTCCATTTTTCATTGAATAAATGTTCGCTACATATGCGAATGAATGCAATGCTTATCACTTAAAAACTGAGAGAAACTTGGGCAGGAGCCATGAAAAAGACTTGGTAAATCTGACATGAACATGAAAAATTGAGCAAATCCTTGGAAACTGGCTCTATTATACCATGGGCAAAAAATAGATTCTTTCTGCATTGTATATATGTATTTTGCATATTTTATATGGCATTATATATTTTGTTTCCAAATGTGGATTTAAGCCAATATCTGTTTTGTAAACATTGCTGTTAGACATGGCATAGTGCTGTTTTATTTCTGTCTTTTTAAAGTCCAAATAGAGTTTAAAGACTATATGGTTAATGATTATGCAAGAGTTATACAGTCCACAGAAAGTCAAGTAACCTGTTAAGTAGTAACTAAAACACCTGTTTTGGACTTTCCCTGATTTTTCAGCAATTATATGTAACAAAGACATTACATAGGACTACACTTCCAAAAAGAAAACTTATATAGGTGGATATGGATCAGTTATGTTACCAGTGACCAGGTTTGTCTATGTATGTAGTTATTCAAAATAATGGTTATTTAAGGATTTCTTGATCTTATATATTCAAGTTGCCTTACCATTTTATGTATCTGGATTTACTTTTACAGTAAAGAAATACTTCAGTTGTATTAAAAATTGTGAAATGGTAATATTTTATTATTTTACATCCAATGAAAATAGAAACTTACTTGCTTATAAAGCATAATTATTTTCATAATCCTCATTTTAAATTTACAAGAAACTGATGATTTCAAACTAAGATTGCTCAATATTATTAAAGGTGTTTGCTACTCCTATATGCATCCAGGAAAAAAAACCCATAAAATATATTTATGCAGGTTGTTTACAACTAGATTAAGCTTTTCATCATTTCTAATGTTTATGAGCAGAGTATATAGGAATCTGTATCATTCATTATGAGCTTCACGTATCTGGGTTCTGGCAGTTTTATTATCTCTCACAGTAACTCATATTTCTAAATTGAAGGACTTATAGACATATATTACATAATGTTCACACTCAACTAGAACATGGTGAATGTAAAAATTACTGTTATTAAAAGAACCGGAAATTAAGTTTTTTAAAGAAACATCATTCTTTTATGTGTGAACAGATGTATTATCTACTAAAGGACATGACAACACAGCTTTGATTAAAGCATGCATCAAACTAATTAATCTACTTGAATAGTCCATTCCAATCTTATCAGAGTTCTTGTTTAATACTATCTTTTTTCCTTGGTAAACTGACTAGATTGATTGGATTCATTGTCCAAAATAATTAACTACCATTATCACAAATCTAATTTCTACTGTAATGGGAAAAGAAACAAGTGTGGCCTATATCCATTCTTGGCTGGTCTTTTGTCATGACAATGTATCTTCCTATATTATTTAATGACTTTGGCAATTATATTATATCTAGAAAGAAAAAAAAACTGGGCTTAAGCCACCTCCTGCAGGATGAAAGTGACATTTTTAACACAACACAATTTAACAGCATTTGTACTCAGATGATTAACAAATAGTACTGGTTTAGGCAGTGGGAAATTTATAGATATTCATTAAACACATACAATTAAAGTATACATAACTACCTTATCTGCCATGAAATTCAGACCATGATAAAGAGCAGGTCGATTACATATCAAGGAAAAAATGAATGAAGCTATGTTTCATAATTAATAGGTGATTGTGAAATGAAATATTCTTAGAGCTCATAATACTATTCCCATTTTGAAAATAGCAGTAAATTGTTCCATTGGGAAGATTAATTAAGCATTGTGAAATATACAGAGTACTTCTACTCCGAGTTTAATTATGGACTATTGATTTGATAGCTATCTGGTGAAGTTCCAAGCACAAATTCCAGGGAAATGAGGAACTTGCCTACAAAATCTTAAATAACTTAATGTGCATAGTGTCGGGTGAAATGATGGAATAAGGTCCAAAGGAACACCTGCGAATTTTGGTTATTACATTGATAAAATGTGGAGGAGGATTTTTTTTTTTTTTTTGCACTCAGTTTTAGAATGATTTGTCAAGTAACAGAGTAGAGGACAAAACAAGTTGCTTTAGAAGTCCTCAATCAAAGCCTATGGCTTTGGGCCAAAAAAGAGATCAAGGAGATGAATTCTAAATGAATGTCAAAGATGGAACTTTTTAAGTTTGCCAGAAATTGGAGTAGTAGGTCAAGGGCCTTGGACATTTTTCCTGTAACACAGATAAAGGGATGGCTAACTGAAATCTTTAACAAATGTGCTTAGCACTCTGGGGGTGGATCAATGATGATGAACTTATTTCTCAATTCAAATACAGAGCCTATATTTTACATTGAATAATAGACAATGTAAAGTTTTCAAATTATGAATCTGGAATAGTTACTAGGTTAATAACAATGAAGAGGAGTTCAGGTTTACCTTTGTAGCCATGCACATTTTTAGAAACTACAAAGAATATTATGGTTCTATCAGGTACCATTAGAAAGGTAAATAAGTGTGTTAATTTATCTGTTACTAAGTGTAAGCAAAATAAGTTAAAAATATAAAAAATAAGATAAAAAAGTAAAACCAAACACTAAAAATTATGAATGAATTCATTCATTTATTCATTCATTAAGTGCTCACAGAGATCTTGCCATGAATTGGGTACAGAGCCAGGGAAGGTGCTACAAAGATTAAAAAAAAATCTAATTTCAGTTATCATAGTTTACTGGAATAAGCTAAGCAAAGAAAGAAATATAATTTATAAGATGATAGTTACTTTAATAAAGAAAATAAAGAATGATGAGAAAGCATCTAAGAAAAAGATATAAGAATGGTGAGTACAGAAAAGGTAGTTGTAAACAGGAAGAGGGACTGCTGCAATAATAAAAAGAACTACTTGAAAATTTATGTTAATTATTTAAATATAAGAGGGGAATATTGTTGTTTGTATTGCTATTAAAACTTCTCAGTGACGACTATTATTTTTTTTAATGAATTAACTAGTGCCAAGTAAACTCCTACTCTTCCAAAGAAGGTGGGGAGGCACATTTATTAGTCATCTTTTCTAATGGGCAATAATATAAACCCATTCCTCCTCTATGAAATGAGAAAGTCAGCCTAAGTAACTCTGCAATGTTTTTGCTTCATTATTTTATTAAAAAATTTTTTAATGTCTATTTATTTTTGGGGAGAGAGAAAGAGGGAGAGGGAGAGGGAAAGTGTTAGTGAGCAGGGAAGGGGCAGAGAGAGAGGAAGACAGAATCTGAAGCAGGTTCCAGGCTCCAAGCTGTCAGCACAGAGCCCAAAGTGGGCTGGAATCTACAAACTGAGATCATGACCAGAGCCAAAGTTGGACACTCAACCAACTGAGACACCCAGGCATCTAATCTTTTTGCTTGATTCTATATCATTGGTAGGTACCATTATTAAAAAATGGAGCATAAAATAATACAAAAGTCTTGATAATTCTGTCTGACCTGATCCAGGTTTATGAACCTCTGTGATTGTGATGTACATGACAACTTTATTTCCAGTTGGAAGTAAATCAGTAGTTAGTGGCCTGTACTGTTAGTGGAGGTATAAGATACATGCTTATTTAAAAAAAAAAAAAACAACAGATGCCATGGCATACTGTCACCATAACTAGATAAAACTGGAAATTTTCCTAATTCTACACATAGCAGTACCTGAACCCATCTTCAGTCTTTCTCAATGAAACAAATTTTAGATTCTTAGATTCTTCCACGGGAATAAATTTTGTAGAGAAATCTAATCTCATTCATACTGATGTCTTGAGAGAGAAGGCAACAGCATATTTTAATAGTTCAGTGTTTTTTAAATTATCTAAAATTTAACATGCCTGATAAAATGAAAAGGCTATAGTGAAAAACACTGAGACTAACTTCATATCCCTCTGTGAAGCGAGCCTTTTTTGAATGGTAGATATTTTGTATTCTGTGAAATTCCAAGTGTGTGAACTTGACATTTAATAAAAAAAAAAAAGCTGGTTTAATTTTACTGCCTTCATAAATTAAAATGAAAAAAAATCATGCTTGTTCAAACACAGATGTGTTCTCTTGTATACAATGGTGTCACAAGAAAATCACACAAATTATACATATATCTAACATATATACTTAGGTATGCAAAAACTAGTGAGGCATTGTAGTTGTGATGGCTGTATTAATGGCTCTCGTCTGATCTGTCTTCCGTCTTTTACTCATTGCTTTCTTAGAACCAGGTCCTTCTCTGAAGGATGGTTGGGCAGGGTGACATTGGTGGTCTGTGATTCAGAGAGAGAGCAAAGCATCCATACCTCAGAAAGCTCAAATCTCTGACCTTGGACTCATTAGCCTGGCACGCTAAACAACTCAGGTAAAAAGCTGGAAATACATTTATTAAGCACATAATATTTTGGTTTCAATTTTTTATTGAATTCCTTATTGCTCTCTTAACAATTTTATCTTTTTTTCAATTACCAAATCCAGAAGGTAAAATGGCTTCTCAGTAAAAATTCTTGGAAATCTCAATTATACTCAGAAAAGAAAAAAAAAATGTATAGCATGGAGATCCTTTCAGAGTCCCTGCATTATCCTTCCTAATAGCTTCTCTTCAAATGTCCCATTCTAAGCTTTCATGTCAGAAATTTGCCAACGCTGAGAAAAAAGTTTGTGCCTAACTACTCAGGTCAATTTAATGTGCAGTACTCATTATTGACACAGATTGTATGTCCACATTTGAAGCACTGAAAGCCCTTGAGAGAGCTTTCACCCACAGTCACTTTAAATGCTTTGGAAACGAGGTCACTTTTAGTTACAATTCAAGAATGTCCAGTTAATACAACTACTGAGTAGAAAGAATTGTGGAGAGGACAATGAGAGAAGGGAATTTAAAAGTAGGCAGTGAAATGACTTTATATGACCATTCTAATTCTATTTCCAATTTTTAAAGTGGCATAACAAATTAGTGACACAGATTTATTATGTATGACATGAAGTCTTAACTTGCATATTTTCAGCCAGTATTATCTTGGATTTGGTTCAAGTTACTCCTTATAGTCTATGTCTTTGTGAGTTGAGGGTCTGAAAAAAATCAATCACTGACTTACTGCTGAGATTAATAGGTACAAATCTGAGGAGAAACAAACAAATTGTTCCTCTAAGTGATGCAAAATTGATTTAAGAAATAATGAAACCTAGCAGCAGAGCCAAACCTGGATAGAAGAAAAAATGAGAAGATAGAGAAGCAAGTTTTAATTCCTAATGTGTTACCAGCCATATGTTTTGAGTTCTCAAAACATAATGTTACAAAAATCTGGAAGTTTTACATTAACTAAAAACTAGCATAGTTACAACATAAATGCTTGGGATTTCATGTCCTTTCCAAATGTGCCTTAAATTTCAGGGAAACACTGTTAAGTTAGCCAAGACTTAAAGGGCTTTTGATTCCTTTAACACTCCTTAAGAAATAAGTAAAATAGATTGGTCAGTAGACAAAATAACTCTGACACCAAAAAGGCCTGAGCACATGAACATCATCCATGGACATTTATGAAGATGAAAAGACAAACAATATTTCATCAACAAAAATATCAGAGTGATTTATTTTGGGGCAAATGACTGCAATTTCTACTTGCTGAAACAGGTACATAAGGAAGGCTATCTATTCCTTTCATCCTTCAACAACTATTGATTGAAGGCTTTCTAGTGCCAGACCGTGCTGGGGATACAGCAGTGAACAAAGACGTCTGGTTCCTGTCTTTAAGAGCTACAGCCAAATGACTGGGTACATTACAATTTATACCCAGGGCCACGTAGGGTATAAAGGAAAACATAGAAAGATCAATTCTAGTAGCCTCTACTGGCCTCTACTCCTATATGAGGAGTTAGAAAAATGAATCAGTAGCAGGTGAGTGTCTAAGCTGGGACCTGAAGAGGAGGAGTACTTAACTAGGAAACGAGGGGAGAGTGTTCTAAATAGAAGAAGCAACGTAAGGAGCTGAGGATGAAAATAATTCTTCAGACATCAGAAAGAAAATTCAGTATCACGTGCAAAGTCAGATGGCAAGAAATGAATCTACAGAGTAAGATGGTACCTGATCAAGAAATGCCTTGTAAGTCTTTTTAAAATAAAAATTAAACAATGCTTTCTTAACATATGTTTTTATGGAATGATAGAAAAATCTGTTTCTTACAATAACTTTTTAATAAAGTTTCAATGGACAAATGATATCAAGACTTTCAGTTACTACTGATGTAAAAACTGACCCAGAATAACTGAAAGGAGCAATCAATAAAACTTTTAGTTGATAACACAAAGTGATGATACTTGTCAGCTGAAGTTACCTCTAGACTTGCTTGTTTTTTCAGGAAATTTGGCAATTAAAGTTTATTAAAATGAGAACAAGTCATGGAGATATATATAATACATATAACAAAATCTTAACAATTTCATAATAACTTGTCTGGAGATCTCTATTATTTTACTTTTCTTAAAAAATTTTAATGTTTATTTTTGACAGAGAGAGAGAGAGAGAGAGCAGGGGAGGAGCAGAGAGAGAGGGAGACACAGAATCCAAAGCAGGCTCCAGGCTCTGAGCTGTCAGCACAGTGCCCGATGCGGGGCTTGAACCCCAAACTGTGAGATCATGACTTGAGCTAAAGTCAGACGCTTAACCAACTGAGCCACCCAGGAGCCCCTCTATTATTTTACTTTTCTAGAAGGAAGACAATAAAATATCCCAGACATAACAACCAATAGAATTATATAAATGTTAGTCATGACAAATAACCATAGGGAGAAGTTTATAATTTCTCTTAAGTCATATCATTTTATAATAGTCATAAAAAACTCAATAATGACTGAAAGCTATAAATGACTTCATAAAGAATAACTTAAACTAACTTTATTGCCGCATAAATATAGCAATGGGAAGTATTTGTTATGAAGCTATACTGTTATTCAGAACATGAAAAGCTATAGAAAGGTATAAAATGTCCACTAGAAAATCTCCAAGGACAAAGAATTGTTTTTCAGTCATATTTTAAGCATTGTTCTATACCAGTGATTGGAATGCTAGCTCCAAAGATTAATGGGATATATTCATCATTGTAACATATGTTATATATTTCCAGATTTAATGATCTGGTCCCAAACTGAAGTTATATTATCATAACTGATGTGGTTACACTGACTAACAATATTTAGAACATGTTTTTGGAAAAAAGAGTATTACAGTCTAATTTGTTTTTAGATACAGATTATCAAACTTTTATTCTTGCTAGAAAGGCAAACTTAAACCTTATTTTGATACTCAGGCACCCTCCCTGAAGGTGCCAGTGGTAACAGAAGGCAAGTCTGTTGTCTTCATGTGGACCCATAGGGAAGCAGAGTTCCAGTCTTGGGCTATCTACCTTAGTGGAACTTAACATTTTGTCTTTCTATCCTTGGAAAACCCTCAAAGAGCATTCCCCACTGTCCACATCAGGTGGATTTAGGATGCTGAGGGCACCAAATGGCATTGGGTTAATCAGATTCTTTCCAGAGCATTTGGGAGTTACACACAGAACCCAAGATCAGTCAGAAAATGTTGGGAACTGGAGTTACAAGGTCGCATGCCTTGGCTAAGACAGGCAAAGAAGTACAATTCTGGATCTGACTGATGAGAACGCTTCTCTTCCTTTTTTTCCTGTCACTCTAGAAACCACAATGACAAGGGAGAGCACCCCAAACTGTCGCTTTTGAACAAAAAGCAACACTTCTCCCTTCAGCATCCCAGTCAGTACTTTTTCCTGGAAGAGGATCCGTGTCTTAACCATGGCAGTGGTGAATTACAGCAAATAGGACTGCCTTTCCTTCCAGAAAGTGTGAATCAGAGGTCAAAGCACCGAACTGCTGGTAAAATGCTTAGGTCTGTCCAAAAAAGCAAGTGAACTCAGGCACAAAATAGTTGTAAGTACAATTTAGACTCAAATTGGGAAGACAGAGCAGTCATTTATACCCACAACTGTTTCTCTCACAGAGCCTTTCCTTGGCCCCTAGGCATTCCTGAGGTCATGAGCCCTCAATTCCAGGGAGGTCCTACAGCTAGAACTGAAGACAGCACAGCTCAGGGCCGGGCACTAGTCCAGAAGTCAGAATCCTAGACCCTGGGCCTGGAGTGTCCTGCCACTAGCTCTGTGACTCTCAGTGGATCTCTGAGCAGCTCCAGGCTTCAGGTTTCTCTCTCACCTGTAGAATATGTCCTACTCCTCACTGATATGTCAAGGTTCTGGCTGGATGTGTTCCCATCTGGACCTGTATGGCACTATAGAAAAATCTCTTATGATCAGGAAGAAGTCTAATTTTTCTTATATTAGGGAGGAATTATTTGGCTGTCTGTGTAAAGGAAACGCCAAATAACAGTGGCTTAAAGAGGATCAAAGTTTCTTTTCCTCTCATGCAAAAGTCTAGATGAAGGCACTTTAGGTCAGTGTAATGGCTCTTTACTCCTTCCCAGACCAGGCTCTCCAGGTCACCTGCTCAGCCATTCTGAGGGCTTGGTTTTGAACCTCATAGTCCAAGGTGAGCTGTGACCATCATATTATTGCCCCCAGAGCAAGACTGAGGACACGCTAAGGAGAGATATGATTGCTTCCTTTTAGAGATATTGCCCCAGACGTTGCACACATCCTTTTTCACACTCCACAGGTGAGCAGCCACCTGGCCACAGGAAGGCAGAGAAATGTGGCCACCAACCCAGCTAATTATTGATGATTTTATTATTGCACAAGAAGGGGTGAATGATTATCCAGTCTCTGCCACATTTAAAAAAACATTTTTTTTGATGTTTGTTTATTTTTGAGAGAGAGAGACAGAGCACGAGCTGGGGAGGGGTGGAGAGAGAGGGAGACACAAAATTCGAAGCAGGCTCCAGGTTCTAAGCTGTCAGCACAGAGCCTGACGCGGGGCTCGACCCACGAGCCATGAGATCATGACCTGAGCCGAAGTCAGACGCTCAACCGACTGAGCCACCCAGGCACCCCCACATTTTTTTTTTTGTTACACTTTCTACTCTATTGATTTTTTTTCTAAGTTAGGGAATAGGTATGTACTATTTGCCATTTTGTTAATTGTCTTCTGGCTAATTTTGTAGCTTGTCCCTTCTATTTCTTCCCTTGTGGTCTCATGACTTTCTTTGGTGTTATGTTTAGATTCCTTTCTCATTTTCTCGTGTGAATTTACTGTAAGTTTTTGCTTTGTGGTTACTGTGAGGTTCACATATATCATCCTATGTATACAACAGTCTATTTTAAGTTGATAGCAACTTAAATTTGAACACATTCCAAACTCTGTATTCTTACCTCCCACACCCCCCGCCCCCCCACCGGCTTTATGTTTTTGATGTTGCATTTTTACCTCTTTTCATTTTATGTTTCCCTTAACTAACTATTGTAGTTATAGTTATTTTTACTACTTTCATCTTTTAACCTTCTTGGTAGCTTTATAAGTGATTAGTCCACCACCTTTACTATATACTTTTATTTTTACTATATACTTTTTTTAGTATATAGAGACTTTTACTTTCATATGTTTCCTTATAATTATTTACTGCTGTTTCTTTTCAGCTTAAAGAAGTCTCCTAATGTTTTTTATAAGGCTGGTTTAGTAGTGATAAACTTTTTTAGCTCTTACTTGTCTCAAAAACTCTTAGCACTCCTTCAATTCTGAATGATCACCTTGCTAGGTAGCATGTTCTTGGTTAGAAGATTTTTCTTTCAGCCCTTTCAATATGTTATGCTGCTCCTTCCTTCTGGACGGCAACATTTTGCTGAGAAATCTGTTGTTAGCCTAATGGGACTTCCTTTGCATTTAACACTATTTTTCTCTTGCTGCTTTTAAGATTCTGTCTTTAACTTTGATGTTTTATTTTATTATTATTTTTATAATATTGGCAAAATGTTGGCAACTGGAGTTATGAGGTCGCATGCCTTGACTAAGGCAAAGAAGTACAATTCTGGATCTGACTGATGAGAATGCTTCCCTTCCCTTTTTTTCCTGTCACTCCAGAAATCACGATGACAATGGAGAACACTCCATTTAGTTTATTTTTGAGAGACAGAGCAGAGCGTGAGCAGGGGAGGGGCAGTGAGAGAGGGAGACACAGACTCTGAAGCAGACTCCAGGTTCTGAGCTGTCAGCACATAGCCTGATGCCGGGCTCGAACTCACAAACCGTGAGATCATGACCTGAGCTAAAGTCGGACGCTTAACCAACTGTGCCACCTAGGTGCCCCTAACTTTTGATGTTTTTAATTATAATATGTCTTGGTGTGGCTCTCTTTGGGTTCCTGGACCCAAATTTATGTGCTTCCTGGACTTAGATGTCTGTGTCCTTCCTTAGGATAGGAGAGTTTTCAGCCATAATTTCTTCATATAACTTTTCTGCCACCTCTTCTCTTTCTTCTCCTTCTGGGTCCTTGTAATGAGAATGGTATTATTTCACTTGATGTTGTTTGAGTTATCTTCAATTTTTTTAAAGTTCTTTTTTTGGGGTGCATGGTGCCTCAGTTGGTTAAGTGCTAATGCTTAATTTCAGCTCAGGTCATATTCTCATGGTTCGTGATTTCGAGCCCTGCATTGGGCTCTGTCCTGACAGTGCAAAGCCTGCTTGGGATTCTGCCCCTCCTCACTCGTGCTCTCTCTCAAAATAAATAAATAAACTTAAAAAAAAGTTCTTTTTTCTTTTTGCTGATAGGTCTGGATGAGTTCCTTTGCTTTATCTTCCAGCTCACTGATCCCTATTTCTGCTTCATCTAGTCTGCTGCTGAAACCCTCCAGTGCATTTTTGAGTTCAGTTATTGTATTCTTCAACTCTGTGACTTCTGTTTGGTACTTTGTTTTGTTTTCCATCTCTTTGTTGATGTCATCACTGTTTTATCTATTCTTCTGCTGAGTTTGGTAAGCATCCTTATGAACATGACTTTGAATTCTTTACTAGGTAGATTACTTATCTCCATATCATTTGGATCTTTTTCTGAATACTTCTTCTTTTGTTTGGAACAAAAGAATTTTTGTTTCCTGATTTTGCTTGACTCTGTTTGTTTCCATGTATTAAATGAAACAACTACCTCTCTTAGTCTTGAATCCATGACCTTGTGTAAGTGATGACCCTTCTCATTCAACCTTGCCCTAGCTCATGGGAACCTTTGTGATTGTCTAAACTGCCTGATTCATTCTTGATATGCCCTTATTGTTGATGGTGTGCCAAGAGTTGTCAGTGAGTCAAGGGGAGGAATCTCATTATGCACCTAGTTTCAGGCTGACTGGAAGCCAAGCTCTCAGGCAGCAGCTTTTAAGATATGAAAATATTTTTACCCCTGTGGATCTGCAATTGTAATACCTGTGGGCCTCCAGACCAGGAGATCTGGATGTTCCCAGAGTGACAGTTATCAAAATCAGGGCTCTAGGTGAGTATGTAAGCTCCTTTCTGAGAAGAGTCATTGGGTTGTAGCAAGGCCATGGGTATGTGCAAGGATGGTGTCTTCCTGCTTATGTTCCCTGGGGGTGCCTCGTTAGCCTCTACATGTGTGGGAAAGCTGAAGCTTGTCCCTCAGGCTGAAGCTCCAGACTAAATAAATAGGCCTTTTTCAGAGGAAGACAGCTTGTTTCAGTCTGCTGTCTGTGCAGTGCCTTGGAGTTGGTGGCCTGCCAAGAGCTATCCTTCAGACTGTTATAGTCCTCTAGGGCTCTGGGACACCAACCTTCTTCGCCACCAGGGCCAGGTGATCCAGGGGTATCCCCCGTGTGGACTCACATGCCTGCTGGCTTTAGTGAGGCAGCTGGAAAGTGTAGCAGGCCAGGCACATTCCACAAGCCTTCCTAAAGCCAGTGGGAAAATGTCTTGTCTTCATGTGCTCACAGGCTTCAGCAATGGAGCAAGGAAGAGCCTTGTCTGTTTGTGAGCTGGTTTTAGCCTACAAATGGAAGGATGATGTGACTCCTTGCCCCACGTCTTAGCAAGGTGGTGGGGAAGTGTCCCAAGCACCTGTGTTCTCCATGCTCTCCAGCCTCAGCAAGTGCCATGACCATTCACCTCACCTGTTCCATCAAGGTGGTGGGAGGGTGCTATGGCCATGCTCATCTACTTATGCTACCAGGCTAAGTAGAGAGTGCAACAATGGCATCCACTAGTACCTCTATCTCCAGAGAACATCTTAATTGTCCCCCCATGCCCAGCTGATGCCTCCAGATCAGATGCAACAAATGAATCTTCCTCACATATAATTTAAGTGTTTTCAAACTGCTGTTGTTTTGTTTGTTTGTTTTTTGCTGGGTCTCAGGTCAAGCAAGACAGCATATAAACTCACCATGAGAAATCTCAGTTTCCTATGGCACTTTAGGGATCCTCAGATATTGGTTCCACTGGTTATCCATGCCAGATGTTCAGAAGTTCGTCTTTCTAGTATAGATCCCATGGGCTGATATAGATCTTTCTGGTATAGGTCACACATTGGGCACCAAAACATTGCTCCTCTGGGAGAAGTGCCTGTCCGGTGAGATCCCTCCCTATTGTGTGCTGCAGTGCTGGAGTTGGGGTTTTGTAAGACCATGTCTCTGCCTCAGTCTCAATGTTGTCTTTTTATTCTTTGTTGTGAACAGAGCATTGATCTATTTTTCCAATCTTTTTCAGAAGTAAATGACCCATATGTAGCTGTAGATGTGGGTGCGTCTGTGAGAGGAGGGAAGTTCAGGATATTTCTATGCCACCATCTTGGGTGCCCCTCCCAACAGATATTTATTATACTCTGCAACCTAAGTCAACATTGGGAAAAATTAATAATGCAGGCAACTTACTGAGAATTCTGGATCCCAAGCCACTTCATCCTTTACTAGCCAGATAAGCAAGGCAAGGCTTACCTAATTGGGCTTGAAGTATACGGCAAATTACTACAACTGTTGATTTAATTACTGTCAGTAGTAATCTAAGAGAAATGGTATTACTAACGATTCGTAGCTTCCCCAAACAACTAAATATGTTAGATGGCTGTTTCCACAGGATGAAAGCAACTCTGACTGTTTTTAACCTGATGGACAATTGTTTTCAGTATAAAATAACTGTTAACTTAGCATGGTTCCAATTTCCAGAGACCCATTTCCATAGACATAAAAGAAAATCTCAGCAACAAACATGATCATCGTGACATAATGTCTTAATATCATTCCTATGCTTGTTTACTCACTTCTTTCTTAAATAAGTAACAAAGAATATTTTTAAAGTATAATTTTAAATGATTTGTTTTTCTTTCAATTTCAAATAAAATGTCACATCCATTCAAGTCAAATCTTCTCTCAAAATCTAGCCTGATTTGGAAAAGTGACCTGTTAATCTGAAAAATATTTCTAACTAGTGAATCAACAAATGGTTCTAGAAACCTTCATGTAGTATCCTTGCTAAAGCCTCTTTGAGAGATTCTGTGCCCATTAGTCAAATTTGGAAGTATCATCTTTGTTAGAAATGATCATTTGAAAAAGGCTAGGTTTGTAAATATAGTTCTGGGAGGACAAATTCAGTGCTGAGAAAAATGTTATGACCACTTTTAAAATTTGAGTGGCCATTTTCCCCTTGCTACCTTAGCAAAGCCAAAAGTGAAAAAGCAAATGAATTTTTCCTTGCATTCCAATTAAAAGTAAATTATTTCTGATTTTGCGTGAGTGTATTGTTTCTTATTTAATTGTGACCCAGGCTCTCGTTAATTATTGACACTATAAATTAGATAGAATTAAATGTTCCAAGTTGTCTGTAATGCATTTACAGGTGTTGCATATTTTTTTGGTGTTTTATTTTATATTGCATTGTTATCATATAAAATAAAATATACATAAGATTATAATCACAGAATAAAGGTAAATTATATGTTTGTAGCTACATGCTGCACATTTAAAGACAAACTTGAGTTGAACGATACTATTTAAGTACAAGAGGAAAAAAGGTATGAAATAGTCAGATATCTACATGAACCCAGCAGAGGTGACTTCAAAGTCAAGATTCCCATTGCCTGTGGAGCCTATTAAGAAGACAGATACTAGCAATTTGAAGAACAATGTGTGTTTATTTAAGGAAATACATCCAGCTGTTCCTCTAAGGCAGTTTCAAGTTCACTAGGGGTCAAAAGAATCATACAATATAAAATATAACACTTCCCAATGATAAGCAGCCTAAGGCATGAAACATTACAAAAATATATGCCATACTCTCTATAAGGAGTTTCACAAAATAGATGTGGATTTTATCTTTATTTTAAATATAAATGAAATTCTAGAGATAATATAAATTCAATGATAAAAGACCATTAAGACCTTGAGTCAATATTAACACATATATAATATAGCCCTATATAAATAAAGGTGTCAGAAAGTCCATGGTCAGAATGGGAGTGCAATTCAGTAAATAATGCCAAGAAGATCAATAACTACAAAAAGGAAAATGAATCAAAAGGTTATGCCAAACAATTTAGCTGTTCTAGACCAAAAAGAGTGTAACAACTCACAATGAATTACTAAATCACTGCAGAGCACTTCGATTTTCTAAGTTCTGGAAACCTTTTTTTCTTTTGCAGAAAAGATGGCACACCAGGCAAATGCATTCATATGTGAATATTTCATTTGCATATATATGTAAAACTTTTCCTCAGGATATTTTATTCTCTTGTTATATGAGTCAAAAAACAGGAATATTGGTCAAACAATATATTTTGCTTTATGAAGTTAATTTCTTTGTTTCCTCAAAGGACATAGAAGCTTACTATTTCACTCTGGTCAACATACATATTTCAATTTAATGTCATGTGTTCAATTTCCTGGAGATTAATATCAAAATTATTATCATTTTGAAATTGGAATGGAAATTAAAAGTGCCATAGATTACTAGATTATTCCTTTTACATGTTCAGTTATATCTCAATTACATAAATTACAGTAGTCATATGTAACAAATGCTTAAAACAGTATCTGGCTGTATAGTAAGAATTCAATAGATGTCAAATGTTATTTTTATTGTTTTGGGTAGTATTACTAATTCATTTTAGCTATCCCATTTTTCCATTTGGATAAAGCACAATTCTAATCATAAAATCTTATAAAGTCAGAACTCAAATTTTATAATAAACATTTTAAGTTTGGTAGGTGGTAGGCAATTTCTAAGATTTTGATGACCTTCAAAGCCTAGTTAGATGTGTCACTTGCAAAACAAGGTCATTTTAACTACAATGACAAGCCTGGACATACTTTTTAATTTCTTTGTGAAAGGTTTAGCCTTATACATCCTAAAGAACAACAATGAATACATTCCCCTAATTATATTCTTTTAGTACAGCAAGTGCTCATCCTAACTATAAATGCCCTTGATTTTTAATGCCAATTTGTGTTGGGACTATGACTTTTCATCTACCTGCCCCTTCTTTTTTTTTTTTTGCCAACTTCTGTAATAGCTGGTGTTTACATTTAACATTAAATATGAAACTGCCATATCTGACTTACAAAAATGACAGTTTAATGTGGTTCAGCCAAACGGAACTGACTGTCCAAAAAGCATAATCACACCAGATCATGGTTTTTACAAAAGTTGTTTTCTAAGCTTCCAAAGGTAGGACATGTTAGACTATATAAAGACTACATCCTACATTATCACACTTTCCATCAATCACTTTCCATCAATATTTTTGAGTGTTCATCCTTTCTTATAATCATGTAAAAATCCCTGAATTCATGGCAGTATTTTAAAAAGATATATATTAATATCTACTTTAACACCAATCTTATTTTGCTGAAAGCCTAGTTTCTTCACATGCATCATTTGCTCTCAATAAACACAAATCCACATTATTTTTAACTGTAACATTTTTTGAGAGATGAATGCCATTCAGTAGAGAACATTTACGTGAACAACTGGGGACAGAGTCAATGTCATGGCTTTTATGTAGGTCTAGATATAAATGCAGCACAGATTCTCAGAAGAGAGAAACTAAAAGAGCAGGTGAGGCAGGATAGCCAAGTTGTTTTCTGAAAGTAGAGATGTTAAAAGAAAATGTACAGATGATCACTCTCTACAAAAATGACCTCTGACTTTGTGGAGCATTGCAAAATACAAAACAATGGATGAGAGAGAGAGAGAGAGAGAGAGAGAGGAAGGGAGGGAGGGAGAGGAGAAAGAGATTGAATAAGTATTCCTCCAGGCGGAACCAGTCACAGGCTGGATAATTTGTAAATTGTTTGTAAAAGCAAACCAAATTATTAAGGACATGAGACAGACCAATATGTATTTCTATTTAAGGTCAATATGTATCGGGGGTGTTATTAGTCAGCTTTTGTACATCTCTGCTCTTAAACTGGTAACTATGGTCCAATTGGGCATGCATAATCAGAGAATCCTGAATCTATCCATGAAGACATGATTCCATGAGGAATGCATAAAGTTACAAGTTCTCAATCCATATCAGTTACAGAATTCATATTAGGAACTTGAGAGAAAAAAGACTGGAGACATTTCAGACGTTGGACCAGAATTCAAAAAATCATCAGTAATAGGGAAAGCAGTATTGAATGTATTAGTATTGTTCAGAGAGCTTTGCTTATCAAGCACAATTTATTTTATTTTTTAGTGTAAACTTACAATCTTTTTTTGAAACCTTGATCATATGAATCTTAAAAATGGTTCTGTAATAAATAATTTCAACATGTGTGAATTAAGAGTCATGATTAACTTCATCTTCACAACTATATCAGTTATCAATATAAATATTTGTTTTAAATAAGAATCCATTTTTATCCTTGATATCCAGTTGGTAATAAAGAATTTCAAAAAATACTTCAAGATTTGTAGAAGATAAAATGTAGTAGTAAAGATGTATGTGACAGCTAAGACAACTCATGTTCCAATAATGGAATATCAAACTTACTATCCATCTTGACCACCGAGATACCAATTCTACATCAATTAAGACTGGCAGGGGTGCCTGGGTGGTTCATTTGGTTAAACATCCGACTACCGATTTTGACTCAGGTCATGATCTCACGGTTTGTGAGTTCGAGCCCCACATCAGGGTCTGTCCTGACAGCGGAGAGTCTGCTTGGATTCTGTCTCTCCCTCTCTCTGCCCCTCCCCTGCTTGTTCTCTGTCTCTCTCTCAAAACAAATAAATAAACTTTAAAAAAATGGCAGCAGTCTTATTTCTTCCTGTAACTGCTTTAAAAAGCCTTATAACGCTATTAAGCTATGAATTTATTTTTTCCATAGCATTATTTTTAAAGATATAGAGAATTAATATATTAATAATCCAAGGATATTTACAAGAAGATAAGTCAGAAAATATTCTTGTTCATCAGAGCCTGGAGCCTGCTTCAGATTCTGTGTCTCCCTCCCTCTCTGCTCCTCCCCCACTCATGCTGGGTCTCTCTCTCACACAAAAATAAAAATTAAAAAATATATTCTTGTTCAAATTTTTCTGATGTCTAGATGACCACAAATTGATTTTCCTTCAATTAACAATTGGATGTCTTGCCAAATATGAAGTGTAATCCTTTTTGAAATGGCTTTTTTATAATTTTCATTTTAATATAAAAACAGGATGGGGGACAAAAACATAAGAGACTCTTAAACATGGAGAACAAACAGAGGGTTACTGGGAGGGGTTGTGGGAGAGAGGATGGGCTAAACGGGTAAGGGGCATTAAGGAATCTACTCCTGAAATCATTGTTGCACTATACGCTAACTAACTTGGATGTAAATTTTTAAAAATAAATTAAATACAAATTTAAAAAATAATGCAAGAGTCATGTAGAAGTATGGATAGTGTTTCTAAAAGTTAACATGCATTGTATCTGAATTCAGTTACAAATAAAAAATATTGTTTAATTTAACTCCATGTCTTACTCCATCCATCCAATGCCTCAGTGCTTTTTTGATCTCCTAACTTTTCATTAACTCTCTATTGTCTCCTTTGTGGTCCTCTAATATCCCAACTACCCCAGAGAATGTGCACATGTTGTTTCCATCTGGAACTCTCCAGGAAGAAGCCGAGTGTGTTCCCTCTTTTCCTTCAGGTGTCTGAGTAAATGTTATCTCAATCACAGTGGCTTTTCCTGACTATCCTATATAAAATAGCAGTTCTGCATCCTGCCTTCCAAAACTCCCCTTCCCTCCTGCTTGCCTTATTTTTCTCTATAAGTACCTAGCATCACACAGCATATTATGTATTTATTTGCTTGTCACCTTTGTTTAGAACTTTGTTTTGTTCATTGTTACAGCCATAGTACTAAAGCAGTGTCTAGAAAGTAATATAATAGGTGATCAATAAATATTTCTTTAAATGAATGCGTTTCACACGATGGTAATGTATTGTTATGGTTAAAGCATTGCATCATGCTCTGAGAATACTTCAAACAAGAATTTAAGGTACCTTACATGAAAAAATCTTAGATAGAACATAAGAAGTATAAATAAAATTATAAAATAGCATCTGAAAAGAGAGAAGAAAAGGATAAATTTGATGTGGAAACTGGAGAGACCTTCATGAAGGATGTGACATTTGAGTGAAACCTTGACCAGAGATGGTTTCTACACATAAAGATGCTGGTGAGGACCACCCATCAACAGGAAGATGTATGGGCAAAAGCACAGAGATAAGAGAATCTATAGAGAATTTTGCAGATGATTCTGTAGCCTGATAAAGGCTAGAACAAGGTGCTATCAGGAAAGAAGTAGGCAGTGAGTGACAGTAATGTAAGTATGTGTTTATAAGGTCATGGTTGTATTTCATTTGCCGGTTCAGTGATTCCTAACATTTGGGAATGTGAAAACACTCTTTAAAACATTGAAACACAATAAAATCCCTATGTGATATAATTGGTTTAAAAATCATATAAAGTATATGGCATTAAGATCCATTACAAATTTAGTACCATCTTCTCAATACATTTGATTTAACTAAACATGTCACTTGAGAAGCAAAAAATAGTATATGTGTATATCAAAACATACATGGGAGATATACCCATGGGTGTACATACATATATACTTTTTATCACCATTATACAGGCAATGGTTAATATTCATATGGATTTTAGGGCCTCTGGCAGGAAATCCATGTCACATGGATTTGAAGCACATGAGCCCAGAGCCACAGTCTAGGCAATGAGAACCAGTCTAGGCATTGAGAACCATAGTCTAGGCAATGAAAACCCATAAAATGTCTTCGAGTAGGAGAATTACATGATGAAGCCTATGTTGTGGAAACTCTGAGAGTTAGAGATGGAAGATACCTTAGAAAACATCTTGTCCACTGCTAAAGTTACAGAAAAAGAAATTACAACCCAAAAAGATAATAGATATTGGCCAAGATTACAGGTCGAGGACTATGGCTAGTATTCAGGCTCCTGAAGTGAGCTCATTAAGCATTTCCATCATGGGATGGATAAGATGGAGAAGCACCCGAAACTATCACCAGTAATCAAAAATGAACATCTGTTCCTATTTGGTAAAATAAGATGAAATGTTACACACCTAAAATCAGATGTACACTGTTCTCTTTGCTGTGGTGTGGGGATTGTGGTATTTTTAAAATTCTGTATCTAACAGCATGTGGATCTTACTCTAGTTTTTCTCTGAGTCTGTATTTAAAAAACATATTCATCTTTAAGAATTTATCTCTATGTCTCTTTTAAAAATCAAAAAATGTTTGCTCAAGGTCATTTGCAATTTTGGCAAGGGAGGTTATAAGCATACATTGTTTTGTACATATTACATTTTGAAAATTTAAACATAAAATTTAAACATAAATCATCAGATTGATTATACATGAAAAATTCAACGTTTAAACACTAAAGAACAAAGTTATTTATACTAATGATGATTCTTTCCTCCACCTAATGTGTAAAAACAGGTGTACAAATATTAGAGTCCCTTAAAGTGGTTTCCACCTGTCTGGCTCTGGCAAACTCAACGTGCGACATATGCGAACATTTTTTATTACCACTCAACAAATTCTGCATCTAACTGAAAGTCATTATGCAGTTGTGCACAGGTAAGATCTGTTACCTGAATAAACGCTGAAGCTGTTTAATTTCCACAGTTACTGCTCCACCAGAAAGAAGCAAGGAAAAGGGTACCCTTCCCTCCCTTTCCTTCACCTCTGTAGGACATTATAAATAACCAATTCAGACATGAGCGAGCAATGGATTTCAAAGTCCCACATGAATTTTCAAAGGCTTAGTGTCATTTACACTTTAAAATGTCTTTTTACCAGTATTCTGGCTTGCTCATTCCCTCGCCCCAACCCCCTTGCACAGCCACATGTATCTTGCCTATTCCTCTCACCGGGTCCTCTAAAAGAAAGTTGCATTATTTTTACTAAAGGACATTACAGTAAGTCTTTAGGGAACGAGGAAATTAGAAAGTTTATTTATGTACTTTTTCAATTTTAAAGAAAATCATAAGAACACTTGCCTTCCTTCTCACATTGAGATTTTGTTAAGTGCGCAATTATTGCCTTAATTGGATTACAATTGCCTCGAGGCTAGTTTATGTCTTTTACATCATCAAACACACACACATAAAAGATATGACTGAAAATGGAAATGCACAGGATTTTGGTGAAGGGATAATTCAGATATTTTTAAATATCCATTGGATAGCAAATAATTGCATTACTTTTCACTTTTGCAAATATTATTAGTGTAAGATAGAAATTAATTTAAGGATTCTATTTGCTTTTATTGCTAACCTTTCTATATACTTTAATTCTATTATATTCGTGCTCTCTAATATTTTATATGATTAGAATATAGAAACTGTTAATGCAGTATAGTATAGCTAACTGATACAATTAAACATAAGTAATACATTCGATTTTTTTTAAGTAAATCATTTAGTACACCCTACGGTGTTCATCCCTGTATAATTATACATCTTCTGACTTGTCTCATGTAATTCACAATTTCTTCCTGCTGCTTAATCGCAGACTTTAGCAAGCACATTTTAAGGGAGAGACTCAGTACAATTTTTCTATAATCTTTTATTTGCCATGTGCATTAAGGTGATGATTGCCTACATGGAAAAAAATGAGGGGGTGTATAAAAGATACAGTAGTAAAAGCACAGGACGGTTTTCAAGTACATGCATAATTCAGATTCATTCTTGTGGGAGGAAATCACAAGGAAATTAATCAGCAATGTATTTGTAGACTTTGCACCAATCATTTTTACAAGAAACAAGTAACAGTTATCCTATGTCATCTCTCAATCACAAGAAAGAGAGGCATCAAAAGGCAATCAGGCATCGAAAATCAAACTGGCAGTCCTGGCCCTCAGAGCTTTCTGTGGTGCATAAAACTTCTTTGAACAAGAGAAATGTTAGTGCTCAGGGCTCAGGTGGAAACGGATGAAAAATATAATTACACTAAGAAAATATTACATTTCTATCATATTTTGGCCTTTTCATAGAGTGTTGTCAATAGTGTTTCTGTATTTTATAATATTTAATAACATCTAAAGACATCATAAGGAATAATGAAAAAGTATAGAGTCTGACTAAAGCACAAGTTGTAGTTACCTGTCTAAGGAGGTAAACAGAGTCAGTGATCGGAGACACTGGGCTAAATATGGTAAAATCTACTTTAGACAATAGGGAAGATAAAGTAGTAATGAACTGAGCTTACTAGAAAGAGAGGTGATTGGAAAGCTTTTCATGGCAGGCATATTGCTTTACCAAAAAACACAGTTTTATTATAAGACTTTGATTTTTAGCTAAACCTAATGGCTTTCAGTACCGTAATCATCTTTGTTCTGGACTTTAGGCCAGGGTAACTGTGCTGCTCCTTTTCAGTCAGGATCAATTCCTTTGGGGTAGATTACAAATGACTCCTTTTAACCCTTTAAAATGGTGCCTGTAGTGAATTATGTTACAAATGTGCTCCGGACCAAGAAGTTTGGCAATGAATATCCTGTTACATATTCAGCTTGTCATTCACAATTACCTCTCTCCCTCTGTTCTGAACTGTTTTATTTCTCCTGAGAGTTATAATTGAAATTGGATAAATAAATAGAAGTTTTAGGCTACCTTCCCAAACCCTTCAATAGACTTCTAGGAAAGAAAATCTACCACTTCTGGAAAGGAAAGGAAAAGAAAAAAGAGAGAGAACTATCCAGTGATCATGCCTGAATGAAGGCTGCTGAGCTAGACTGAAATTCCATTTGATCTGTTTCTCTGTTGATTTTGTAAACCTTTCCAAAGGTTTCCATAGTAACAAGTGAATTATCCCCTCTCCCCCCCCAAACATTTTTCAAGCATGTAACAGGGATAGATAAGGGTTAGAGAGAAAAAAGCTACAACATTTTTTCTACTACCAGGATAGATCTGAAGAAGTCATGATTAGTCTTTTAAGGAATCAAGTATGTTTCTCCCACTACAGTCATATGAAAAAGTTGGGTCAGAATTTACTTACATCTCTGATGTCTGCGTTTGCTTCTGTACATGGTCATTCTGAAAAAATCCGACTTTCTAAGAAGTAATTGCTTTGACCACGGAGACAAAGAGACCGGTTGGGCTCCTGCTTTGCAGTAAGACTGTTGCTCACTGACAGAAGGTAACCAGCAATCACACAGTGAAAGCCAGGGTAATACCATTCTCATAAAATTACAGGGGAGATGCTACAGCTTGTAACTACTCTATCTAATGCAAATCTGGAGGAAATCGTATTTCCTTCACTTCCCCCCAACTGATACCAGTTAAGTTCTCTAATAAAATCTGCACTATTAAAGTGATGTGCTTGAAGCAATGTTGAATTAAGAACAGATTCATGTATTTAGCAAGAACAGTAAAACTGAAAATATAAATAGGAAATATAAAAACCCTTGTATGATATTTATAGAAAGCACAAACTATCCTTTGGGTTCATATGTCTTTCAGCCACCCTACAATGCTTAGATGTGTATTTTATTTTGGAAACTCTACTAAATTCTTTCTCTGAGCTCTCAATGCACTTTGTATGTTCAATTATTTAAGCAATTATCACTTTTAGTTTGGTCTATTTCTCCAAACAGACTGCGTCTCAGCAATGCAGGAATTGTAATATTTTCACATTATTTCCCCAGGCCTAGAATAGAAGCGGCACACAATAGGGTCTCAGACTCCCTGAGTGCCTACTATGTGCTAGGTACTCTGTCTCCTCCTGAAAGGAGCTTTTCATGAATCTTCCCCCTGCCTTCATCCAGGCTGCCTCATTTTTGTCCTCAGACCTTTATTTTCACAGTATTGTGGGCATATTCTTATCTGAACACACTGCACACTGTCAACTGGACAGCATGGGAGCTTTGTCTTCATATGCCTCGAACCCTCTGCGCTGAGCCATGCCGGGCATCCAGCAGAAACTCAGGAGCGCTACCTCTCCCCACCGCTCCAAGATTGTGTCTGATTTCAAATCTCCTTCATGTGCTAATTAGGGTGTTTGAAAAGCAGTTTTATTTAAAATACAGAGGATTTATCCACCAGTGAATAATTTCTATGTAATAAGCCTTCCTGATTATACATTAAGCTAAAAGCAGAAGACATTTTCGACTGCCAAAATTCTGTTTTAGTGTTAACAAACTCAGTCTACTTATTGATGGTAGGAGATATCATCTCCATAATTCTTAATAGAAGGATTATTTCAATGTCAAGAGTATTTTTATATTTAAGTAATTACTATATTTCATGATCACAGATATCAAGAATAGCATTTAAACAGTTTTTTAATAGTATTCCTGTCCAGTTCCTTGACTTTTGACTAACAAGCTGCAGTGTTTAGTAAGATTCTTTGTCAAAGACCACTACAGTTGTGTCTTCAGACAGGAAATAGTCAATTATGAAACACCAGAAGGATTTGCCTGTGTTTTCTCTAATAGTGGTATTAAAATTCTCAAAAAATAAAGTAAGTAGGCCTTTTCTTAATGAGATATAATACACCTTATATTCCACAGCATTTACCTGCTAAATTTCTTTCCATAGCACTTTATGATCACCTGATACAGTCTGTATTTACTTGTTTTTCTGGTTCTGCCTATTAGAACATTAGCTTTCAGAGAACAGGGTTTTCTTTTTTCAGAGATATATATCCATAGGGCATATTAGTGCCTCATATAAAGTAGGCTTTTGGTAAACAGTTGCTGAATAAAGGGCTTTTTATAAACTAATTTAAATTATAAATACAATACAACTATAGAATATTTTTCAATAAATTTGGACTATAGACACATTCATGCTTATTGACTAAAATTACGTTGTTACTTAATGCAAATACTTGTCACTTCATGTCTATCTTTGATCCCTGAGTTCACTGTTTTGAATGAAACTGTATATACTTATAGGTGTGAAGATAAAGTGTAAATTCATGAAACAAAGTCACAACCACGAAGCAAGTTCTCCTTTATAAAAATTATTCATGCCACATGACCAATAAACTATAAAATCTATTCTAACCAAACAAAATTAAAAGTTTGTCCGACATACATGTATACACATCTGTGATATGAATAAACATGTCATTGGTGATTATGAAGCAGAAATAGCTTAATGATATCATGACATAAATGGCATTAATTTTAACATTATTATAGTATACAATCAAATTTGTAGTTTTTCTCTATTCTCATCATTCTGTATTATCCGTAATTAATATCAATCTGAACAATTTTTGTAAAGACCATGTAACAATTTAATTAAATTCATGTACATATACCACAACCCCTCACCCAGCTTCACTCATCATCATGCAGACACAGATACACATTAAAACAAGAATCCTGACTGACACTCATCAATGTTTGGTACACCTTTGCCCTCTCAACCTCGTAATAGGGTTGACTTTCTGAGTTTCCATACAGGGATTTTCATTCATTTCATTTCATTATCAACTCTTTCCTACACTGCTTTTGTTACCACAGGGAACACAGAGGCATCCATCCACTCTTGAACTTCTATCTGTGCTTTGTTCTTCAAACCATCAAAATTGGGGACCTCAAATATTCCTGATGAGTTAAGACCAACTTCATGAGTGCCATGTTGCAGTACAGGCAGGAATATGACAGGAAGGTAGAAGTGGCTGGGGAGAGGAGAAGGTCTTGGCTGGGAGTCTTGTAGCCACAAGAACAGGGAGGAGGAATGTGGACATATGCAACAACAAAAGCAGTTAAAGAGTGAAGACAGGTCCAGGCATTTCATTCTTTCTTTCCTATGCTCTTCAAAGATCCAGACTAAATACAGTTGTTTTATCTTCAAAATTAGCTTTATGACTATAATGTCAGAGGCCAAAAGAAGCGTTGCTTGCTTTATAAAATATCTCTCTATTCCCTGCAACATGATTTCCCATAATAGACTCAATCTTTATATTCCATACTTAAAATACAAATTTGATATGTTGATAAAGTGGGAAGGATGATTTATCATCTAAAATCAAATGATTATATCAATGTCTTTTCTCTTTGCATGGAAGGAACCATTTAAAAAATAATAGTACCTGGCAAAGTAAGAGAAGACACGTTTAACCCAAAAGAATAACCAGAAGGAAAGAAGGAAGGAAGGAAGGAAGGAAGGAACAGAAAAGCAGAAAGAAAGAGTTGTGTATTTTGTGTGTGTGTGTATGTGTGTGTGCGTGCGTGTGTGTTGTGTAGAATGAGAAAAAGAAGTACTATGTGCTGTGTATAAAGCACATCATGTCATCACATAATCTTTGCAATTCTGTTACTTAGCTATCCCTGCCTTCCTTTTAGAAATGAGTAAGCTTTCCCCAGATAAGGGCAGGTGCTGGTAATACTCAGGGACACTGCATTACTTACGTAGTTGTTTTGAGATTATTTTATTGGAGGATAAACAAATGGGATTTTAGGACTGAATAAGGGACAATGCACTAGGTAGCTGCTGGAAAAGACTTATGTAAAAGTGTCATTATAATGTCACTAGTAATGTATTGAAATCAAGAAAATGATGTTTGCTAGAACTCATCACATGGAATGAACACTGGTTTAATGAGGGCTAACATTCATTTAGGGAGTGCGCATTAGGTGTTAGGCTGTCTTCTAAGAGTTTTACAGGATTACTCACTGAATACTAAAAACAATCTTAGGATGGGTTCCTCCTCCTCCTCCTCCTATTACTATTATTGTTTTTGCCCTTTTTAATGTTTCAGCAAAATAAGGCTGAGAGATTACGTGTTCTGAATAAAGTCTCACAGAGAACAAGAGGTACTGCCCTGCTTCAAACTGGCTGATCATTCTCTAGAACCAATGCAATATAACATGCCATGTAAGGTTGAAGGGATGGATACTTTTGGTAGCTGTTTAGGTAACAAGGAACTGAGACCCACAGAGACATATTTCCATAACAAATAGTGGTGTTTTAACTTCTAAGAGGGGTGAATGCAATTAACTGCAGGGCTTTGGCTGCTGGCAAGGACATCCAAGTTCAGAAGCACGGTGGACTGCTAGGGACAGCAGAGGTCTGCTCAAGTCTGCAGCAGTGGTGACTTCCCTTTCTCATACATGTCACCTCACTCACCTTCCCTCCTGCTACCCCAGCCCTCACCCTATCTCCAAATAAAGCACTGAATGAACATTTAAAGATTACCAAGACTGTCAAATTATTAGCCCATCCAGAGTTCTGACATCCTTATGTGGTTTAAAAATTACAATATGTATGTAAATGATGAATTACTAAATCCTAGACCAAAACTAATATTACACGCTGTGTTAACTAACTGAAATTTAAATAAGAACTTGGGAGAAAAAAATGATAATATGTGTTAATTTTGATAAAACTTCTAAGAATTTTATCAAGACTTAGTATGTAGTCTGTGTAGAAATATTTAACTTGCATGATATTTATATTTTGGAGAATTACTACAACAATACAATGGTAAAACCGAAAAGGTGTAAAAAGTTAAGCTGCCAAAATACCCCATTTACAGATGTCTGGTCTGAAACAGAGAGCTCTGACCAGTCTGCCGGACTGGAAACTGAAGGGAACTGAGGGTCATGGCCTCCAGCACCCTGAAGCCCATAATTGCAGCAGGGGCTCTAATCCAAGACTACCTGGAGTTAGGCTGGAGCTATTCCCTCAGAACTCCCTACTCTGAAATTATTTCCTTAACTGAGATGAGTGATATCTCAACTTTCCTTTGGTCAGTTTTTCTCAGGTTTGCACAGAAAGCCACCCACAATTCACTCTTTCTTATGTCATTCTTGTCACTCCACACACAACATACAGATGAGGACCTTCTCTACCTGGTCCTCAGGCACATTGGCTGTCCCTGTGGGAACTCCGCCTTTTCTCCCCTCATATATGAGCTCTGCCTTCTTTATTGAAACATCTCCTTGCTGGTGCAGTCCCTAAAAATTCTTGACAAAAGTCCTTTGCTCAGGTACTTTCATGGATAACACCCAAGCATTTTCAGCTGCAGCACAATCACTGATCCATCTTTTCAACAATTTAAGAGAATATATCTGCATTCTCTGTACATGTCTATCTCAAATGATTTGCTGTCTTGCCTAATGTTCTGGAACTGGATCCATAGCTCTTTGCCCAGAGTCAAGTGCTCTTCTGTTACTGAATAATCTAAAAATAGTTATTAATTAAAATATTGAGTGGCTATCATATTAAAAAATTTTATTGTCATTTTACCTAGTACCTCACTTTACTAATAGATTTATCATTGTTCTTTTTTTTTTAATCAGAGAAAACATAAAACTTCCTAATGTTTGGTCCAAGTTTTCATTTGTAATATTGGTTCAAATGAATGGGAAAATTTACAGAACGATGCCTCTTTGTACTTGACTGTTTGTACTTGACAAACAAGTCAATTGTAAATTCCTCAGTTTGGTTCATTAAACGTTTTTATGTATCCAGAGAAGACTTTTCTAAGATTTTTTTGTAAACTATAATTGGATTTTATTATTAAGGTTTTATTCATTTCTTTGGACCTTCTCCAGTTTCTTATGGTCTAATATCAAAGAAGTCTTTGAAATCACTAAATTTTAAAAACATTTAATACTTAAAAGTATTCAACACAGTTAAATGTTTCTCCTTTATAACTCTCACTACAATTGATTTTATTTTCACTGAATCTCCTTAGTGGTAATTGTTTTTGAGAATTCTTGCTTTTGCCTACTTCCTTTTCTTTATATAGTTTCCATTCCATCTTGTCTTAGTTTCATCATTCTTTTCTTATAGCCTAAATCTGATTATTCAGACTTAGTTTTATCTTCTTCGTGGTCTTCTTCTCCCATTCATATTTGAATAAAGTTATTTGCATTGTCTCAAGGATAATGGCCTTCTATCTTTTTAATCACATCCTTTGGGTGGGCCCAAATATTTAATGGTTACTGAAAGACTTTTTTAAACAAGAAGACTAAAACATATGCAATAAAATGAACCTTGAACTTACTACAGATTGTAACTAGAAGTATGAAGTAAGGTATTTATGCCTGTGTAAATAGTTTATCTCATTTCAACATACTTTAACAAATGTTGACTGTTAACACACTAAAAATGTAGCAATCCTAGATCTAAAAACTACAAAGTCTCATAGGGGTGATATCCACATATAGGGTAAAAATCTGTAACAAATTACCTTACAGACCTATGAACACAATAATAGAGTTTATGGGACATGGGCTTGGTGTGGGGGAATTGTTGTACCATGTTCCCTGGAGGTGTTTTATTTATGAAAAACATTTCCTCAGTAGCTTACAACTCTGTCTCAGACATAGCATCCTCACTGTCTTCTGAGATGAAGGGATTCTAATGAGTTTATAAAGAATAAGGAATAATAGTGATACATTAAAACATCCTCAAATCATAATACTTTCCATGATTATGAAAATTATGTATAGAATTTCAGTTAACAGAATTTACAAAATAAGAAATATATGCTTTATTCTCTCTCTCTCTCTCTCTCTCTCATTTCCTATTTACCCATCTATCTTCCTATCTTAAAAACCACAGAGTTGTGAGTTGTAGAGCCACCTATCAAAACAGTGTCCAGGGTGCTTAGAGGATGAACCACACTTCAGTGGCCAGGCTCTAGTTGGGGAAGATCCGTAAAGCAGCAGAGAAGATGAAGGGTGCTGACCAGCAAATGGCACCTGAGGCGGAGGAAGGCAAAATGCAGCAAATGTTCATGGAGAAATGAAGGGCTAAATACCCTTTTGAAAAAATTTCTGATTCCCCAGGGCATTGCCCTTCTCTTTTTCTGGCTAATTTTTTATCTCAGTCAACGTCTTCCATCAAACTTGCCCTCTCTTCTTTATTGCCTCTGAACTAGAGGTCTTATCTTTCTATTCTATTTTTCTTTCCCGCTATATTTTATCTATATAAAATTATACTTTATTGGATATATGTGGTAGTGGAGTATAAGCAGGGGATAAGTCACCTCCAGTACTTATTGGTATAAGGCAGAGAATAAGTACATTATGCTCAAAAAGGCTGACTCACAGGATTTAGCACTTTACTGTATGATTTTCTGCTTTAAAGAGTGTACCCCATTGTGGTTAGGACCAAACATTTTAGTTTCACATCACCCCCCCTACAGTCAACCAACATTAGTGTCATAATGCAGACATACAAATACATATGAGAAATATTAATTGAAAACAGTTCATTGATTAATTCCAGAAGTCAAATGGAATCATATTTTACTTCTGTAATATTTATTACAGAATTAATTATTAAGTGATTATTTAGTGCCAAGGATTTTACTTATGTTGTTTTATTTAATCTTGAAACAGCTATATGAGAAAGGAATTGTTTACAGATAGGAAAACTAAAGTTCAAGCGAGGTTCAGTTCACAAAGGTGGCAGGAAGCAGACCTGAAATTTGCACCCAAGTTTGTGAACTGCAAAAGCCATGTCAAATCTCTGATACCACTAATTTATATATTACATGAATAAATGCCAGACAATGAAACCAAATTTAGAAAAAAACAGGGAACAGAGAATACCATGTAGGATTTTAATTCAGTTTAAATTGCTGGAATTCCTACTATTCTTTTGGAAAATGTACCTGCTTTTAATGTGTGAAAAAATGGGAGAACAAATTTGATATACAGGATTTCAATATGCAATACATCCTGATACCCATCCCAGTACTCCAAATAAAGGATTTGAGAGATGCATCTACAAGGATTCTAAAGATATTTATGTAAAGGCAACAGAGAAGCATAATCAATGCATATGATATATTTGTATTAGCTTAAGATTTGGAGAATGTTCTTCAAGGAAACGAATCAAGTGGGTTAGAATGACCTGAGAAGGTTTCCAATTAAAATTAGATAAAATTAGGTCAGAAAGTTAAGTGTGTACACACACACATACACACACACACCCACACACACACACACTTGAAAATATTGGGCTAGACATTACGATGGTTTGTTTGTGATTTAAAAATATAATATTGAAAATGGACAAAGACCAATACCAAGATATGTGATTGTTTATGGACTTTTAAAACCTGCTAGTTAAATATGACTTTCTATTTATGGATCACATTCAGCATATATTGGTTTCTAATGATAACATCAAAGTTGTTACTTCAAAATTTCTAATCATTCCCAATGTAAAATGTGCATAAAATATCTTAAGTATATTAATAGAGTTCATTTCAGCCTGTCTACAAAAGTGGTATACACAGCAGTCCTGTTCTCCTAATTTCTTTCCTGTTCATATTTAGTTATAATTATCACATTGATGAGCTACTTCAGCCTGCTGAGTTGAATAGATTGAATTTTCAGGTATAATTTAGCATTACATAGCCCAAGGGTATTTCAGGAATCCAGCTCCAATCCTCATTTTGTATGTTTTTGTGTCTGCTAAAGGGCTCAGAACCACCTGGATAGTCTTTGACCTCACATATGTGTTCAAAGACAACTATTTGAATAAACTCTGCATTTGCCATTACCAGCACAGCAGTATGTGAACAGTAAATATGTAAATGAAATTCATGATTCTCTTACTGTTATAAAAACCATTTTTAGATGTTTACTTCAATGGCCTCAGATATAGAAACAGGACTATGCATGGAAAAAGGAGACTCAAATTTTATTTTCCAAACTCTTTCCTTTAGTTTGGTGAACATTAAATCTCAAGTTATCTTTAAATCATGTCTTGGAAAGCTTTAGAAAACCCATCTGGACTGTGTAGTAAATACGTAAATGAGTCATGAAGGGGCTCACAAAATATGAACACAAATACAGCATGTGAAAAGGTGATTATTCAATTTCAAAAACTTTGGTTCCAACTTCTTTTATTTTAATGTATTTATTTACTTTTGAGAGAGAGAGAGAGACAGAACACAAACTGGGAAGGGGCAGCGAGAGGGAGACACATAATCTGAGGTAGGTTCCAGGCTCCGAGCTGTCAGCACAGAGCCTGATATGGGGCTCGAACTCATGAACCATGAGATCAAGACCTGAGCCAAAGTCGGAATCTTAACCAAGCCACTCAGGTGCCCATGGTTCCCAACTTCTAAAACTACTTAAAGAAATGTTTGTAAGAAAGTACCAATAGAGAAGGAACTGGGATTTCAGCTTATAACGACCTGATCTTGATTCAATGAGAAAAAAAACAATTGTGTCTTACTATTTTCTGGAAGAAATTATGGTATATATTTTAAGTAGCATAAATACCTATGTTCCCGCCCAGGATTAGATTAATATGATTTTTTTCTTATAAATTTAGGATTCTATGTATGATACCTCACTAAAATTAAATTAACTTAATTTTTTTTCATATATCCAATCCATATACTTCATGCACTCAAATTGTGCCATGTGGATAAAATGATGCTGAGCAAAGATAGACAATACAGCTATACAACTGTTTGTATAGTTTTTATTTTCCTGAAGACATTAATTGAGTGATAACATAAAAATATATTCTGTATGTTCAAAAATAGGTGTTCTAAAAGTAGATTTGTAGTCCTATGACAGTGTATAAAAAAACAGCCCTTGACAGTAAGTCAGTCCATTCTTCCCTGAGGCTCTGTGGAGGAGAGCTATGGAAGGAGTGCTCAAAGAACAGGCACAGGTGACCATAAGGTGTTAGTGAGTGATCTACCAAGGTTGGTGAAAAGCTTACAGGAATATGAGGTTGTATAAAGTAGATGATGGTAGATAATTAATATTCAATAAATAATGTTGAAGAAGTTATTCTTTTTTATTTTTTAATTATTTTTAATTTTTTAAGTTTAATTTTTTATTTTTACAAGGGGAGAGAGAGAACATGTAAGCAGGGGAGGGGGCACAGGGAGAGAGACAGAGAATCCCAAGAAGTTTCCACTCTTAGTTCAGAGCCTGAAACAAAGTTTGACCCCATGACCATGGGATCATGACCTGGGCCAAAATCAAGAATCGGATGCTCAACTGACTGAGACACTCAGGCGCTCCTGAAAAAGTTATTCTTATGTTAACTTTATTATAAATTTGTAATGATACTCCAAACAATGTTCATTACTCAAATTAAGACAATAATAGTTAATAGAATTTTATGCCTCATTACTTCACTCCAAAAATACTTATTAAGTGTACACTGACACAGAGAGAAGTGGGCACAAGAAGATAAAATAACCATGGGATTAATCTGAAATTTTATTTACTAATAGATATTTTGTGAATCCAAAGATTTTTTTAAAAACTTTAATGAAAATTCCAGTTAAAATATCGGTTCATATTAAAGAGGATAAATGAAAATGGTACCCTGATACTCTAAATGCTGGTTTGAGAAGTGGCAGTGAGTGGTGACAGAAAGTCATGTAATATGTCAATAAGTATCTGACTAGAGCTAATTCCATGCAGATCACTGGATAAGACATCTTGAGATATTTCAGTGGAAACAAAGCAAATTATATCTATGCTGGAGAACATCATAAGAATGTAAGACAAGACATAGGTATGTGGGCTGGTGCCCATGACCTGAATGGGTTAGTAACAGCTGCCCAAATCCTGAAGCAGCTGAAACAAAATAAATTGCTGAAAAAAAATATGCACAAAGGCCTGACACATTCTTTGGTTAACAAATATGACTTCAGAGAATGGTAATAAAACTTTTATAATGAGAACACCAAATCAAGGCATTTCTGGTCAATTGTCATTCCACTTGACATTAATCAACATCTGACAAAGTTAATTATTATCTTTCTCTTGTAAACTCTATTCCTTGGCTTCTATGCCATTGTTATTTCTTATTTTCCTTAAAAGTATGAAATTAATAATTATAGATCAAACTTTTAAAAATGATAGATTCATATTCTAAAGTTGTTAAATATATGTAAAGCTCAAGTTTTGCAGCAGGACTTGCTTACTTATTTGGATACTAGTTCTGCCATTCAGCTGCATGAGCTTGGGCGAGTTGCTTTATATATCTATACCACAATTCCTTCATCTACGGACGTTTCCTTATCCAGGGGCACCTGGGTGCCTCAGTCGGTTAAGCACCCAACTCCTGACTTTGGCTCAGGTCATGATCTCATGGTTTGTGAGTTCAAGTCCCACATTACTCTGTGTTGACAGTGTGGAGCCTGCTTGGGATTTGTTGTCTCCCTCTCTCCCTGCCTCTCAAAAATAAATAAATAGGGGCGTCTGGGTGGCTCAGTCGGTTAAGCATCTGACTTCAGCTCAGGTCATGATCTCATGGTTCGTGGGTTCGAGCCCCACATCCAGCTCTATGCTGACAGCTAGTTCAGAGCCTGGAGCCTGTCTTCAGATTCTGTGTCTCCCTCTCTCTCTGCTCCTCCCCTGCTTGTGCTCTTTCTCTCTGTCTCTCAAAAATAAATAAAAAACATTAAAAAATTAAAAAAATAAATAAACATTAAAAAAAGGTTTCCTCATCTATAACATCCTCTCAGGATTATTGTAAGAATTAAATAAACTAATATATAAACAGTGCTTAGAACAGTAACCAGCATAAGCATTAGCTGTTATTACTAAATATATCCATGTAGATGTCCAAAACCCGTATATATCAAATTCAGCATGTGCAAAAAACATGCTTCTCTTCCATTGTTTCTGGCCAGATCAAAACATATCATAAAACTAGAATCCACTACATCTATTTCATTTGTTTACTATATTCCTAGCAGCCAGCTCGGTGTCTGAAACATAATAGTTGCTCTACAAATACTTATAAATAAATGAAACATACTAGTTTTCTGTTTTTGCTGTAACAAATTACCACAAACAGTGGTTTAAAATAGAAAAAAAATATTCTTATAATTCAGGAAGTCAGAAGTTTAAAATAAGGCATTGGTCAGGCAACATTCTTTCTGAAAAATTCAGAAGAGAATCTGTTTGTCTTTTCCAATTTCCGCAGTTTGCATATCTTCCTTGGCTCATGAATGGTCCACCTTAAAAGTATGTCACTCCAACAACTGGTTCCATTGCCACATTTGTTTTTTCTTCCTTTGACCCTCCTGCCTCTCTTAAAGGATACTTGTGCTTACCAATGGCCCATTCAGAAAATCCAAGATAATATCAGCCTTTTAAGATCCTTAATTTGGTCATATCTGATCAAAATCCCCAAATCCCCAAATACCAAAAGTATTTTGGTATGTATACACATGTATACACACACACACACACACATACACACACACACACACACACACACACACAGTTCTATGGATTAAGCTTTGTGTATCTTAAGAAAGTCATTATTCTCTCCATCACATTCTGTACTCTGGCTCCTAAAGAGCCATGTCTATCCCACATACAAAAGTCTCAATCCAGTAGAGTAAAAACTCAAAGTTCAAAATCTCATGTTGTCACCTCAAAAATCCAAAATCCAACTGGAAAAACTCCATTATGTTTCAAGGACTGGGAATAATCCCCTATGGCTCTTGGTTCCTCCCTCCAGGACCACAGCTCTGCTCTTTGAGCCCATGGTTTCATCTTTTGGTCCTAGGCTCTGCCCTCAGAGTCATCCACAATTTTTCTTGAGGATAGTACATGTTTGTAGTAGAGGAGTTTTGTCATACTGTTTCCTGTCTGTAGAATTTTGATGAGTCTAGCAGTCTTTGTTTATTCATTTATTTTTTTAAAAAAATATTTATTTTTGGAAGAGTACAAGCAGGGGAGGGGCAGAGAGAGGGGGACAGAGGATCCAAAACACGGTCTGCACTGACAGGCTGATAGCAGTGAGCCAAAAGTGGAGCTCGAACTCACAAACCACCAGATAATGACCTGAGTTGAAGTTGGTCACTATACCAACTGAGCCACCCAGGTGCCCCAGTTTTTGTTTATTTTGTTCTTTGTCCCTTTCAGATCAAGATGGAAGTATTTCTGCTTGTATAACATCCTTAAGAAACCTGTGGTCTCCCAAATATGGTATGGGGATTCACTCCATTAGACCAGAAGATCCTCTGCAATCCTTGAGGGGAATCCTCTATTCCTGGATCCTGCTAAGATGGCAGAGAGGATCCCTAAGACATATGCCTCTCTCTTCAAAAAACCCTCTGTGTGACTGAACACACTAATCTTTTTATCCTTTCAAAGTATTAACCAAAGTTTGGCTAGCCACACATCTCTGGAGCATGCTTTCCTGACAGTGATCTCCTTATTTTGGCATATTTTGTAGTCTGGATAGACTGAGAATTCCCAACATGATCAATTCCTGATTCCTTTTTGGTTAACCATTAATTCCTGAATTTATCTCTTTCTCTTTACATTTTACAATAAGCAGCAAGAAGAAATCAGGTCATACCTTCAATGTATTGCTTGTAAATTTCCTGAGCTAAGTATCCTAATTTATCACTTACCACATAACTGCATTACATGTACCAGATAACAGTTCATCTGCTTTCCACAAAACTGTAGTACACAGTTTAGCAAGCTTTCTACCATTATATAACAAAGACCCCATTTTTCAAAACATGTTCCTCATTTCCTTTGAGTCCTCAGCAGTATCTCTCAACGTAAACATTTAATGTCTTTCTTTCTACCAACAGTCTGCTTAGTATGGAGGTAAGTATTCTCTAACCCAATGTAGATTTTCTTTATAATGTTCCTCACTTTTTTCCTGTATCCTCAAACATTTATTTTCTACTAAAAGTTTGTTAAATGCAATCTAGATTTTTTTGATCATACTGAAAAGTCCTCTAGCCTCTAGCCATTACCCAATTCCAAACTACTTCATGATTTTTACATATCTGTTACAGTAACAATCTACTTCTAGGTAAAAGAATTCTCTACCTGGCAAGGTTATCATGCAGAACTTAAGGAGAGATAAAAGGTTTTCCAGACAAGCAAAAGCTACATGAATTCATCATTATTAAACTGGGTTTAAAAGAAATGTTAAAGGGATTTTGAAACTTAAAAGAAGGGTCACTAAATTAGAAACAAGAAAACATATGAAAGTAAAAATGTCACTGGAGTTAATCTAGCTTTTTAATATGATGATTAAAAGACAAAAATAGTAAAAATAACTATAACTACAGTAATTAGTTAAGAGATATATAAAATAAAAAGATGTAAAATATGACAATAAAAATATAAAATATCCCAAATAATAAAAGGCCAGAACTAGATAGCTTAACTGGTGAATTCTATCAAACATTCAGAAAAGATTTGATACATAACCTTGGCAAGCTCTTCCAAAAAACTGAAGTGATGGAAACACTTCCAAACTTATTTTATAAGGTTAGTGTTACCCTGATACTAAAACTGGACAAAGACACCACACCCACACCCACACACACACACACACACACACACAGCCAATATCCCTGATGAACACAGATGCAAAAATACTCAACAAAATATTAGCAAATGGGATCCAACAATATGTTAAGAGGATCAAACACAATGATCAAGTGGGAATTATTCCAGGGATGCAAGGATGGTTCAACTTCCACAAATTAATCATCATGATACACCACATTAGCAAAATGAAGGTTAAAAACCAATGATCATCTCAATAAATACAGAATAAGCATTTGACAATATTCAATATCCATTTATGATAAAAAGTCTCAGCAAAGTTGGTATAGATGAAAAGTACCATAACATAATAAAGGCCATTTATGACAAGCCCATAGCTAACATCATACCCAATGCTGACAATCTGAAAGTGTTCCTTTAAGTTCAGGAATCAGACAAAGATGTCTACTCTTACCACTTTTATTCACCACAGTATTGTAAAGTCCACCCAGAGCAATTAAACAGGAAAAAGAAATAAAAGGCACATACTGGAGAGGAAGAAGTAAAGCCATAACTATTTGTGGATGGTATAATTTTACATATAGAAAACTCTACACACTCCACCAAAAAACCTTTAGAATGAATAAATGAATTCAAAAAATTGAAGGGTACAAAATCGGTATGCAAAATCTATTGTGTTTTTATATACTAATAATGAACTATCAGAAAAAATTAATCTCATGTACATTTGCATCAAAAAGAATAAAATACCAAGGAATACATTTAATCAAGGAGGTGAAAGAACTTTACACTGAAAACTATAAGACATTGATGAAAGATATTGAAGAAGACACAAATGGAAAGATATTCTGTACTCATGGCTTGAAAGAATTAATACTGTTAAAATGTCCATATTACTTGGGGCTCCTGCATGGTTCAGTAGGTTAAGCATGCAACTTTGGCTCAGGTAATGATCTCACAGTTTGTGGGTTCAAGCCCTGCATCAGGCTCTGTGCTGACAGCTCAGAGCCTGGAGCCTGCTTCATATTCTGTCTCCTTCTCTCTGTCCCTCCCCTGCTCATTCTCTCTCTCTCTCTTTCTCATAAATAAACATTAAAATTAAAAAAAATCCATATTACTCAAAGCAATCTATAGATTCAATGCAATCCTTATCAAAATTCCAATGGCATTTTTCACAGAAATAGAACAAACAATCCTAAAATTTATATTGAGCCATAAAAGATTGCAGATAGCCAAAGCAATCTTGAGAAAGAACAAAGCTGAAGTCATCATGCTTCCTAATTTCAAATTATATAACTAAGCTATAGTAATCAAAACAATATAGTATTGTTATAAAACTTAACAAAGAGATCAACATAACAGAATAAAGAGCCTAGAAATAAATCCAGAAATACATTGGTCAATGAATTTACAACAAAGGAGGCAAGAATTTGCAATGGGGAAAGGACAGTCTCTTTAATAAATGGTGTTGGGATAATGGGTACTCACATGCAAAAGAAAGAAAGTAGACCGCTGTATTACACCATACACAAAAAATAACTCAAAATTGATTAAAGACTTAAATGCAAACCTGAAACCATAAAACTACTAGAAAAAAACAAGCAATAAGTTCCTGGACATTGGCCTTGGCAATAATTCTTTTGAACCTAGCTCCAAAGGCAAGGTAACAAAAATAGAAATGAACAAATGGGACGACATCCAAAGATAAAAAGCTTCTGCAGAGCAAAAGAATCCAACAACAAAATGATAATGCTACCTGTTTAATGGGAGAAGATATTTGCATATCATATATCTGGTAAGGGATTAATACCCAAAATATATAAAGCTCTTCTACAACCCAAAAACACCACCACCACCACCAACAACAACCAAATAATCTAATTAAAAAATGGACAAAGTCTCTGTATAGACATTTTTCCAAAGAAGACGTATAGATGGCCAACAGGTACATGAAAAGGTGCTCAACATCACTAATCATCAGGGAAATATAAATAAATATCACAATAAAATATCACCTCACACTTGTAGGAATGGATATTATCAAAAAGACAAGAAACAACAAGTGTTGGTGAGGATTTTGAGAAAAGGGAACCCTCATTCACTATTGGTGGGAAGATAAATTATTGTGGCCACTATGGAAAATGGAGGCTCCTCAGAAAATTAAAATAGAACTACCATAAGATTCATTAATTCTACTCCTAGGCATTTATCCATAGAAAACAAAAACACTAATTTGAAAACATAGGTACCCCAATGTTTATTGCAACACTAATTACAATAGTCAGGATATGAAAACAACCTAAATGTCTACTGATAGATGAATGGATAAAGAAAATGTGATATATACATATACAAATATATGTGTGTATATGTATATATGTGTATGTGTGTACATATACATATGCATATACATGTGTGTACATATACATATATATACATATATATATTCACATACATATATACAAACACACACACATATACACAGGCACAAACAATGGAATACTACTCAGTCATAAAAAGGAATGAAATCTTGTTATTTTTGACAACCTAGATGAACTTTAATGAACAAACAAAACAAAACAAAACAAAACCTGGAGATCCAGAGAACAGATTAATGGTTCTCAGGGTAGAGAGGTGTAGGGGAGTGGGCAAAATGGGTAAAAGGGATAAAGAGGTATAAAGTTCCAGTTACAAAATAAATAAACCTTGAAGATGTAATGTACAGCATGATGATTGTAGTCAGTAGTATTATATTCCATATTTGAAAATTGTTAAGAGAGTAGATATTGAAAGTTCTCATCCTAAGGAAAAAAAGTGCAACTCTGTATAGTGATGGGTGGTGGATCACCAGACCTATTGTGACTTATACTTTTGCAGTGTATACAAATACCAAATCATGTTGTGCACCTGAAACTAACATACTATGTAAATTACACTATAATTTAAAAAATCTTCAATGATGGACATGTAAGAATTCACTGTAATAATAATTCACTGTAGTATGTACACTATAAAATCTACATTTGAAATTTTTCATAATAAAAATTAGGAAAAACCCTACAAATTTATTTTCTTAGTGTCTGGAAATCAAAAGTGTAAAATTAAATGGTAGGTCATGTTGCATTCCATCTGGATGCTTCAGAGTAGAATCTGGGGAACCCATTTCCTTGCATCTCCCAGCTTCTAGAGGCTGCTGGCATTTCTTGACTTATGGCCTCTTCATCCATCTTCAAAGTACATTACTTCAATAGCTGGTTACATTTTCATATCTCCTTTTGCTCACTAATATCATGCTGCCTCCTCAACCTTATAAGGGCCCTCATGATTACATGGACCCCTTCAGATAATCCAGGATAAACTCTCCACATCTGAAGATCTTTAACCACATTTGCAAAGTCTCTTTTCCACAGAAGTGAACATATTGAGAGATTCTGGGGATCAGGACATGGACATCTTAAGGGGGACATTATTCTAACACTTTGAGTGAATGATGCCCCATAGTCAGGTTTCTTTGGCCGTATTCTAGGGATCCTTCTCTTGTAACTAGTCCTCTTATTACTCTTTAACTTCCTGTGTAGGTTGCCCCTCCCCATTCCTATTATCATGACCTTTTACCACTCAAATCTCTCTACTAGTGATACAGAGGTCACTCAGCTCCAATCTTTCCATTGGTCAATCCAGTTTTTACATTGCTACCTAACTTCCTTACATATTTGATTCCTTGCTTCCAAATGACTATGGAATAACATCTAAAATTCTTAGCATGACATTTTTGATCTTCCAAACTCTGGCCTCAACTTTTCTTCTTTTATAGTCTTAGCTTCCCACACCCTCCATAATATGGGCAAGGAACACAGATCTTCGTTGTTTCATAAACCTACCTGTCCATTTTAATAACATTTGTTTATGATGTTTATTTTTTGGAAGGTCCTCCTTTCTATCCTATGTAACTCAAACAAAACATTTGTCCTGAAGCTTTCTCCAGTACTCTCATTCTGGAATTTGCTTTTCCTTCTTCTATACTCACATGATAATTTATTTATAATATTGACCACAATCTACTATAACAGATTATAGTGAATTTGTTTTATAATTAAAGTAAATACTTCTGTCTGCCTCTCCCATAAGATTAATTATGAGGACAGAGTCAGTTTCATAGGTAGCTTAATATCTCTTATCGTGCCCAACACTCTGTACTTAGTGGGTGCTCAATAAAATGTTACATGAATTGTGAAATTATAAATTAAGAAACAATCCATCAAGAGGCAAGCATATACAAAGTTGCTTAACAGCCATTATGTTTCAAAAATAGTGTTTAATGTGGCTTAATGCCATGAGGGAAAACTAAATAAATCACCAATATCCTCTTTTGTGATTTTTTAGGAAAATAATTTTCTACTCCTTTAGTTAAAGAAATGGCCATGATATACAACACTTCATGTTTTGAATAGACCAGTTTCTCTCTCCCCCGCCTCTCTCTGTTTCTCTCTTTCTCTCTCCCTCTCCCACTCCCCATCTCCCTCCTTCTCTATTTCTGGTGTGTGTGTGTGTGTGTGTGTGTGAGTGTGTGTGTGCGTGTGCGCGCGCATGCGCGCCCCCTTGCATGCACCATTAGGGGAGTAAATCAACTCTTAATGAAATCTAATAAGACAGAAGAACCCTGCATCTACTGATACACTAGTATGGGGAAAATACAACCACATGGCATAATAAGCAAATGGGAAAAGGTAAATTACAACTGCAAAGATTCACTATTTAGTGGTACAATGACATTCGTAGTGCTTTTCTCATGTAGACCCTAATGCTTATAATTACATGGAATATCTTACCAGACTTAATAAAAGTAGAACATAGTATCTGAAAATTTTCAAGAGTGGTGATGGAATTGAACTGACAACATTTATTTTTAGTTAATATTCCCTGTGATCATAGATAAGAAGGCCAGGATTAAACTCTAATTATAGAGGAGGATCCAAATTGTTTATCCATTTAGTTTAAACTTTTGTTCCTTGTACAGAATGCTGACCATGCTCTTTTGTTACCAATTAGGAATCAGTTGCAGAAAACAGATTCTCTTCTAGATACTTTATACAGAACGGCATTTACTATAAGGCATTAAATAGCTTACAAGATCATGGAGAGGGATGAAGAAATAGATTTAAATTGAGCTTTCATCAAAGCTCACTCAAAGTTATGCTGCAGAACTGATCAACCAGATGAGCTGCCGCCATTTCTCGGCTCAGGAAGTCACTTTTTGACTACAAAGTAGGCTCTAGAATCATGCCACCACTGCCACTGCTACAACGAATCTGCCTTCAAGATCAGGGAACAGCTCACTTGTAAACCACACTGTGCCTATTACAATCAAAGTTAGCAAAATAAATGAGTCATGCTTGGCATTTTTAGTTTCCCAGTTTCCGAAGCAGAGCAAGTAATACCAGGAAAAGGTTGCAATAGATGCTGTATGCCCACTTATCATACTCATCATCTGTGGGGAGTTGGAATATGAGAAACAGTCATAATACATCCATTTAATGCATTACTTTACCTCAAATAGTGTAAACTCAAAAAATTATAAAACTTTTATGAATAACAATAATATTTTCAAAACGAAAATCCTGTTATGTTTCTCTCCACTTATAATACTTGAGACCTTCCATTAAATTAATTAAATCCATGGGAATGGTACAATGGATTGCACACAAGGTACAAGTTAGTCTCTGCTCATAAAAATGTTTACCCTTTCAGCTGGAAATGACTATAAACATGGCACCAAAAGCCCAGACTAGTACTTCTAGATGTAATAATCTAGGAGTAACATTTATATTGAAAAATAACACATACAAGTGTACAGAGGATAAATGTGGAGTTTAATACGTTGTACAAAGTGAACACACTATGTAATCAGTACCAAGATCCAGAAACTGCCTTACTCTTACCTCTTCTCAGTCACCTCTTCTTCAAGTTAAACACCATACCAACTAATAACACCACAAGTTAGTTGTTTTTGAACTTTATATAAATGGAACCATACACTGTGTACTCTTGTATTTTCCTCCTTGTGCTCAAAATTATGTTTGTGATATTTAAACTCATCGATGGGTGCCATACTATTCTATTCATTTCAATTACTAAAGAGCATTTGATTGTATCAATATACTACAATTTTTCTTGTACATTCTAACGTTGATTAACTTTATGGTGGTTTCTAATTTGGAGCTACTAGAAATAACACTATGAAAGTATTTATATAACTCTCTTGGTAAACATATGTGTTTGTTTTTAGAGGGTATATATTTATATCTAGGAGTAGAATTAATAATTCATTAGGTAATGTATCATCAGCCTTAACAGATTTGATCAAGACTTTGCTTTGATTATTGTAGCTATATAATATTTTCCAAAGTGATTCTATCAATTTTCACTCCCACCAGCAATTCAAGGGAGTTCTTGATGTTCCACATCCTTGCCAACATTTGTCAGTACATTTATTTTAATCATTTTGGTGGGTGTGTACTGGGATATCATTACAATTTTAATTTGCATTTCCGAAGTGATTAATGAGGTTGTAAACCATTGTTTGTTTTTTTTTTTCCATTTGTATATCCTCTCTTCTAAAGTGCTATGTCAAGTCTTCCTCCATTTCTCTGTTGAGTTTTCAGTGTTTTCTTTTTCTTTTAAATTTGTTCGTAGGAATCCTTTACACATTCTGGATAGGAATGCTTTGTCAGATATATAGAAATACAGATAGAGATAGAGAGATCAAATAATTTCTTGCATACTTTGGCTTGCTTTTCACTCTCTAGATGATATATTTGATAAATGCAAGTTCTTATTTTTAATTAGGTCTACATTTTCATTTTTTCTTGTTATAGTTATTAATTTCTGTTACCTTTAAGAAAATTTTATGTTGACCAAGATAATGAAAACATGCTCCTGTGATTACATCTTGAAGTTTCATTATTTTCACACTTTGATCTCCAATATAACTGAAAAAGAATTTTGTATGATGTGAGGTGAGTGGGGCTCAGATTAACATTTTTAAATATTACACCAGACCTGCATTTCTAGAATAAACCCAATGCGATCATAATTTGTTATCCTTTCTATAGATCACTGCATTCAATTTGCTGATATTTTGCTCTTGCTTAGATTTTTGGATTCATGTGCATGAAAAAACTTGGACTATATGTTCCACTCTACTGATTTTAGCATTGCTTCTTTTGTATATGCTTTTTTTTTTCTGTGTGGAATTTCCCTTCCCTGCTTTTTCTCCAAGAGAGAACCATTCTCCTTTGTGGTTTTCATAGCACCTGGAGCAGCCCTCTGTTAAAGGCCTCTCCACTCCCCCAGGAGAGTATAAGCGGAAAAAGAATATGCCAGCATTTGTGGTTTAGAAGGTGCACCATTCATCTTTCTTAAATTAAATGGGGCTGTGCTTAATTCCTTAGGGACATAATCAGATAATTTGGAGGTCTTGGTTTTCATTTTTGAATCATATTGTACCCTTTCTCAAGTCACACTCACTTCAAATACTTGATGAAAATACACTGTTCTTATTCAAATGCGCAATTTAATTTTCCTCCAACAAAAAGATTTAGAGAGCCAAAACATAATCTATACTTTCAACTAACCAGAGATGGCTAGAATGTCCCAGATTTGATCTCAAGAGAGATGTGTAGAAAAATATAACCCTCCTTGTAATCCAGAATGCCATACTTTATGTGTGACAGAAACCAAAGTCCCTTCGGTTTTCCTTCAGTAGCAGATCATCACAAGCACATTTCTCATTTCTAAATCTTTTATAAAGTTATCCCGACACAAAATATAAAATGTTTGCATTGCAATAAAACTGAAGAAAGTAATTTTAACTTTTAGGTTTAATAAATACCAGCCATGTGGAAATTCTCCCAACAGTGCTTTAACCTGCCTGTAAAATGTTATAACTGTAAAATGCTTACAGATGCTAGATTTCTTTTCCTTTTAACCTCAAAAATCACTTTTATAAGGATAAGGATTTTGGCAATCACACCTTCAAGAGCAATTATGTCATTTCCCCCCCCTGTGGATTCACATTTCTCTGACTTAGCTTCCCTGAGACATTGATAAAAATATATGAAATAACAGATGCTAGCTCCAAAAACCAAGCTCTCACACTCCAGCCTTTCTAGGCTTCACCATCTACTTTCTTTCTCTTCGTTTTCCCACATTTATTTTAATTATGTAATATGTGGCTATAGAACTTAGACTACTTCCACTTCATATATTATTTAAATGTGATAATGGCAGATAATATTTTTAACATACAATAGTTCTTTATAACTTACATCTTATCACTGGACATATATTTGGCTTTATTTGTACCCTGTTATTTTGTCCTCTAACCTTCTCAGATAATAGGGTTCCAAGGTCTCTTCCAAATAAATTCTAAATTGATGAACATGACATATTATATAAAGCATAAAGCAAGTTTTATACAAAATTGTCTTACACTACAAACATTCTTTCTAAAGTTTGAAAAAAAAGAGAAAAACTATGATGAATAAAGAAGTAGCTCATTTAATCAAGGGCACTTGGAAGAGCTGAATAAATGAGAGGTCTTATTTATTCATTTTAATATTTTTTCTTTAATTTATCTCAATAGAGTAGTAGAATTAACTTATACGAATTTATTATCTTTCTCATATTGTTCCCATCTTAAGAGTACCAAAATGTGCAAAGTGAGTAAAGTGAATTGAGCAAAAGGGCAGGTGGGAGAGTGGAAACAGGAAATAAGAATCAAAGGACTTAGGTAAGTGTCCTTGCAGAATAAGAGTCACTAGAACTATCTTAGAGATTTCAATGAAACAACTGCCCTCAAGATGTCATTGGAGAACTAATAAATACCCAGACCCTAAAATGTTACAGAATTTTAGCAAAAAAAAAAAAAAAAAAAAAAAAAGAAGTATTTAGAACACTTCAGAACACTTTATAGGACCCTAAAGGAGACAATGTACTACACGTCGTGTGAAGAGGTTCAATGATTTTGTTGCTTAAGCAGCAGATGTTTCATTCCACCTCAAGTGACTGCTCTGTCTAATAAAGAGATTTGCCAACACAAAACAGAAAGTTATGGAAAACTTAGACTGCAGTGTCCTCAAAGGATTAGACTCTAAAATAAATTTGATCATCCATGTGGAAAAACAAGGTCTGTGTCTATCAGGAAATCAATTAACACAATCATTTGAGTGAATTAAATAATATTGTTTTTCATTGAAGTATTTTTTCCCTTTCAATGTGCATCCCTCAGGAGTATTCTCAGTACATACTCACAATATTCAACACAGGAGGAAGCGCTGGAAATTGTTAAGATCTGAACTGAAATGAAAAAGAAGCACAGACCCAAAGATCGCAGTATGCATATGGCAGGTATTAAATAAGTGATTTTAATTGATATGATGGATCTATGTAATATAAGAACACATATTTTATTAACTTGTAATCAACTATGTTAAATTAAACCCCTAGAAGCAATACTTATTTGGCTGAATTAAAAATTCTAACATTAATTTTAGCCTTTAAGTTTGTAATACTTCAGAATACAGACAAAATGAAGACATGATTATACTGGGATTCGAGTACATAAAGTTACCATTTTAGTCATTTCAAGTATGTGAATGATGCTTGGTTATTTTTGGATCTGAAAGGACTATTTGTGTATTCGGCTGTTAGTAAGAAAGGCATGAAATGTGTACAATGTTGTCATGTTATCTGGTGAATTACACAAAAATAAAAGCACATATATACAATGGAGATTTCAGATATCAAATGAAGGCAAATCATTTTCCCACAAATTATACAAAATAAAGAATCAAGTGTGGGAAAAGGGGGACAAATTAGGACAATTACTATGAGGAAAATAATTTTTTTTAAAAATACAGAAAATGGGTTAATATGGGAAAATCACACGCTGGGCAGTTTGTAAAACATGCCATTCTCTTCCACACCTAGTCTGTTATATGTATGCCTTTCCTTTTGTCTAGTTCCCTTTCCTCTTTTCTGCTAGTACACACTTTTTTATGTCTTAAGACTCAGTTCACACGGCACCACTTTTGTGGTGCTTCCCCAATTGCTCTAGGCACAATTATACTCCATTCTGCCACAATGGATTGTGTTGAAAATGTAAACTTGTAACAAAGTAATTGGTACCAAGGAACAATTTGGGATTGCTTATGTGTGATTTCCCCCAGGAGAAACATGAGATGAATTCAAAAAACAGTGCCAGCTGACTGGCAGTGAAAACCAGCAACTGGAGCTGAGTAGGAATACACGAAACACGCCCATATACACAGCTCGAACACGCTACCTTAGGTCACTGGCTCAGGGGTCACATCCACCTGCATCTGTTACAACCTTCCATCAGATTTCAGCTCACCATCCTTACTCTACTCCATAGTAACACAACTACAACTTTTCCGATGCCAAAGCAAACCAGATTTTATACTGTGTCATTTATGTATTTCTTAACTGTTAGTAAATATAAACAATGCTACTATCTGGGTTAGGTCCTTACCATTAAAAAAAAAAATGTCACTAATGAAATTTTTGAGAGTTGCACTCCCAACCTTGATTTTCTCATTAGCCTCATAGTTTCATATTGCACAATTTTGCATAGCGTGCTGATTTTTAGAAAAGCAAATATTGCATCATAGCAGAACCAACTATACTCCTGTTAGTTGCTTCCTCTTCTGTGGTTCAGTGGTACTTGGTGTATTAGGTTGCATTTATTTGTACGCTTCCCTATTTTGTCCCCCATAATGTGCAAATGTGCTGAACTGGGAAAGAATCAGGTACTTGGAAGAAGCTGTTGAGTATCAGTATGGCTGGAAAGTTCTAAGTAGGGCAGTGAGTTGAGGGGCATCAGTGCGGAAACAAATAGGAGTTGCGTAACTGCAGGGCAGAGACTGGGCATTAGCCTCACCTGGCAGTCTAGAGTTGATGGGTGATAGTGTACATGGGAAAAAAATGGACTGCTTTTTTTCTCTCAGCTCCAATCACCAAAATCCACTGATTTCACCCCATAACTGCTTTCACATTCCTTTTGTCCATGTATCTTATCAGTTCTAGCTCAAGGTCTCATTATCTCTCCCTCTTATTACTATAACAGCCTTTTTCTCTTTTGATACGGACTGAATGTTTGTGATCCCCTCACCAAATTCATATGTTCAAGCCCTAACCTCCAATGTGATGTTATTTGGAGATGGAATCTTTGGGATATAATTAAGGTTAGATGAGGTCATGACGCCTCATAATGAGATTAGTGCCTCTACAAGAAGAGACACCAGAGAGCTTTCTCCCTCTGTCACTTTCTCTTCTCTTTCTCTCTCTTTCTCCCTCTCCATGCTCAAGCACAAAGAAGAGGTCATGCAAGCACACAGTGACATGATCGCATGAAAAAGCCAAGGGAAGAGACTTCAGAATGACATCTACTTTGCCAGCACCTTAATCTTGGACTTCTAAGCTTCTAGAACTGTGAGAGAATAAATTTGTTTAAGCTACACACTCTATGTAATTTGTTTTGGCAGCCTTAACTAATACAATCTCATAAATACAAACTCTACCCTGATGTGTATATACGATTGTATATAAGCTATGCAGAACGTTTGAAACTCTGGCTTCCCAAGCCTCTAGGATAAAATTTAAATATCTTAACATGTCATGTCAGTGCTTTCGTGATTTTAACTCTACATACCTCCCCAGACTTATCTCTTGCCAGTCCCAACCTCCCAATGCCAAATTATCTGTAGTTCCTTAAACACATTTTATACTGTTTTGTCATCGATACTATGTTTGCACAACTTCTCTGTTTACAATGTCATTTCTCTTCATCTGTATTTGCAAATCTTCTAATTATCCTTTAATAGCAGCTCAATCCTCAACTCCTCCAGAAAGCTTTGCCTCAAACTACTCTATGCTTCATAATTCCCACTGCATATCTTCATCATCATCTTGGATACATCTTTTTAAATACTGGATTTTAAGTTCCTTGAGGGCAGTGATTGCCTTTATTTTCCTAATTCCTTGTACATTATCAGATATACAGTAAGTACTCAAAAATATTTATCGAATAAACAAATGTGTTCAGCATAGTGATTTTGCACAATTATCATATACTTTTCAATAAATGGCTTCTGTTGCCATTATTTCTTGTACGCACTAATGCTAGTTTAACATTACATTTCTTTAAGAAATGTGAAAGTAACAAAAGAGACTCATGAAATAACTCCCATGTTGAAAGAGATTCAGGTACTTTTTCTGACCTTTTGTAGCCTCCTTTTAAATTCTTTATCACATACCTGTTGTTGGTTGTATTAAAAAAAATGCTACACATTGTGTAGGACAGAGGAGGTCTTGCCTATGGACAGAAATCCATAAAGTTCACAATAGGCCATAATAATCAGGAGGTGTCCATTTTCACATAGACAACATTTAAAAGAAGGTGGGAAAAGCAAGGTAGTCTTGTTTTTATAACTTACGGTATAGGTGAGATTTGAAATTTGGAAATAATGATTTTGCTTTTTAAGTTGGCTGATAATTGGAGAGAAAAGTAATATAATTTGACTTCACTCTGAAGAATGCATTCTGAAAAATCTATAGCTCTAGCAATCCAAACAAGTTCAACCTCCCATAAATGGAGAAATGGAAAGTAGTTTTATTTTCCACTTGTGCTGTATGTGTTTATTTCTTGAAAAATACTATCTGAAGTGTGTAAAAGGAAAGTAGTTCAAGCCAATAATTTAGACTAGAAGTACATGTATTGAAGGCACATTGAAAATTTCATAAGAAAGTAATCTCATGTGGGAGGCAGGTTAGGCACTGCTCTAACTTTTCCTTAAAAACTGTTTTAATGGAGAAAGTAGCTGAAGTAATTGCATCTTTTATTTTCTTTTTATTGCATGAAATATCAATAAATACTGCTGGTTTTAAACATTTTCCATTCAGAAACAATCTTGATGAATAATTTAATTAATACTTTAATTAGATATTTACTGTGATCTTTAAGATATAGGCAATTCATTTATTCTTGATAATACAAATTAATATTTCCTAGTAAGTAACCTCTCCTTATTTTCACATACCATTACCATACTTTCTTTTATTTCCTTTTAAGATTATTAGTAGTACCTTGACCAGGTTTTAATTATTTATATAATCTCTAATCTATATGTAGAACTGTCTGAAAATAATTGAACCATGTTATTTATAATGTGTTTTACTAATGTAACAATTTTAACTCTTTATTAGTCTATTTAATAGGACTGACGAAAATCAAATTTTATTTTATCCAGGACATTCACAGCTAGAGAAAAACAAGTTAAGCCTTTATAGCTGAATTCAAATGTCTCCACCTTGATGAAATCTTTCTGCTTCTGCATTTCCTTAATTCCTCATTTCATCCTTCAAAATGCAAAAGTATATGACACTTATCTATGTATATGTAATCAAGCCTAAGCACCTGACAACATTTTGAGAGAATTATAACTTCTACATTCATTTTGTGTTCCCCCATGACTCCAAACACAGAAAATCTTCAATAATCATTTGGTTGAGGCTTAACTATGGCATAACTAGCTATTACTTAGCTTAGAAGAATCCGTAACACTGTTTTAGGATCTGGTAGGGGCCTTAAACTGTCATCTACTATTAAGCATAACACATTGAAAGCCACGGAGAGAGATTCAGATATCTCATGGATTCACTGTAAATAACCTTTTATAGGTGTGCTCACCTGACAAAAGGTTATTTGGGATTTGGGATTTGGTTTTGACTGCAACATCTTCATTAAAAATATCCCATAGGGCAAAAAAAGCATCATGTTTACAATCAAACTTTGTACGTTTACATGCAAGCCACAAACTAAGACCTGTTTCTGCCACTTGGACAGCTACAAAATCTTACAAACACTTGGAGGAAGAAATGAACTGCACTCTAATATCACAGTATAAGCAACCCAAATTCAATCTGTATTTCTAGATCAGTGATTCATTGACTTCAGGATTTTTGGATCAGAAAAACTCCAAATGGGAAAATATTCTTTCAAGTCAGGACAATAAAAAATAGTAACTCCTATCACCATTGTTTCATAAAGAAAAGACCATCCAGTGTGTATGAACTACAGTGTAAATGCATGGGTAGCACAGCATCTGTGGAAAGTGGCAAGCCAGAAGAGACAGACTTTTTCTAAGTGTCCCTAACCATGAAATATTACAGGATTTGACACTGAAGACAAAGGTGGCCTTTCAAAAGAAAAGAAATGTTTGAATCTGGTAATATTCGTCTTTGAGGTATGAATATCATCAAACATTTGTTATCTAAGTCAAATCAACTTCTAATATTTCAATTCATAATTTAGCTTTGAAAATATCCCCCAAACTTGGGGTGGTAATTTTTGTAGTTATGAAATGAATTTAAACTAATATTTGGGGAATCAGACAATTCCATTCAACTCCCCTATATATTATATTTAAAGGGTATTTTGTAAGCCTGTATTAAGACAAATTAATTAAAATAATTAGTGGGAAAACAACAGAATTGGTGAATTGGTTATACTTGAATACACATCTTTTAAAAAAGAAATTCCTCAGTGTGATCTCTGAAACCACCTATATTATCTGAAGTTATATTATAATTGAGAAATAAAAATGTGTAACAAGAATATCTAAGAAGGTTCATGGAAAAATGCAAGTGAATTTTCAAATGAAATATTTATGCTGCTTGGAACTGGCAGTATAATAAATTTGTCAGAGATTTTATTTTTAAAAATTCTTCATTTTAGGGGCACCTGGGTGGCTCAGTCAGTTGAGCATCTGACTTCAGCTCAGGTCAGGATCTCACAGCTCATGGGTTCAAGCCCCATGTCAGGCTCTGTGCTGACAGCTCAGAGCCTGGAACCTGCTTCAGATTCTGTGTCTCCCTCTCTCTGCACCCCTTTCCTGGTTGTGCTCTATGTGTGTGTGTCTCTCTCAAAAATATATAAACATTAAAAAAAATTAAATAAAAAAGTAGGTAGCACTGAATTTTGTCTTCCTTTTTTTCCCACCTAAAACATTGGCGTATACCTTCTCATAATCAAATTTTAAGTAAAATAAGTAAGTTTAAATCTAAGGTACAGATTTCAGTCAAACTATTTCATTTGAAGAAAATCTTCTAAAATATTCTGTAATCATAGATTCCTTGCATTACTAAGCAACAAACAGACCACACTAACAAGGCAAACAGGGGTCATTTTGTTTAGTGCATATTTATTGAGTACCCAGTATATGCAATATATATATATATCCACCAGGATTATTCAGTCTTGATGAGATAATGATAAAAACTACCTTTGTAGTCCGTATAAAGTCCCAGGTAATCATCCCAACTGTACAATTTGGCCTATGGAGGAAGTACAAAGAGCCCAGAGAGAACAAGAGGAGGGAATATTTAGACTGATGTTGAAGAATACAGTAGGAATAGAGAGAGGCAGAGAATAGGAAATCCAGGTCTAAACCCAGACCTTCCCTGAAACCTGCCTGATCCAACAGTGCCCACCTTTCTAAGGACCTTGGTGGAATCAGCTGCAAATGAGAAATCCAAACTGCCAAACCTCTAGGTTCTCTCCCAATTCTAAAAATTCTGTAACACTTTTTTAATACTATAGTCAACTCTGTATAAAGGAACGTCTTTGTAAATGTGTCCAAGAGAATTAGAGAAATGCATTTCTAGAAACCAGAACTTCTTGGTTAGAATGCGCGATTAAAAATTTTTTTTAAGTCATTTCTTTAAGAAAGATGAAAACCCTGATGTTTCCTTCCTGAAGCTTCTTCTAAAGGAAGAGTCCAATCAGAATTGTTAATTGGTTTACAAGCATTGCGTTCAAAATGAGTTGAATGCCAAGGCAGAATGTTATGAATAATTCCTAAAATGGCAAAAGCATGAAAACCACCCAAAAGATCTTTGAAGTCCTTTACGTGTTTTCTCAGCGGAAACAAGTTGGAACTAATCTTGGAACAGAGTGTCCATAACCAGGATCCCAACAGCAGCGGGAGATCAGTGCAGGAGTTGGAAGAAGATGGGCTTTTCTTTTTTGTCGGTAGGAAAGAGTTATAGAGAATGCCTTAAAGTGAGAAAATTAAACCCTGCTGTGGAGGAACAGGCTCTCAAGAATTTTGATATCAAATAAGCAAGAGTCAGCACCAACTGCCTACGGGTGTTTTGAGACTAAATTAAGGAAGATGAATATAAAAATAATGAAAGGACTAAGAATCACTTTAAATGCACACTTTCAGTTTGCCAACCGCTCTATTTATAGAGATGCGTTAAGAAGTAAAATATTTAAAGTTAGTGTTTGATGGAAAATAAATGAAGTTATGCTTATTTAATAATTACATAATTTTTAAAAGAATTTGCCATTTACTAGTCTAATGTATGGAGCCAGGGCAAACATTAGATACACCTACTCTTATAGTGATGGAAGCAGACCATTTACTTGAGGCCTGGACTGTAAAATGTAAACTATCATATTATATTGAAAGTGTCTTATAAATCCTTAGCATATACTTTACACAGAGTTGATCATAAACATACCTAAAAGCATATGAGTGTTCCAAAATGGTAGCACCCAAATGGCCTTGCCCCAGCACAGAGACTGATAATGAAAAAGGGGGCAAATACTCTGTTACCTTTGGTTTAAAATGCAGAGACCAAGAGTGAGGAGTAGACTCCGTGGGATGGGACAGACCAGGGATGGTGTGACAAAACCAACACTAGGGGCACCTGGGTGGCTCAGTCGGTTGAGCGTCCGTGCTGACAGCTCAGAGCCTGGAGCCTGCTTCTGATTCTGTGTGTCCCGCTCTCTCTGCCCCTCTGCTGTTCATGATCTGTCTCTCAAAAATAAAAAAATGTTAAAAAATTAAAAAAAAAAAACACTAGATTCGGAGTTCTGGCTTCTAGTCTCAGCTTTCTATCACCTGCTAGCTGTGATTTGCCCCCATATTATAACCGCTCCAAGTCAGGACCAAGTTTTTATGTTTCTTTGTATTTCTTGCATATAGCATGGTAGCATGAACATCATAGTAATCTTAGAGTTGAAAGGATAGTTGATCCGTATGCTTGCACCATAAAGTGTCTGAGTGAATATTATGGTGAGAAGATTGATTCTGGGTAGAAAGAACTTGAATGAATGAATGTGACGATTCCATCCTTCAGATAAATGAATCAATGAAATGTTGAACAAATCACTTAACCTCAGTCTTCCTTCCAAATAACTCATTTATTTACAAATCTCTCTGATTCTCTATTGTGTGCTTCTTGACTTGTGTCTAAGTTCCTTAATACTGTTCTCTGTCTTACTGGGTCCTTCCTGAGTTCTATCTCTAGTTTGGTCTCACTCCATATCAACCATGCTGTAATATCAGCCATCATAAGCAAAATTACTTTGTCATCTTTAAATCCTCCCTGATATTCACTCACCATGATGACTACTTTATCTATACAGTGTCTCAGCAATCTCCTTCTCTATTTACTTCTCACTGTAATTGCCCAAGTTTAAAGAATAACTTTGTAAAGTGGCCTCCCTGCCTTAACAAACTGACCCTAAGGGTCTTCTCAGCATATTTGAATTTCTGCCCTGCATAAACTTGGCACTTAACACCTGCAGCCACACGGATCAAATATCCTTTCAACTTTGAATCATTGGGTCCTAACCCCTGCTGGTCAGTTTTAAAAGATAGCCTAAATGTCCCATCAACTGATGAATGGATCAGGAAGATGTGGTTTATCTATACAATAGAATACTACATGGCAATGAGAAAGAATGAAATATAGCCATTCGTAGCAAAGTGGATGGATCTCGTGGGTGTCACGCTAAGCGAAATAAGTCAGGCAGAGAAGGACAGATACCATATGTTTTCACTCATAGGTCTAACAGGAGAAACCTAACAGAGGACCATGGGGAGGGGAAGGAGGGAAAAGAGTTAGGGAGAGGGAGGGAGACAAAGCACAAGAGACTCTTGAATACTGAAAACAAACTGAGGGCGGAAGGGGGAGGGGGAAAGGTAAAGGGGGGTGATGGTCAGCGTGGAGGACACTTGTGGGGAAGATCACTGGGTGTTATATGGAAACCAACTTGACAATAAACTATAAAGTTAAAAAAAAAAAGGTAGCCTACATCTTCTTTTCCAACACCCTTCCCGTACACACACCCCAGAGTTCTATTCCTTTCAAGGCCTTTACTAAAAAATTCTTATACCATAAACACATCTTTCTTTCACTCAGGAAAAATTTATTAGTTCTTCATCTGGGTTCCTACAGGAGCATTCAGCACTATTGAAACAACCTGAAGAGACAATGTGAAATAAAGTCTGAATCATGTTTGAGGCCCCTGTACCTAACACAATGACTATTTAATAAACATTTTCTGATCATCATATACATTGAGAGACACAGACTTCCATGGTAGGCAGTGGTAATAAATTATAAAATAATTGCCTGCTAGCATCACATGACTTTTCTTCAACCAAGGAGGTAAGCCATAGGAGAAAGGTGACACAGAGCCTACAAATATTTACCTAAAAGCTAAAAATAGTAATGAGAAAGCTTAGGAAAGAATTCATGTCTCAATGGCATGATTTCCTCAAAGAGCATCACCCACTCCACAGCCTATCCAATCTTCCCAATCCATTCTCAGAGAAGCACCACTGTCTTCTGCGGTGTACGTGAATATAGGTAGAGGCATCAGAAGAGACTCTTATACAGTACTGCCTACTAAGGTGCACAGAAGGACTGGCTGATTCTGGGTGTGGATCAGGAAAGGTACGAGGTAGGCCAGTTACATGCTATCATACTACAAACAACGAAGCCCTTAGAGATGACTCAGGCCATGTCTAAAATTGGAGCCAAATTGAACTGGTTCTCACTGATTAAAGTTGGAATGGTTTGAGGAAGAAAAAAAAAATAATAGCTGTAATAGATTGAAAACTTTAAATATTTAAAAACATGACTTCATAATGATAGTAGGAAAAATGCTTCCTTAGTCACCTTTAAGTGATATTAAAGAACCAACTCATTATTTTGAAAACTGATAATCAAGCATTTATCTTGATTTTCCTATATCCACTGCCCTGCAGCATAACTAGACTTGATCAGAGGAAGTTTCTTTTCACAGAAATATTACAGCAAATAAATTAAAAGGGAATAACAGAAAATCAACATTTTGGAGTCCCTGATGAAATACTAGATTCAGGCAATGGTCATAAATGGTCAGTAAATTCCAAAAAGAGGGACGAATAGCATTAGTGTCTTGATGGAAGTACTCTAATACTGTAAAGTATTCTTGTCAAAACTTGAACCTGAATCTGATCAAGTCTCTAGATTTAACAAGAAGTTTACAGGAAATACTTTGGAACAGGAAAGGCAGTGGAACAAGTATTTTTAAAACTCAGAAGATTAAAATTAAAAATTCCATCATTCATTATCCTGTTTTCTTCCACAAATGAGTTAAATAAGAGAGAGAGAGAGAGAGAGAGAGAGAGAGAGAGAGAGACCTCATCTCTGTTTGAATAAACACACTTCACTTCTTCCCTTTTACCTAACTTAAATTTATCTTCACAAATCAGCACTTAGCATTAGGGTTTGTAATCAGATTATTTACCTGTCTCTCTCAATAGATAGAGATGGAGACTTGTTAATTTTGTATTACTAGCCAATTACCAGAGTGCCCAGTACACGACACAGAACAGATGCTCAATAAATGTTTGCAGAATAAGTAAATGAATGAACTCCAAGCACCAGCAACTTGCTATTTATCTCAGCTTTATAACTGCTTTTTCCAACTTACCCTATCTGGGAGTAGGGAGCTAGAGGTACCAATGAAAGGCAAGATGGCAAAGAAAAGGTTTTCAGTGATCTCAGATAAAGGTTTGCAAAGCTTATCTTTTATCAGCATTCTCAACACCTGCTACACATTAGTATCACATGGGAAAAATGTGAAAATGCTAACAGTTGGTGACATCTTCAGAGATTCTATTCATTTGATTTTGGATGGGACCCAGGTATAAGATTTTTTTTTTTTAGCTTTTAAGGAGATACAAGTGTAGGGCCAGCATGAATAACTGCTTTGTATCTGTTTTTAATGCCTTTTCCATCCCACCCTGTCTCTCAAACTGTAACCTCTCTTTGGGCAGAGAGTTCACTGTTATAGCCTCAAATCCTAGTTTCAGGGCTTAGCTCACAGTGTTAGCTAACCGTGTGTGTTATGTGTGAACACATGGACACTCATTTCATATGTATGTTTTGTTCATGTGAATGAATATGAAAGCCCCCTTTTCAAGAAAGCATCTTCACATCTTCACACTGGTACTTCTCTGAAGTAAGTAATATAGGCCATGAAGCCAATAGAGAGAAAAATGGGTATTTTATAGCAGTGCAAAATGTGTTATGGTGGTGGATTCATGAGCTGAAGCTAATTCTTAAAGCAAGAACAGAACCCTTCACGGTTGGCAGAATCAAAGTTCTGTTATCTTTGCTTTACTGAGAAAATGCACGCAGATCCAAAGTCTGTCAATGCATGTGCCATTAAGGTGGCTGCTGGTTCTCAGCGTGCTAAGCCCAAACACATCTACATTCCAAAAAATACTAGATTAAGCAAAAACTGGCCCACTATTGCTTTCCATTTCTTGTTACCAGATGGTTCTTTTCAGCATGATCTCTCATTTGGTATTATAAGAGAGCTGAAAAATAGCTTAAATCATGGCTTAATCAAGACCTGAGCTCTTTTTAATTTTTTCTATGTAAAGTTTCAAACATATGCAGAAGTCAAGAGATTAGTGTAACGAATACCACATACCCATTGTCCAGCTTAAATAATTATCAGCTCAAAACAACTTTGTTCTTTATCTACTGTCCCACCCCAGATTATTTTGCACCAAATCCTTATGTTATGTTTTCCATAAGTATTCCAGCATGCATAACTAAAGAATCTGATTTCCTTGTTTAAACAAAACCATAATACTATCTATCATAATATCTACAATTAATAACATAATTTCTAGATAGCATCAAAAGTCTAGGTTTCTTTGCCTCAAAAATATTTTTCTTTATACACTGTTCAAATAAAGATCCAAATAAGATCCATAAACTAACCACAGAACTAAAATGTATATTAGTGTGATTGCAGCATAAAGAGCAGTTTACAGAAGCAAGGTTGGAAATGAAAGCATATTCCTATCATGAAAGGGGTGATAAACCATGGGAGGGGGGTTGCACAGTATCCTGAAAGCAATGAGAAGCCACTGAAATATTTTAAGGAATAAGAGACATGAGTATATTTAAGAGGAGAACGACTAAAAGTTGCTGGAAAAGAGGTCACATGTTGAATCATGGGTTTGAATAACTCACAAACTTCTGGATGGACTTCTTTGTTTTCTGTGGGAATTGAAATTGGAGGTCGTGTAAGTTCATGAGGAAGGCAAGTTTTAAATCTGGAAAAGTATAATAAGTGTGGGTACACAAGAAGAGAACAAAATAAAAACCTGAACATGACTAAATAGAGCCACCCCAGCTCAAGAAAAAGAGGAAACAACAACTTTTTCAGAATTCCTTCCATGCTGGCCAGGGAAGGTTATCTGGGAACAAAAAGAGTAAAATCAAGAAATATAAGAGTATAAAATTAGGTGAAGTTCTCTGTTGTTTCTCAGAAAAAGTTTAATGAAAGAAAATATGTAAAAAAAAACTATCGCTATAAATGAAATCCACACTTACAACAAAATCACTCAGAAAGTCTAGAAATTAATCCTGGACAGATTCAAACAAAAGAATTGAGAGATTATTACAATAATAAAAATCATGTTTGATTTGAAGGCCAAATCATTAAATAAGACAGGACTACATATACTGTATATTCACAGTAAAGATCTGTCATACAAAATTTGTACAACAAAAATGGAAGGGAAACACTGGCGGCACAAATAGATTTATCAGAAAAGTGGGGGACTTTAGTCCACATTTCTTAGTCAATGGCTCACCAAGCAGGCCCAAAATGGTAAGAATTTTTAGACTATATATATATGCATATATATATGCATATATATATGTGTGTGTGTGTAAAACTCATGCAATAAGGCATTTTAGGTGTATATGAATATATTAAACACTATACCTTGAAAATAAATATATACTTTCTTTTCAAATTTTCTTAGAAGATATATTCAAAATCTGTTCTATACTAATCTTATTATAAATCCAGTGAATTCCATAGTTTACAAATAATATATACCTGGTTCTCTGGTGACAATATCAAATAAAAAATGAAAAACTAAAATCCGCTTCAAAAAATATCTTCAAATAAACACATGGAATCTAAGAAAATGATAAAATACCATTATAGAATGTCTAAAATAGAATGATTAAAAAACACTGAGGGGTATAATCTATAATATAAGTCAAAGTTGTCACTACAGGAAAATTCATAGTTTTAAATACTATATATCTAAGAAAGAAAATATAAGTTAAATGAATTAATTTATAAACAAAAAAAAACTAAAACTAAAATAAAATAGTCCAATGAGAAAGATGAGAAATCATCTTTTGATTAATGAAAAAGATGAGAAATCAAAACTAAAATAAAATGAGTCTGAAAAAAGATGAGAAAAACAAATAAAGGCAGAAATTAATGACATTTAGAAGGTATAAATACAGTAGAACTAATACAGAAATCCATCATGTAGTTTTTTTTGAAAGAAATGATTAAATACTAAATAAACTAATTATGAAACAAAAGGAGAAATCACAAAGTTAGAAATATTAATGAAGAAATAATTAAAGAAAATAATTCTCCATATTCTACTCTATGTACATAAATTCAAAAATTTACAACAGAATAAGAAAAGAATACTTCTTTTACAACAGAATGTTCTTTTATTACAACAGAATAAGAAAACAAAAAAGCCTTTCTTCTGAAGAGAAGATATCTTTTCTTCAGAAGAAATATTTAACCCAGATAGGCCAATTGTAGTAGAGGGAATTGAGAAAGTTGTAAAAACACGGGCTTAGGTGATTTCAAATGTACTACCAACCAAATTTCCAGATGTTTCTGGAAATAATTCTTGTTATTTAAGCTGATCCAGAGCCTATGGATATTAGATAAAACTTTAAAACCTCATTGAAACTAACACTTGATAAAGAGATAACCACACACACACACACACACACACACACACATACACACCTGATAAAAACTATGAGTCAATCATTTTTATGACAACTGATACAAAAATTCCATACTATAACCCCAAACGAATATTTGACTAAATAGCCGCATATATTTTATTCTTGGATAGACAAACTCAGCATTGTAAGGATACTGATTCTCCTGTGTGCATTTATGAATCCAACATAATACTCCCTCCCCTTCAAAAGCAAGCAAACAATAAAACTCTACATATTACTTTGGGAGACTTGAGAGGTGACTCACAGATCAAGAAGAAAGATAAACAAGTACAAACAAATATGATTTTGAGTGAATGGGGAGGGGGGTCAGAAAGAAAAAGAATATTGAACGGGAAAAGTCTTATCAGATGTTAAAACATATAAACACATTATAAAGCTATGATATATAAACTAGTTGACTTGAGTGTTTATATGGATATATATATATGTATATATATATATAAGTAAAAAGCCAGAGATAATTCAGAAATTGCTTCTAAATAATACAACTAATATTGTGAAAGTAATATTTTGTATCAGGTTGGAAGAGGTGTTTTACTGAAATAAATCTTGTTGGGACAACTAAATCAACAGAGAAATGTCTTCAAGTGGGCCACAGTTTTAATGATAAAATATAAATATAATCACATTGTTCTAGAAGGAACATGTTCTATTTTCGTTACAATTTTAGATTAAGAAAGGGCTTCCCAACAAGACACACAGAGACAAAAAAACTTCAAAGTTTGATTAGTGTAGTTGCATATTAATAGTACGTACACTACACAGTTTTTCCTAGGTATGATTTTTAACATCATAAATAAAATCATTACAGTGCAAATAAAAATTTAAAACCTATGATATTGTGATAACTTACTACAGCAAAGAGATTTTACAGATAAATAAGAAAATAGCTAATAACTCAAATACTTACCAAGGAATAGGAATATGGACATAACATGAAACATTTATAAATATATGAAAATGAATAAATTTCATTCACATTAAAAATGCACATAAATCATTAATAATACATACTTTTCATCCATCATATTGATAAAGGTAAAAAGTTTTGTAATACATATTTTTAAAAAAAGGACAGAGATGAAATAGACATTCTCATACACTCTTTGTGGGAATGGATATGGACTCAACATTTTTAGAAAACCTACAATGTGTCTACATGTCCCCTATTAGGTACCAGTTAAATATATTATGAACTATTTAGTCAATAGAATATTTTGAGATAACAAATAAGTTAATAAAGGAAAAATCTCCATAACAGAATGAGGTACAGGCAAATACAATGATTATATGTATCTTTTTTAAAGTTTCCATTTATTTATTTTTTTAATATAATTTATTGTCAAATTGGCTAACATACAGTGTGATTATATGTATCTTAAAAGTATACTTTATGTGCACAGACAGTTTCTAGAAACAGGCACAAGACACATAAAATTTGAAAATATTGGGCATATATAAAATTCAGGAATTTAAATAGTATTAAAGGCTTATCAATAAGCCTTATCAATAAATAAAGGCTTATCAATAATTATTTTCTGCCTCACTACTCTCTACTTTTAGTATTGATCCTTAGTGACATTTTTTAACAGTCACTTTAAAAGTTTGTGTCATTTGTGACGATCTGGACAGACCTTGAAGGTATTAGTATTATGCTAGGGAATACAGTCAGTGGTAGTGTAATAGCATTTTATGGTGACAGATGGTAGCTACACTTGCTGTGTGCATAGCATGATGTAAGTTGTACACCTGAAACTAATGAAACATTGTGTGTCAACTATACTCAAAAAATTAAAAAAAAAAAAGTACTCCAGGCAGTTCCTTGCATTTCTCTAAATGACGGGATTCGATGGCTTCTTGATTTAGCTACTTTCCATTATATCCTTTGATTTCCTTCTTTCATATTACAATATAGGCCATTTATACCATTATTTCTTCTCACATGTCCTTTCTTTCAATACACTCATGTTGTTATTTTTATTTTTCTATAGTAACAGGTAAACGTGAAAAATTTATTTCTCCATTTCTTGTCTCATTAATATGTTGGTATTTACATTCCCACTTTACCTTGTCAACCTTGTCCTCTCTGTCACTCCTCCCCACCTTTCATTCTCAAACATTAGTTATCTATAATTTTAAGTTTTGACTGTTAATGCGGAAAGCAAACGCATTTGATCTTACGGACATCAATCTTCTGAATTTCAACATGTTTGATATAAAAGGTAAAAGCAATACATAATGTTTATATTATTCTGACGACGTTAAGCCAAATGGTTAATTGTATTTCCATTCTGGCAAAGTTTGCCTTGACCTCCCACCTCTTCCTACACTATTCTCAAAGATTTTATAGCCCTTTTTTCTTGTTCTTGGATTAGCGACCTCTGTCGGTGTCAAGTTTTTCTGATATCTCAAGCAATATTGTGACACTGCCTAGATCACCTCTGAGGAAGAACTTGCCTCAGCAGCTGGAAATGGCTGGCAGCAAGTGCGTCTTTCCTCAGAGAACAGATTCATCAGATTGTCGCACGCTCAGGGAGCAGCAATGACCATGGCCACATCCTGCTGGGCTGGCGCCCCTCAGATGACTGATTTGGGCATCAGAATAAAAGATTTCCCATTTGTGGCCCAATAGAGAATGATTCCGACAGACCTTCCCAAACATCAGAGCTTCTCCAGGGGTCACTGAGGCTGCTGGGTCTGTTCTCACAGCACCGCTTCTCCCTCAACCCAATACTGCTTCCTACAACCCTTTTTAAAGGTGTTGATTCCAATGGCAGTCCCCAGTAAACATCTCACGTGCTGACTTTCGTCTCACAGTCCGCTTCCCCAAGAACTGAACTTGCTGTTTTCACATGACCGGCACCTTGGCCAGGAACCTGGGGATCATGCCAACAAACAAGATGCCAGGATAACCAAAGCCACCAGCTCTAAAAAGTTCTCCAGGTGCCCTTTCTCAGACATCCTACTCTTGTAGTCAACTGTCTTCCTGAGAACCAAGTCCGAGTCAGCCTAGTAAGACCTCCCTTCACTCTTTTCCTACTGGACAGCTCTTATCTCTTGAGGGAGCCCACATCCTGCTGTGATAGGAGGCATAAAGTCAAAAGGAGAATCTGGTTCATCCAAGACAAGACACAGTCTACCCTCTTTGTCCCACCCCAATGCACTCCTCTCCCAGTGCCTTCCCTTTTCACTACTGTGTCTGAAGAACCCTAGACACAGGATGTCCATCAACTTCAGTTTTCTATTTCTCTTAGTTGGTTTGGACTGCTAGAACAAAATACATACTTATGAACAACAGAAATGTATTTCAAGTCTGAGATCAGGGTACCAGGATGGTTGGTTCTGGTGAGAACTCTCTTGTGGGTTGCAGATTGTTGACTTTTTATTGAATTCTCACAAAGAGGGTGAAAGAGCTGTCTGGGGTCTCTTTTGTAAGGGCACTAATCCCATTCATGAGGATGGAGCCCTTAAGACACACCTAATTCTTTCTCTAATACCACCCCATTAGGGATATGAACTTTGGGGGGACATAAACATTCAGTCCACAACACTATTAAATCACTTTTCCCTATTTGTATGTTTTTATAATTTTAGGTCTCACAGAGAGGCTTAATCTCCCATTTCGTCATCAGCCCTGGGTGGTCAGTTCTCTTGGGTTATCATCCAAACCATTTACTTCCACCAGGACTGACCACTCTCCAGCCCTGCTGCACAGTCTTCTCTGGAATTGAATCCACAATTCCTGGATCTTTTCTTTTCTTTCTTGGTTGATTCCCCCATGTTTAGGAAAGACATCCTCAAGTGATTCCTTGCTCATCCATTATAGTATGTTTTGTTTGTTTGTTTGTTTTGTTTTGTTTTCTCAGAATGGGACTTTGTTCTGTTTTCTTACTTCTTTCCTCCCATCTAAATGTGCCTCCTTGAAATGTATTAAGGGTATGAATTTTTATAATTTTTTTCTTTTTTTACATTTATTTATTTTTTGAGAGATAGAGTGAGACAGAGCATGAGCGGGGAGGGTCAAAGAGAGAGAGAGACAGGATCTGAAGTAGGCTCCAGGCTCTGAGCAAGCATTCAGCACAGAGCCTGACAGGGGGCTCAAACCCACTGACCGTGAGATCATGATCTCAGCTGAACTCGGACACTTAACTGACTGAGCCACTCAGGAGCCCCAAGGGTATGAATCTTTAGATGGACACCCTTCTGTCCTTTAAAACTGGTTCACGTATATTCTCTTAAACCCTCTTACTAATGTAGTATTGTTAGGGAAAAGGTGTCCACATGAATACTTCCTGCCAGGAGACTTTGATATGGCAGTAAGGCTTGAGTTCTAGGAAGAGAGGGAACACTTCCTTTAATTGCAGCTCTTTTGAGTTGTTGGAAATTTTTACTGTGAGAGCACATTTTGTTTTTTTTTTCAATAAAAAACACTAATTTGACAAATGGTAACACATTTAATAAGCAACTATTATGTACAATGCACAGCCCTAGATGGCTTTTGAGGCTACAAGAGATGGAGCAAAATTCAACACCAATTATACAATTCAAAAAAGAACTTGTCACTGAAACAGCACAGCAATCTCTGGATTTGTCACTATATGCTAGATGTCTGTTGAAGCCTATAGATTTTTAGTATTCTTTGAAAGTACAGTGAAAACAATCTTTATATCCAACAGCTGAAATTTCTTGCTCTGTCATAATGTGGTCGCAGAAATAATTTTTAACAGGGGAGCCTGCGTGACTCAGTTGGTTAAGTGTTTGACTTCGGCGGAGGTCATGATCTCACAGTTCGTGGGTTTGAGCCCCACATCCGGCTCTGTGCAGACAGCTCAGAGTCTGGAGCCTGCTTCAGGTTCTGTGTCTCCCTCTCTCTCTGCCCCTCCCCTGCTTGTGCTCTGTCTCTCGCTCTCAAAAATAAATAAGTATTAAAAAAGATAAAGAAATAATTTCTAACATTATATAAAATCTGAATCAGCAGCTTAAAGTGAATTCATTTTTGGCAGGTGAAACATTTTTCCATTGTCCTATGTGTTTTAGGATAAGTTCAGCTATAAAATTATAATCAGAGGCAAGCAAAATGGACAAGAAAATCTTCCAGGCTACTTTAGATATTAAATGAGAAAATAGTCAATTGATTTATCTTGCATGGTTCCTTAAACCCAATGCATTTAAGACATTATGAGTTTTACTCATTTTATATGCATTTAAAACATATTTGAAAATATACAGATAATGCTTTCTTTAATTTTCACCATTTCCCTATTTATGGAAAATCCACACTCAATTTTAGATACGTTTATATGTTTACATTCATTTTTCAAGTATAATAAAAGAATGCTGGGGTTTTAAGGGGTGATGAAGGAAATAAAGGCACTGACACTTTGTGAATGCTTACTAGTTACCAAGCATTGTGAAGCTATTTTCTAGACTGCTGGTTTTCTTGCTATGAAATCAGAATACTAATATCTCATCTCTTAGGGTTTAAATGAGGACTGAGTGTGTCTAACACACAGTCAGTATTCAGTCAGTGATATTATTTACCTTTACATTCCCATCTTCATGGATTAACTGAGATAAGATTGGTCATATTCCTATGAATGGAAAAAGCTATTTCAAGGAAACAACTGTTTGTCAAGGCTGCCCATACAGTCGCTGATTAATACTGCCTATCAAATGAGAACCTCAATAATATCAGAAAGAAAGCTGTCTTGGGCTCCTGGATAGCAACTCTTTAAGTGCACACAGTGTAATTAAAATGATATGAGGCTGGGTCCACAATACAGTGAAAACAATCTTGCACCTTTATATTTGGTTACATCGCAAATGTGTCTCATTGAGATAAGAAGAGCAAAACAAAAAAGAACTGACTTTGGTTTTTAACTGACTCCCCTACACTTTGGCAACTGTGAGAAAGAGGCAAGTTATTAACTTCATATCCGGCTTGTAGCATCATGTGAGATTGGCTAATGTACATGCACATAACGTGCTAACCGTCGCTGGTTCTCAGTGATTGCTAATATTGTAAGAATAACCAAAAGGGGATGTTGTTCCTGTGGACCATGCTGCTAATCTCTGAAAAATAATTCCAACAGAAGTCAAAGCTTCACCTTATCTAAGCTGAAATTCAGGACATTCATAATCTATTTCTTCATTTTCTTGGTCAACAAATATTTATTGAGGACCTACAATATGCCAGATGCTGTGTAACATACTGCAATAATAATGGGGAAAAAATAGACCCCCGAAACAAAACAAAATAAAAACTTACTCTTGATGGGCTTATCTTTTAGAGGGGAAAGATAAAGAATAAGTATAATAAATATGTAAACTATGCAGTATGATAGAAAGTGCAAGTTTTATGAAGATTAAAGTAGGGGGAAAATATAAGGTATGTGGAAAATGGGGCAGTCGCTATTTTAATTTATTTAAAGAGGTCTCCACTAGGAAATGCTATTTGTGCAAAGACCTGAAGTAGAAGAGGAAGCAGGCCAGAGGATTTCAGAAGGAAAAGCAGTCTAAGTCCAGGGAATGACAGTTGCAAAGGTTCTACAGGAAAAGGCAGCTTCCAGGAGAGCAAGGAAGCTAAACGTGGGCAAAAGAGAGAGCAGAAAGAGATGAGGTCTGGGATGGCTGTGTGTGTGTGTATGCGTCTCTAGAGGACATTTAAGGACTTTGGTTTCATCCCCAGTTTGCTTATATCTATATATAGATAATTATTTTGATGACAATATTCTTAGAACTCTGTTGGCTAAAAAATAAACTCTTTTGCTCTATATCATTAAAAATTAGTGACAGGGAATAAAGGATCTGAAAAGAGTATCCTTTATTAATAAATTTTACCCAGGGACACATTTTTTTTCTAAAAAATTTGTTTTTAGCATGCAACAATTTCTAATATTAACCTCTGGTACCCGCCCACAAGTTTCATACCCTGTTTGTTTTTAGCATTGGACTAATTGGTGTACCCAGTGATATTTATGCAAATGCATTGTAGACACTAACTTGCACAGATGTTCAGATTTTCCTTTTTAAGGCACTGAAAGTAGAAACCACATTTCTTGCTTTCCAGTGAATCGATGCAATGTCTGAATTCTGATGAAAAAATCCTGGTTTCTTGTGTGATTGAGAGTGACCATATAATTTATCATCCAAAGTAGGACAATTTGGTGGAGGGCCAATGCTAAATTGGAAGGGCATAAATCTGAACTGTCCCAAACAAGCAGAATATATTGGCCCCAGAGACAGATCGAACAACAGTTTTAGAGTTAAGCAGATCTAGAATTGAATCACTCCCTTTGTAGATTGAAACACACTACGAAGGCTGCCTTAGACCCATAATGTGGAGTTATAAATCCTAGCACACTGTTGCTTGAGAGGATTTATTCAGATGAAAACACATGCAGGTCTAGTACAGAGCCATTATAGGAATGGGATCTAAGCAAACAGGGGAGGTAGGAAGAATTATGTCCAATTATTATAGAAGCCATTGAAAGGCGATTATTATAAAACTTTCTTGGGCAGAGTTACCCTATGGCCATAGCAGTACAGCACTATCTTTACTCAGTGAGCAACAACGTAACCAGCAGTGGCTCTGAGCATCCTCTGCCATACGGAAAAGTACAGTCCTTATTTCTTTTACTAAAACTGAAGCGATGGAATCATGAAATATAGTATCCATAGTCTTACCACTATGAACAATGAACCTCATACCAGAAAATAATTTTTAAGTTTCCAGGTAGCAGATTGATTTAAAATGGTTAAGTTTTGATAACAAAAGTTTCTTTGGCAAATATTTAAAAATTTCCCCTCCTCTTAAAATTATAATACAATACCGTATCTACTTACATAAACACATTTGACACCGAATTGTCTTATACTTCAGATTCTTATGGGTAATCACAGGAGACTGGAATCTTTATGGAGCACTCTAGGCTCTTGAGATATAATAATATGTTTAATTTTCATGTGAAAGACAAATCTGAGGGTACCACCAGAAGATTCTAAGATGCTTTCTATACAAAGACATTGAAATATTCTCGTTTTCTGAAATTAAAGATATTCAGACCCTTTCTCTACTCTTTTAAATTACCTTATCGAATCTACTTGCTTTTATTTCACAAGCTTTATCCACAGAAATTGACATACTCCCTTCTCAACTACAATTGGCTAAATCCTACTTTGCTCCCCAAATCTACTTCAATGATTACCTTTATTTCATCTTAGTACCGAAATATCTATTTCTATTTTTAACTATCTTACATACAAGTATACACACATATACTCAAAACTCAATTAAACATATTAGATGTATATTCAAATAATGTATGCAATATTTTTACTAAATGAACGATGATGCTTACCTTATGATTATAAAACTTTGGAATTATTTTTTTTTCCTTTCTAACTCATTTGAACTTTATACACTGAAACATTTTTTGAGGAGATTTGTAAGTATCCATTTCCTGTGTGGTAATGTGAATCTAACATAAAGTTTTAGATTTTTCTTATGTTAGTAATTTACCAAGTATGAGAAATGTGTAATATAGTCAGAGAAAAGAAGAATCCTCACACAAAAGATTATCTTCAACAGACTCCGGTTCAGCCTTGCAGTGAGAACCTACCCTCTGGCACCATCTATCGACGACATTGCTTTACTTTCTAATCAAACTACATGCAAATCAGTAGTGAATGAATAAAACATAACTTTTCTTCCTCATTTTTCATTAATGAGCCAGAGCCATCGACACTGACAGTAGCTGATGTGTTCAGATATGTCAGTAAATTTAATGCTGCACCCTTGGAATCTGATAGTGCCTTCTCACCACTAATGAAAACTTGCTTTAATGTGTCTGCAGGAGTCCACCTCCACAGGTGCCCACCTCCACAGGTGATATTCACGCTGAAATGTCTAATCAGAGGCCCAAATAATCTTCTCCAGGATTAAATGGCTCTGTCAAATCTCTCTCTCTCTCCTTTTTTTAAAGCATTTAAAAAATGCTGGAGAACCACAGATACAATCGTCTGTGGTGTTGACTTTGAGCCTGGGCATTTAAAAGACAGCTGTGTGAAGAGGACGAGTGAGGTGCTGTTATTTAGTTAGATATTTTGACATGAATCATTCAATTTAATATCATAAATAATACCCCATTCCAAATTACAGATGGGGAAACTAAGTGCATAAAGAGTAAACATCTTGAATTAGGCCCTCAACATTTTTCAGGTTTTTAATTCAAATGTCACTTTTTAGTCTTTCTTTAGCTTTCTTGCCTAAAATTTAATGCAGACACATTAAAGAGGATACTTCTTATCCTCTTTCACTGTTTAGTAATTATCACTATAATATATTGTACTTTCATATCTTGTTTCTGGCCTCTCTCTCTCCACAGGATATTAACTTCATGATAACAGAAATTTTAGCTGTTTTGTTCATGACTGGCATCCTAGCACCAGAACATTGCTGCCACAGAGTAGACACTTAATACATTCATTAATGAATGAAGGAGAAAATGAATGGATAGCTAGTCAGTGGTGAAACTAGGAATTGACTCCAGGACTCTCTATGAGCTCTTCCTAGTGCCACAAGCCATGGCATTTTAATCTTTTGCAAAACAAAGGTATTTCCAATATCTCATATTAACTTAAGCCAAAGGAGAGGACAAAGTTGTTTTTTCTTCCAATTTTTCCTGAATTAACCAGAACAAGGAAACATTTAAAGTGTTCCTCCATGACCATTCATTTCTCCAATTTTCAATAACATTCCTTTCATTGCTTCTATGTACTAGGCACATGCTAGGAAAAGCTCCTTCTCTTTTTTGGCCTTCAGTTTATATGTGTATGTGTCACTATATAAATATCTGAATCTTTGACACTTCTCTATATTGCCTTCTTGCAGGATGCAAGGAAGGAGATCTGCAGCCCAATGGTGAGGACTTACATGGAATATAGTTCTAAAAATGGATCCTTCATTCATCTTTTTTTTTTTTTTTCAGATCCTCCCAGGTGCTCATGATGAGAAAGCATGTACGTGATGAACTACAAGACAAGAGAGAGGTAAAAGTATTCTATCTTTTTCAAGGAATATAGTAACTAATTAGAAGCCAAGATATGAGAAAAAAGAAACTGAAAACACAAGAAGACAAATTTTACAATCACTGCTACATTACTTTAAAGAACCCACACCTTTATCCAGTTTATTTCCAGCAAGAATGCTGAAAAATTTATTTCTTTGTGGATCAAAGAACATATCCCTTTGCTAGGGAGATGGTGTCATATGAGAAAGAAGATTCTAGTGTCAGCTATCAGGGAGTGAAGACCAGAAGCAAATACTTAGATAGAAGAAAGGCAGCTAGAAGAAAGGACTTAACCTCCTTCTAAGGGTCCAATAGATTCTGTAGAGATAATATATCTACACTTCACTTGACTGGTGGTCTGGATTCAGGAAGGGGAGTCCTGAGGACAGGTAGTCTTTATTCTATCACTCAGATCATTTACATGCCTAGACAGCCTTGGGGGAATTTGTTTAACTGTGCCTCAATAGGTTCATCTTTATTGTTTTGCTTTTTTAAAAAAGTTTTATTTATTTAAATAATCTCTACACCCAACGTGGGGCTCGAACTCACAACTCCAAGATCAAGAGTTCCATGTTCCTTTGACTGAGCCAGCCAGATGCTCCTATCTTTATCTTCATAGGAGGATTAATGATAGCACATCTAGTTCTCAGGGTTACTAAGAATTTAATGATTTAATATGTGTAAACCACTTACAACAGATTCAGCACATACTGCACTATATAATGTCAGTGTTACAGTTTTTAGTAGTACTGATTTCATCGTTTCCTCTTTGCTTGAAATAAATCTTTGGTTTAGGTGTTGTATTATTATATTTTTTAAAGGTATACAATGTATAAGGTAAAGGATTGTATTTTTGTTTTTAATTCCATATTAAAAGAGTTCAGTACTTTACTAGAAATGGGGTTGGGATAACAGTGGAAACACATGACAGGTTGAAGGGAAAGGTGACTATGAGAGAAGTTGTGTCCAAAAGTCCTATCCTGCTGCCATATTAGACTACTTTACCAATGCAAAATTGGAGATTCTGGCATAAGCCAGAATAAACTATAAAGTTTTATTATGGATGAACTTCATAAAACTCCTTATGAATACTAGCATTATAGTGTGTAAAGAACACAAGGCATGGAGACAGTTTTAGATTTGAACACCACTCCCTCAACTGTAATCCTTGGGGAAGATAATTCAGTCCTTAAAAATATACCCACCCCTTTTTACTCTGACATCGTATCCTACTCTTTCCCCCCACATCCATCCCCCCATATCCATGGTTCACTCTAATCCCCTTCATTTCTATCCTTCAAACATGCCAGACATGCTCACATCTCAGGACCTTTAAAATGCTGTTTCCTCTACTTGAAATATTTCTGTCCCCAAATCCCCATGAATAACTTCCTAATCTCCTTCAAGTCTTTGTTTAATTTAACTTTATCATGAAAAGTTCTTTTGACGCTATTCAGATCTTGAAGATCTATGGGTTTGGAAGACAATGGTGGCTGCCTAAGTTTAAATCTCCCTACCTAACCTCCCCTCAGAACCTATAAAACCAACAAGGAAAGCAAATAAAATCATAGCAGCAGTAGGAAATAGAAAATGCAATAATGTTTACGCTGTAAGTAGATGAAAAAAATTCAATTTTAGGCATTTCCAGTGCCTGAGCTGCAAGCCCATGGGTGTAGAGAGGAAGAGAGAGGAGGCTTAAGAGACTCAGTTAAAAAGAGAGGAGTGATGATGACTGAGATAAAATGCAAATGAAACCATCAGTAAAGAGACAAAGTTCAGTATCAAATGTAAAAATACTGAACACAGGTCTGGACTTGGAAGTTCTTAGCACTGGGCTAAGGAAAAGTGAGTGGTAATGCAATTCCAGGGCATCATTGTGTCTGGGGAGAAAGGAGGAGTGAGATGAATTAAGAGGAGAATCATAACTAGTAAATATGTGCAGGAAAAGAAGGAAACAAGAGGGGAAACTTAAAGAAACAAAAGAAAAAAAGCCCCATCAACCCTTCCACTCACCACACTGCCATCAAAAAGATGATTCATAAAAGAAGATGCACAGATTAGGGCAGAACTAGAACGAGTGGGCATCCTTACATATGAGGGATATAGGAATAGAAGAGAGCAGACTATATGCATATAGAACTATTATGAAAAATCAGTAAAAGTGCATTTCAGCTGATGAAAATTCTCCCCACAAAACTAAAAAAAATGGAAGAGAACTGTAACACAATATACCAAACTGAATTATATATCCCTGAACAACACTTTGGAAATTTTTAAAAATTATTTTGAATTAGAATTCAAAAATTAAGAGCAGAAATGGATAAAAAGAGGAAGAAACAAAATGACAACTGAACTCAGCAAAGAAACAGAAGAAACATCAAATATCACAAATGAAGACTAAATTACATGATGTCCAAGGGAGAATGGATTCTAATGAAAATTTATCAAGGGCCTTGATGAAAGAGATAATCAACCAGAAAGAATGAAAATGATATAAAAAAGGAAAATGCAAAGGGTCAGAAAGTGAAATGGGAGAGGAGCAAAGGATGTTCACCATTTGTATATATGGTGTCATTGACTCTGAAAATCAAAACCATGGAAAAGAACTCATATTTAAAACCATAGTCCAAGAAAACTTGCCAGAAAATAAAATAAGACCTGAATTTGCATATTGAAAGGGCCAAATAAGTACCAAGAAAAACCGAACTAAGACAAGCAACCCCAAGACCTATCTGAGTAAAACTTAAAAAAAATAACTTAAATGACTTAAATGACTTAAATAACTTAAATGACTTAAAAATAACTTAAAAATGACTTAAAAAAAAATAACACATCCTCAGTACCTCCAGGCCAAGATATGACAATGTACAGAGGCATGAGAAGTAGACAGGCAAACAGACTTCTCAGAAATGAATCTAAAGCAAGGCAATATGAAGTGGTATTTTCAAGAAACCAAGAAATTCTGACACCAGCTAAGTTCTTCAAGTGTCAAAGCAATAGAAAAACAGTTTTGAATGTTCAAAACACTCAGAGAATACATATGCCCTTCTAAAGGAATCTAGTAGAGGATGCACTTCATCCAATCAAGCCTTGACTAGAGGAACCCTTGCAAAAGGATTGATGGTATTTCACATTTTTAATTATAAGGCTAATGGGGCACCTGCATGGCTCAGTCATTTGAGCATCCAACTCTTGATTTTGGCTCAGGTCATGATCCCAGGGTCATGGGATCGAGCTCCCATTAGGCTCCATGCTGAGGGTGGAGCCTGCTTAGGATTCCCTCTTTCTCCCCGCCTTGCCCTCTCCCCTGCTTGCTCTCATTCACTCTCTCTCAAATAAAAAAAATATATATATAGGACCAAGACAAGACTTATTTCTATAGATTTACAGAACTTAGTTCTTAAACTAAAAGTCTTAGTCATAGACAGAAAAATAATATGTAAACATGATTATGTTCTGATGACCAAAAGAAAGAAACAGAAAATGGAGGTGAGAGGAAAATAGAATCAGTTCATTGGCTACTGCATCTCACCTTAGGGAGGAGTCAAAAGATAACAAAACTAACAGAAGAGATACTAAACATTTTAGAAAAGACTTTAAAAAAAGAATTAAGATCATTGTACAAGTATTAAAACAAAAGTAACCACCAGCATTAAAATAGAAATATTTACCAATGATAAAATATAGTAAAAGCAAATCAAAGAAACAGACAATATCAAAAAGAAAGGACACACAACAGAGGACAAAATACAGTAAAAATAAGATAACAAATATAGTAACTACAGCAAAAGATACTATGACAGAATTGAGATCCATCACATTACTCATGTCAGTAAATTTGATTAGAGCATACCCATTTAATTTCAAAAATGGATTTTTCAAATTGGCTGATAAGCAAAACCAAACTCTAACTACATACAAGAGATAAACCTGAAACACAGTGATTCAAATGCTAGAAAGCAAAGGAATGTGTAAGACAGAATGAAACCCAAGAATGCAGACATTGTAACCCTGATGCCTGATGAAGTTCAATTTAAGTCAAAAACATTAAGTAAGGAAAGAATAAACTTCATTGTGCTGAAGTTCCCCTGCTATCACTCCAGCAATCCAGATCTCCTTTATACTGACCTAGTTTTAACTTTTTTCAAAGAATGCATGAACTTCTAATATATAATTTACTCATTTATCATGTATAATAATAAATGAGTAAATTTATGGCTATATGTCAGCCCATGAGGAAAAGAATCTTAGCTGTCTTTTTAATTTGTCTATGTTGAATTTTTAGAATAAAGCTTAATACAGAGTAAATGTTCAATAAATATTTGTTAAATGAATGAATAAATTTAATCAGTTTTTCTCACCTGTGTAATGGGAATAATAATGTCCTTGCAGGCTACATGTGAGAACAGAAGAAAATGCATATCTTCCAGCAAAGAGTCACTTGATGCTTGTGTACATTTAATAATAGTAAATAGTAATAATAATAATAATAATAATAAATAATGTCAAATCTAACTCCTGATGTTCTTAAATATTTAGGAATATTGGTTTGAAAAGAGCAAAACTATTCTAGAGAAAACAAAAACTGAATTGATAGACTTATCTGGTTGTGGTTGTTTGTATGAAATGTCTGCAATTTGGTGCTCCAGCTTTCCCTATGACATCCATTCATCATTGTTAGAAACACTGTTATACTGAGTAGTAGTAAAATTTAAGAAAGGAATAAAGGCCTCTTTGCTCAATAGAGTTTTAGTTACCATGGTACACATCATACTTCTATTCCTGCCTTTCATTTACCAACTCATCGTAAATAAATGAATTAATGTAAGAACACATATGTGGTAAGCAACCATAAAATATATTAGTGACCAATACTGAGCCATATAGTTCTCCTTTAGCCTCGACCAACTCCCTATTTTCGTTGTGTGTTAGACTATGGAAGAGTAGTGGTATACAACATTTCAGCATGTTTAGGTGTGTCAGAACATTTAGGACCCTCTGTGATATGAATTAGTGATAACTAAAGCAACAAGTGAAAGAATCCTTTGTCTCACATGGGAGAATGACAGATTCATAGAATTCTGGAATGAAGTATAAAACTATCAATATTATAATTAAATTTTACCAAATATATCCATAGCTCTATGTATATTTTGGGGGTAAAGTAGTTTGACTGTATTCCTATTTCAATAAACAGATATGACACTAAACTCATGTTTCATATGGACAAAGATAAGCAAGAGCGGAATAGTTATAAAGTCAGGAGCTACAGCCATTCTGTTTGGGTGAATAGGTGACAAGTAAGCTGTGAGGATGTTTTTCTGCAAGAAACACAGGTATTATCTTATCCTTGAATAGATTTGAAGATGCACTTTAATACTGCTATATATTTTTTTTCTTCTCCACACATTCTAAAAAAATACATGCCACTCTGGGTGAAGGATTTTCTTTGTGCAAAAGAAACCAATCGAAAAAGTAAGTGTAGAATAGCACTGTTTGTCAACAAGATAAATACTTCTAAAAGATCCAAGAATCAATGAGTGGAAAAGGAGAGAAACATTTCAGTGACAACAAAAGGAGGAAGTGAGGCGCTATTGTTGTGGGAATGTTTTGCATACAGGCTGGCCAGATGGACAGAGCACACGGTGATGCTGTGCTACCACAGGGCACCCAACTGACAAAACCAAGATGCCACAAGCGGAGAGCTCTGTCAGGGTTTATTCTGGACATCTTGACTCTTACAGAAGACATGTGTGTATTTTCTTTTTTTTAATTTTAGAGAAAGTGAGAGGGCCTGTGAGTGCAGGAGAGGGGCAGAGACAGAGAGAGAGAGAGAGAGAGAGAGAGAGAGAATCTTAAGCAGGCTCCATGCTCAGCACAGAGTCCCATGTGGGGCTCGATCCCATGACCCTGAGGTCGTGACCTGAGCCAAAATCAAGAGTCAGATACTCAAATGACTGAGCCGCCCAGTTGCTCTGAAATGTGTGTATTTTCTAACTTGTCCTATTTACATCACTCCTCTCACAGGAAGGGTTCTTCCACGGTACTAAAGCAACTTACTTGCACTTAACAAACTACAGGAGAAACATGCTTCCACTTTGAATCTATATGGTCTTGAAAGGAGTCACTGGCAATGGTCATAATTCTAAATTTTAGGAGAGCACCTTACAGAAATTTCAGGGCAACTATCAGAATAATCACTTTAGACAGTACTGTTAAAAAGAAAGGTGTTTCTTTGCAGATGAGTGCAAAATTAAATTGAGTAATATGAGCAGATAACCCTAATCAGTAAGAAAGAAATAACAGTGGCTCTTAAGAAGGTGTGTGACATTACAGGACACTCATGTGAACTCCTGTTGGAAAAGTACACTCTGTATTATAGAAAGAGGTCAAATAAACTGGGAAGAATGGGATGGAATGAAAGAATTGAAAACAAAAAAAGGTATCTGAGAGTCTCAAGTCAGGAAGAAGCAGAGGTTCAGCCAATTAAAGCCAAAAGTGGTTTTTAATTATGTTCAGAATGAGAAAGCCAAAGATGCTAAAGCCACAGATGGGGTCAATAAAGGCATAAAGTTAACTGTTGAGTGTGAGGAAGCTGTATTATCCAGTTTCTTCATCTCTAGAACAGAAAATTATTAGTAACAAAAGCTAAAATGTATTGAATACCTATATTTCAGGTATCGTGCTAAGAGCCTCATGTTGAATAAGGTTCCTCCTATATTTACAGTGCCATTTTATTATATCTCCTAGATCTAAAAAAAATCAATGACCCCCAAATTATTCATATTTAAGGACAAGGTGACATAATTTCACTTGATATGAAAAGATGCACAGGCTTTTATGACCTTTATTTAAATCTCTCAACAGTGTATGTAACTTCTAAAAAGCTCAATATAATGTCAGTAGAATTGGAGTTTCCACAATAAGAGAGGTGATGATTATGCTTGACACACTATACCCAGAAAGGGCTAAAAAGAGATCATTGTGAACATATAGCATATCCTGATAAAATTATCCAGGAAAGCAAAAAGCCTGAAAACTCTGTTGCAAAAGGAATAGCTCTTCTTTAAAAACAGTACTTAGAGGGCATGACAGCCACTATAAAAAATTGGAAGGGATGTAAAGCATAATTGGATTTATTTTATCTTCACCCAGAATAGCATATCAATTAAATATTCTTTCAGGTTTCATTTTGTCTTCAGTAAATATGGGTAATAATATAACATGCTTTCTCATAGAATTGTTATAAGAATTAAATGAGAAAACATATATAAAACATTTCGCACATTACTTAGCTCATTACAAATGTTCAAAAGAAACCACTCTCTGTAAACAGGATGCATACTTCAAAATGGCAGATATCAGAGACCATGACTATTTCCTACACCCTCACGCCATCATTATCTGGCAAACAGTACCTTCTCTCTAGTTACATGATTAATATATACAGCTGGACTTTCAGGGTCAAAAATAAAACTGTAAATGCAATTGATAGGATTAAAAGCTTCAACTCAGTATGTGTAGTGGAACCAAGCTAATGGAACATACCGTTTTCCCACCATTTAGGTATCATTAGAACAAATGGAAGGAAATTGGAGTGGTTATCAAATTTAATATGTTGACCTCCCCCAAATCCTTGGAGTTTTCTTCTCAACCTGTAACATACTCCACTACGGTTTCCCTCCTATCTCTTTGACCTCTCCTTCCAAGTTTTTTAGTGAATTGTTCACACTGTTTACACTTTATTTCCAGGATATTCCCTGTCTTTGCATTCTATATTCACTCTATCTGAAGATGCCTGTATCTAATTCTATGTATTCAACTACAATTTACATGTGATGACTCCGAAAATTACATCTCAAGTTGATGAACTCAATGTCCAACCATCTACTAAGTATGTAGTAGATAGTACATAGTATGTACTGGAATATTGTTTGACCATTATTAATCTAAAGCAAATACCTTCTAGGTACTGCAAACACTTCCAGGAAACTATGCATATGGTCATCCTCTTCTCATTTTATGCCATAATCCCAATTCCAGGCTCAACAAAGAATATAATCTCAAATTAGACAGAAGGCATTTTGAAATTATTCTTAAGTATTGCTATTCCCAGTGTTCTTGCTGAATGCATAACTGATTTCTATTATTACTCCAACTGATGTTTCAATTAGCCTCAGTCTTGATGGCCGAATTTCCCAAACATTATAGAATATTTCTTTTAATTCTTTATAAAACCATATTCAGTGAATTTTTATCTCCACCCCCCAAAAATCCTTTCTAAGTAGTTACAGAATTCTTATTTTGGTAAAGAGAGCTTACAAACACATTTGAGAGTGTTCTCAACTCTAAGGTAGTCCTCAGTCCTTATGTAAACCTTGTGGTTCATTGTCACTGTTTGTGGTCCCTTCTTGTTTCTATAGCTGTTTGTCATGGTGACTGTACTCAGCTGATGCTGAATAATTTTATAGATACAAAGGACCATTTGTTCAAGGAGTGCTCATCCTTGGTGATGTTTACTTTATTTCTATTCAACATGAACCCTCTGGAGTCTTTTGACATGGAAGGAGACAGTTGCTCTCCCACTGAAAGGTTAACTGTTATTTATTCTATATCATCCCTAACTACTGACACTTTATAAAACGATCATGAGTCTGTTCCAAGTGGTTCCCACTCGCTCTTGGGTATAATTTACGGTCCTTGGAACTAGAAAGAACTGATGGTTGCCAGGAGAAACCAGATGACTAATTATTTAATCCCTTAATTTATTTTTACATATATTACTAAGTAAGTCAGTATACTCTGACCTGAGTACTGAGCTTCTTACAGAGTAAGTCATGGTCTTTATGAGAATTGTTTTCCTTGGTATTTAGAGACTTCCCCCTTTTTACAGGTTCACGGTTATGTTCCTCATGGCAGAGGCTACTGGCAACGTGACAACTAGAGTAGTAAAATCTTTAGTGCAAACATTTATCTGTTATTATTACCTATTATTATGGATGTCTTGTTTATTGTTGTATCCTCAGTACCTTGCACACAGAAAGTGCTAGAAAATTTTGTGGTCAATGAACAAATGTACTTGAGTATGTGAGGTTGTGTTATGAGTCATGGAGATTATAAAATTGAGTACATGTAGTATTTTGGTTCCAACAGCTCAAAGAGTAATGGGGCAGAAAAACATTTCATAAACACCTCTAAAAATTATAGAAATGAAAAATTCTGAGGAATGACAGAGAGGGACAGAGTTATTTAAATTGTGATATCTGAAAAGGCTTCAGGGAAGATATAGGGGTTCAGCTGGGTTTTCACCAATACGTGAAGGCCTTGGGAAGACAGATATGAAGAGAGGGAAAGAAATGGCTGGCAGATAGAGGATGTTGGTCGAAAGCATGCAGAAAGACAAATGAAGAGGATATGTTTAGGTGCAGCACATAAATCTCTGTGATTAGAGCATTTTATATTATTTATATATGTACTTCTCATTTCAGTTTGAAAACCATGTACCAAAAAAAATCTAATATTAACAAATTCTAATCTAACGTAATCTAGTTTCATATTAAAAGTTGGCAGTAGGCTGGATCATCGGTCTCATCTGTAACCTTTACAACTACAACTATAATGATGACTACTGATTAATCAAGTATTTTGGTAGGAACTGTGCTAAGTTATTTATATTCATTATATCATTTGATTGTGGGTTAACACTTCTTAGAATTCTGTTTTGAAGATGAGGCTTAAAATAGTTAAGTAACTTGCTTCAAATCCAAACAATTGTAAGTAGGGGCTATTTCTGACAGCTCTTACTATAACACCATGATGCCTCCGTATTCACAGTAAAAACAGCTTGAGATGCACACCTACTCATCTGTCTTAATTTGAACGATATGACCAGTAAAGCTAGCGGTTTTGCAAAAATAAGCTGTTTGGTTTCATTTCCCAAACATCATTTGAAATTTATCTTTAGTTAGTATGGACTCATAGCCTGTTTTTAAGTTGTCATTTTTCTTGTTGGTATCCATGATGTGTTACTATCCTCTCTTGTCTTAAAAAGAAATATTCTCCTCCTCAAAATTTTATCTATGAAATTAATCAAGGCCTTGCTTTGTAAAGTTACTGTATTTCAATTAAACATCAGATACATTTATTTTATTTTTTTAATGTTTATTTATTGTGAGAGTACACAATACTCTCTGGGGGGAAGAGAGAGAAAGAGAGAGAGACAGAGAGAGAGAGAGAGAAACACACAGAGAGAGAGACAGAGAGACAGAGAGAATCCCTAGCAGGCTCTGCACTGTCAGCACAGAGCTTGATGCAGGGCTTGATCTCATGACCATGAGCTCATGACCTGAGCTGAAATCAAGAGTTGAACACTTAACTGAGTCATGCAGGAGGCCCTCAAGTACATTTTAAAATGTGATTTTTGGGGTGCCTGGGTGGCTCAGTCAGTTGAACATCCGACTCTTGATTTCGGCTCGGGTCATGATCCCAGTGTTGTGGGATAGAGCCCAGTCCCAAGCTCCAATCTGAGCATGGAGCCTGTTTAAGATTTTCTCTTGCCCTCTGCCCCTCCCTCTACCACTCTATCTAAAATAAAAATAATAAAAAAATGTAATTTTTTACTGAAACAACTATCTTTTGTATTTCCAATTATGCAGCTAAGAACAAGGAAAAAGAAAAAAAAAAAAGAAAGATTAAGCCTCTACTTTATTTACCTGATGTGATAAATAGCCATCTTTAACATCCAAACTCTAGGGGTCATCTGTTTGTGACTTATCTAGCTATAAACTTTATTTCTGAAACAGAATATTTTGAAATAATGCAAATATAGTTTATAGCATATGTCTAGAAAAGTACATTAAAAACAGATTCAATCAAGGCCTAGTCTCTAGAATTCTAACAACCACAGTTAATATTCAGGGAAAAGAATTCCAACTCTAACAGTTGTACTGAAGATATTAATTTATGCTATCTAAATCTATGCTAAAGTCTCCACAATTTTATGGCCAGAAGAAGTACATCCATTTTCAGTTACTATCATAAACATTTGTGAGATAGATATTTAAATTTAAATCTATTCCATTTTGAATGGAAATGTGATACACGTGGCATGAACACATTACAGAGTTGTGCTCCTAAAAAAGTATCATATTGAGTCAGTTACTTAGTCAAGACTACAGAAGTATGTATAGTAGGAATTCAATGTCATTGAGATGAAAACACTATATGTTCCTCTGGGAAAAGCTTTCCTTCATTCTTATTCAAAATAATGCTTGTTTGTAGATATTCATAAGGCTTTCCACAAACTATCTTCTAAATTGTCTCTGTGCAGTACTTTACAAAATAATAGCATTTAACATTGCTTTTAGCTAGAATAAGTCAAGGTCACTACTATACTGGAATATACTAAATTGAAAGTTCAGAAAAAGATAAAGAAAAGAGTAGATTGTGTTTGTATCTTTATATTATTACATAATATAAATATTATGTCATAGATATATATAAATATAAATCCTATTGTATTTTCAGTAGTCAAAAGAGAAAAGATGTTATAAAGGTATTGATCTAATTTATCAACTTAGGGACACTATCAGAAAAGGAAATGGTGTGTGGGAATTGTGATCTCATGCCTCTCATGATCACCATTTTTCTTCTAGAATGTTCCTGAAACCTTCTATGTCTTCTAGAGTTTTACTTGGGGTTAGTGTCAAGTTTATCAGTCTGTTGTTTCTGCAATAATTTTTATTCTAGTAAGAACACTTGAGATTTGGGGCGCCTGGGTGGCTCAGTCAGTTAAGTGTACGGCTTCAGCTCAGGTCATGTTCTCGTGGTTTGTGGGTTCGAGCCTCACCTCAGGTTATGTGCTGACAGCTCAGAGCCTGAAGCCTGTTTCAGATTCTGTATCTCCCTCTCTCTCCGCCCCTCCCCTGCTTGTGCTCCCTCTCTGTCTCAAAAATAAACATTAAAAAAATTTAAAAAAAAGAACACAAGATTCATCCTCAACAAATTTTTAAGTGTACAATATAATGTCGTTCATTATAAGAACAACATAGAACAGATCTTGAGAGCTTAATCATCTTGTATAACTAACACTTTATCCCACTGAATAGAAATTCCCATTTTCCCTTTCCTTCTGCCCCTAGCAACAGCCATTCTACCCTCTACTTCAATGTGTTTAGCTATTTTAAATTCCTAATCTTAGAATTTTTCAGTATTTTACCTCTGTGACTGATTTATTTCATTTAGCATGATATCCTCCAGGTTCATCCATGTTGCCATATATGGCAGAATATCTTTTTATAAAGCTGAATAATGTTCCACTGCATGTGTATGCCAAATTTTCTTCATGGATTCATCCATCAATGGATGTTTAAGTTGTTGCCACATCTAGACCATCATGAATAATGCTGCAATCAACATAGGGATTTAAATATCTCTTTGAGATCTGGATTTAACTTCTTTTGGATAAAGAACCAGGAATGGGATGCCAGATCATATGGTAGTTCTATTTTTTAATTCTTTCAGGAACCTCCATATGTTTTCCATAGTGCCTGCACCATTTTACATTCCCACCAATGACGTGTCAGGATTCCAATTTCTCCATATATTCACCTACACTTGTTGCCTTTTGTTTGTTTGATAACACCCATCCTAACAGATGTGAGGTGATATCTCATTGTGGCTTTAGTTTGCCATTTTCCTGATTAGTGATGTTGAGTACCTTTTCATATACCTGTTGGTCATTTGTATGTCTTCTATGGAGAACTGTTTATTCAGGTCTTTTGCCTATTTTTGATTATTTGTTTATTGGTTGTTTTTTGGTTATTTGTTTTGTTGTTGTTGCTGTTATTGATTTGAAGGAATTCCTTATATATTTTCCATATTAACTCTTACAAGATATATGATTTATAAATATTTTCCCTCATTTTCTATGTTGTCTTTTTACTCTGTTTATTATTCCCTTTGGTTTACAGAAGCTTTTAAATTTGATGCATACTTTTTTATTTTTGCTGTTCTTGCCTGTGTTATTGGTGTCTTAGCCAAGAAATCATTACTAAGATCAATGAAGCTCCTTATGTTTTCCTCTAAGAGTTTTACAGTTTCAGGTCTTATGTTTCAGTTTTTGATCCATTTTGAGTTCCATGTTGTGTATGGCATAAAATAAGGATCCAAACTTATTCTTTTGCATATGGATATCCAATTTTCCCAACACTGTTTGTTGAAGAGACAGACTATTCTTTTCCAATTGTGTTTTCTTGGAACGCTTGTTAAAGATGAGTTGACCATACATGTGTGGGTTTATGTCTAGATTTTCTATTCTGTACCATTAGTTTATATGCCTGTCTTCCTGCCAGTAGAATTTATATACCCTAACAAGAAACTATCTAAAAAAGAAATGAAGAAAGCAAGTGTCAAAAATAACAAAATGCTTAGGAATAAACTTGTGAAACAGTGAAAGACCTACACACTGAAAACTGCAAAACACTGATGAGAGAAATTAAAGAAGACAAAAATAAATGGAAAAACATCCTATGTTCATAGATTAGAGGATTTAAAATTGTCAAATACTGCCCAACACAAAATGTCAATACTGCCCAAAGCAATATACAAATGCAATGCAATTCTTATTAAAATCTCAATGACATTTTTTACACAAATAGAGAAAATAATTCTAAAGTTCTTCTGGAACCACAAAGTACCCCAAATAGCTAAGACAGTCTTAAGAAAAAAGAAGAGAGTTCCTTATTTCAAAATATAAAGCTACATCAATTAAAACAGTATGAAATCAAATTTCATTTGAGCTATTGATAATACATTTATATGTTTCATTCTTCTAATTCTATCTAAAACTCCTTGATTAGAAAAAAGTCTAATCTCATGTGCAAGTTTTTCTTCCTGTATTATAGCATTTAATTCTTTGGAAACGCAGATAGATTTATTAAAATATTTACTTTTTTGGTAATATTTGTAGCTCTGCTCTCCTTCATCGATAGTCATTGAGCTAGGCATTAGGAATATGTAATTATCACTCTCATTTAACACTTCCCAGTTTATTATTATGAATACTATCCATACTGTTCCATCATCTGACCTTAGTTTTCACTGAGAAATATAGGCAAAACATTTTTACATCCCAATGACATTTTTATTGTTTTGCTTTTGATTTGCACTGTATGAATGTTCCAGAATTTAAGAAATCTGCTATTAATGTCTCTTTGTGTAAGATACTTATTTCTATATCTCCCCCCACCCCCACTTTTATTTAGTACACTGCTGGATTTTTAGTTTTGACTGTTATAAATAGGGTGATCAAATGAAGGGGGTAGGATCATGGGAATAGAATAGGAAAAATATCAAGTATTCTTCTTTGACATAATGTTTTTTTAAACACTGCCAGCCTAGATTGAAGAAATGTTTTTAACCTATTTATTTTGTGAAGTTGGATCTACATGTCTCCTCAAGAGGTGCTACTGACTTTGTCTTCCTTTGCATGCTGCTGGATGAGGATGCTGTGTTTGGAGCTATGACAGTCATTTTGCAAGTATGAGGGACAAACCAAGAACAAGTAGGCTCACCTTAAAAGATAATCTTTCTGAAAACAATGCCTGTTCCTGAATTTTAACTGAGGTTAACTAGTCAGTGGGAACTAGTTTTAATTTCCTTATACCAGGTATGCTTTTTGGGTCAGTGCCACTTCACTACGTGACACAGAAAGAGTAAGGCCAGGAGTCTAAAAGAAGGACAATCATAAATCTGCCCTCTTAAATGATCTGTGGCAGTATCTTTTCTTTTTCTTTTTAGATTTACTATATATGAGAAAATATTTAATCTATTTTTTTTCCTGCAATAACAAATTGCCAAAACTCTAGCACTTTAAAACAATGCAAACTTAGTATCTCACACTCCTGTAGGTCAGAAGTCCAGGCGAGCCAGGCTTGCTCCTCTGCTCCAGGTTTCATAAGGCTGAAATCAGGGTATCAGCTGCCCTAGGCTCAGAAGTCAAATCTGCTACCAGGCTCATTCAGATTGTTACCAGAATCCAGTTGCTTGTATTTGTAGGGCTGAGGTCCCATTCCTTGCTGCTGTCAGCTGGGAGCCTCTCTCAGCTGCTCAAAGCCTCCTGCATCCCTCATTTTCATCCTTTATATTCAAATCAGCAAGAGTGCCTGGAGTCCTTCTCCCATTTCAGATGTCTCTGGCCTCCCCTTTGGTTACATCAGTTCTTCCTCCATCCAGAGACAGTTCTCTGCTTTTTAAAAAAATTTTTATCATGTTTATTTTTCAGAGAGGGACAGAGAGAAAGAGAGACAGACTGTGAGCGGGGGAGGGGCAGAGAGAGAGGGAGATACAGGATCTGAAGTAGGCTCCAGGCTCTGGGCTGTCAGCACAGAGCCGGACATGGGGCTTGAACTCACAAACCATGAAATCGTGACCTGAGCGGAAGTTGGACGCTCAACGACTGAGCCACCCAGGTGCCCCCAGAGAGTTCTCTGCTTTTAACAGCTCATGTAATTAAAGAGGGCCCACAAGGATATTCTAGTGTAATCTTTTTATCAGAAGGTCTCCTCTAACTTAAATTACATCAGCAAAGACCCTCTGCCAAGATTCACAGTAACTGATTCACAAGTTCTGTAAACTAGGATGTAGACATCATCTTCTGGAGTCATTTTCCCAGTCACACCATCTATGAAAGGTGTTTTGTAAACCCAAATATGTTCAATGTTCCTCTTTATCGGTCCCTTGACTTGGCATGGAATAAATATTAACTCAGTGACTTAAAGTGGAAAATTTCAAGTATTCAAAAAATAAAGCATGGAGAGGTGCCTCGGTAGCTCAGTCGGTTAAGCATCGACTTCGGCTCAGGTCATGATCTCCTGGTTCATGAGTAGGAGCCCCGCGTAGGGCTCTGTGCTGACAGCCTCGGAACCTGGAGCCTGCTTGGGATTCTGTGTCTCCCTCTCTTTCTGTCCCACCCCTGCTTGTGCTCTCTGTCTTTCAAAAATGAATAAATGTTAAAAAAAATAAAGCATGGAAACATTTTATGACTGGCTAATAATCAGATGTTAGAGGTCAGGCATGTTGGTGACCACAGGGCCTTCAAATCGCAATGGGATAATGTATATCAGTTCTAAGGTCACACTTCTGATGATGGGCAAAGTTAACAATATAGAATTTAATAAAACTTGTAAATGAAATACTACTAAGTACCAAAGAGAGCCTACAATTTTAGGTGAATTCTTTCATTAAATGTATTTTTCTTAAACAGGAAAAAAAAAAAGAAATTTGCTACTATTGAGGATCATTAGGTCTCATTTATTATATTATAAAACCTTTTCAATGAACATCCTTGTATGCTTTCTTTTTCCCTAGAAGGGATGCTCAGAAATAGTTTCTGAGCCAAAGTATATGCACATTTTTGAAGTATTTTTCCCACATTCTCACAATTATTTCCTCTTTAATATTTTCCAACACAGAGGTAAAATACTGGAGCTCATTTTTATTTCCAGCCACTTAGCAAATGTTTATTCAGCATCTGCTATCTAGGTACAGGAGATATAGGGCTGAACGAAATAGACAAAAATTTCTGCCTTCTTAGAGCATACACACCAATAGAGCATGACAGATGATGGTAAAATAATATTATGTAGTATTAGAAGGTGATATGTGCTACTGAGAAAAACCAGGGAAGGGACTAAGAGGACTGGATTTTAATAACAGGCTAGATTCTTTGTGCGGTCATCTCCAGTAGATTATCATTCTGAGCCAAAGTCATACACGTCATCAAATGCCCTGCTTTTCACTGAGTCAATCAGGAATTGGGGTAATTGATATGTCAATAATTGCAATTACATTTTATATATGCCAGTTCCCTGATCTCAGAAAATTATCTTCCATATTTCTCTTACTGGTCAGTCCATTATAATGGGAACTTTCACCATTAATATTTTTGTTCTTCTCTCTACTTTTGACAAGTAGATCTTGTCCTTCAGATCTATCTTTCGATCTAAGATTGTGTGTTTTCACGTAAAATGCTATGTCTTTTCCATTACGTGTCTCTCTCTCCCCCTTCTCTTCTCACTTGGGGTTTTCTTTGGCAGCACCCGAGCTAACTGATCCTCCCTGATCAGGAGCCCTGATCCTCCCCATCTGCAGCTGACTCTTCCAAAGTATTTGTCAATAAAATTTCATAATCTTGCTTGTCATTTTCCATAGTGATTTCTTCCGAATTTAACTGCCATGTGGGCTGATATCTATATAGGAAAGAACACCTACTTCCTCTTTTAGTGAATTATTAATAATTACCTACTATGTAGGACTTAAATGTGGCAGTGAGCAAAGCTGTTGGTCTACCTCCAGAGGCACTTATATTATAACTAGGAAAGAAGACAAATGCCAACAAAAGCAGGAAGTGCTATGAAGAAAATAAACAATTCTGTCTAGTGGAAATCACAGTTGGTACTCAGGAAGGCTGTTCTAAAGAGGTATTACTTAATTTGAAATTTGAAGGATCAGAAAGAGCCACAGGGAATGCATCTGAGTACATCCTGTGCTGGAAGGAAATATTCTGTGAGCTGAGAAGAAGCATTAAGGCTGGTGGCTGTAAAATAATAAGAAGGAACCGTGACTTGAGATAAAGGAGAAAAGGTAAGTACCATTTATACCATACTAACAGGTTAGTGGTGAGGATTTTATTCTGTATCCAATAGCCATTGAAGGGTTTTACACATTAGGTGACATCATATTTATATTTTTATAAAATTATTTTGAAGATCTAGAGAATGGATTGAAAGATGGGGGAGAGAGAAAGACTTCGAACTAATTGGAAGTTAACAGCATAGTCTTACATTGGAAATGACAAAATGGATCAGCTGCCGACAACAGAAATAGAAAGAAGCTAATTTAGTGGCTGTATAATTTGAAACAGGACTGACATGGTATGCTAGTGGGTTGGAGAGGGTGTGGTGTTCAAGAGAAAGGGGAATTGAGTTTCTGACTTGAACAAATGAGAGGATGGATGATGGTACCATGATTCAATTTCACCTGTAATATTATGAGCTTAGAGAAGAGGTCTGAGTTAGAGAAATAAAACTGGTACTTATGAGAATACAAAGTCCGAAGTGAAGGAGACAGGGAAAGATAACTGAGAAAGAGTGGCCTGAAATGTAGCAGGAAGCCTAGGAAAAGGCAATGTTTCAGGAAGAAAGAAATGTCATCTGTATCAGTGAGAGGCTCTATGAAGAAAAACTAAAAATTATCCACTAAGCTGTCAATCCGGCCAGTGGGTGAATTCAACAAGGCCTTCCCCCCTCCCCGCCCCGCTCCTCCCCTCCCCCGGGAGAGCTGGGGCAAGGACCTTAGGTGTCAGGTTAAGAATGAATGTATTACCACTGAGGCTTCCTCAAATCAGTGCCTTAGCAAAGATGTCACTTACAAGAGGAGTATCAGAGACCCGAATTCTGAACAGAGAACTGGAAAAGTATCACAGTCTAAGAGAGGGATTATTCCCAAAGAATTGTACCACCTAATAAGAAAAAAAAAAATGGGAACTTTCAACCGGAGACAGGAATGCTAAATTTTAAGATTTCAGAAGCCCTTTTTAGGTCATTCAATCCAGTCCAGAAATGATAGGAACCATCCTTTTGTTGCTGCAATAATTTAAAAACACTGTAACATATTTAGGATATAATATAGAGATAACTGTTAAAAAATAACGGTAATGTAAATATGCGAAGTGAAAAGAGGTAATGGTACTGACTTTCACTTTGTCCAGAATCTTTCAGGTGTTTAAATTTTCCCTGGAATAGGGATTTGGTTGGTCCTTGAGGATCCCATGAAATGAAGCTTATGAACACATAGCAAACTGTAAGGTGCTCACCAATACCAGCAGCTAGGGTATTATTTTGTCCTAAAACATTACTGATGAAAGGTCAAAGGCTGACAAGCTCTGATAACATATATTAAAACTTGGCAGGGGTCGCCTGGGTGGCTCAGTCAGTTAAGCATCCGACATCGGCTCATGTCATGATCTCGCTGTTTGTGAGTTCGAGTCCTGTGTTGGTCTGTACTGACGGCTCAGAGCCTGGAGCCTGCTTCAGATTCTGCGTCTCCCTCTCTTTTTCTCTGCTCCTCCCCCACTCGTGCTCTGTCTCTGTCTCTGTCTCTCTCAAAAATAAACATTAAAAAATTTAAAAACTTGGTAGAAACATATATATAATAACTTGATAATATGTGTATAATCATTCTCCTATTTTAAATACATTCAAAACTTGATTCAGACTTGCAAAGTTTGTATCCAATCAATCATTATTAAAGAGTCATATGTCCTCAAGAAGTAATATATTTATGCTTGTTCAGTGTCTTTTTAAGGAATTATTAAAATCAATATTCCTGAATTAATATTTTATAGCAATCTCAAATTTCATCTGAAATACTCTGGCTGGCATGAATACTCATTGAATTTCATTTTCCTTGTCAAACAGAACCTAAATTTTTAGAGAAATATTCTAGTAGTTTAAAGGTCTTTTATTACATCTAATATTTACTTGAATCAATTTTAATAGAAAAATCAGAATGAGGAAATGTGAAGAAAGGACTCCATCGTGTGGCCAGAAACTAATAATACAACAGCAGTAGAGAATGGGAGTCCATTTTCTGTGTTCCTTAGACAGTCAGAATTTTACTGACTAATCATGCAGAGGGTAAAACAAGACAGACTTAACACAATGTAGGCACACAGATACAGCTGCCTGGTGGCACAGCCTGGAATTCCCACGCGCAGCTCTAAGTCAGTATATTCAACACTAACTTCTCGTCTGCCCTCATGTGTTCTCTGACTTAAGTGAATGACAAAAATCCTTCAAAGAGCTGGTTGTAATCCTTGATTCCATGTTCTTACCTCTTGATTCCATATTCTCACTCTCTCCTTAATGCACTCAAATTGAGAATTCTCTCCCCATACTCTTCTAAAAGAACTATCAAGGTCTGTAATGACCTCAATATCAAGAGAATATAATTGACTTCTGCTTACTATTGGTGACTTACCACTGGGCAATAGAGAGACCCCATGAGTTAAACTGTTTGCAAAGTACTAATTTAGGGGTTTATTAATTTCACAAACACATCTATCCTCACCGCTAAACCTCCCATACATAGCAAGGAATGTCTTTTAAAATCGAACATGGGTGATAATTATTATTTCATGTGGTGAAATAGCTCAAAATTAGGTTTCATACTTTTAGAACAATATAAACTGGCAGCATTAATTCTTTACCTAATTAACAACTTGCTACCATTGAAGATTTAAACAACCAATAAAAGAACAAGTCTAACACCATGTCATATTTGAAGAATGAAACTGAACTAATAAAACTAAGAGCAAGTTCTTTCTTCAAAGCCACACTTAAATTTCTGTTAGAGCTATCATCATTATTATCATTTGTTTGTTGAGAACTGTGCATATTATAATTGACTTTTAGTTAGCCATAAATAACTTGAGGTTTTTAAATATTTTTTAATGTTTATTTATTTTTGATAGAGAACATGAGTTGGGGTGGGCAGAGAGAGAGGGAGACACAATCTGAAGCAGGCTTCAGGTCTGAACTGGTAGCACAGGGCCTGACACAGTACTGAACCCATGAACCGTGAGGTCGTGACCTGTGCTGAAGTCAGATTTTTTTTTTTTTAATTAACGTTTTTTTTATTTTTCAGAGAGACAGAGAGGGGCGCCTGGGTGGCTCAGTCAGTTAAGCAGCCGACTTCAGCTCAGGTCATTATCTCACAGTTCGTGGATTCGAGCCCCACGTCAGGCTCTGTGCTGACAGCTCAGAGCCTGGAGCCTGCTTCAGATTCTGTGTGTGTCTCTCTCTCTCTGCCCCTCCCCCACTCACACTCTGTGTCTTTCTCTTTCTCAAAAATAAATAAACATTAAAAAATTAAAAGAGAGAGAGAGAGAGAGAGAGAGAGAGAGAGAAATGACTAGGGGAGGGGCAGAGAGAGAGGGAGACACAGAATCCAAAGCAGGCTCCAGACTCTGAGCTCTGAGCTTCTGAGCTGTCAGCACAGAGCATGACCCGGGGCTCGAACTCACGAACTGTGTGATCATGACCTGAGCCAAGTCAGAAGCTCAACCAACTGAGCCACCCAGGTGCCCCAGTAACTTGAATTTTTAAGCATTGTGATGTGTACTCTCTCTTAAAAAGTCATATCCACTTAAAATTTTACCCTGATTATGTCAGAAAGTTGAAGTGTCTGATTCTTATTTTTCATAAGACTTCAGATCTCATACAAATAAATCAATCTACTTAAAGTTTTTTCCACAGGTAACAACTTGGATGTAAACGTCAAATCTTATTTCTTAAAACATGGATGTCTTTTTCAACTGAAAAAGTATTTCTGCTTCCTTTTTTCCCCATTATTTTCTACATGGACTTTTCATGACCATTGACTTTTCATGACTTTATGTTGGGAGAGTCCATACCCCACATTGGTGTTTTGATCTTTCGCATAGGACAGTAAGGACATTAGACACGGTTTATTTTATGAACTTTAGAAGGGATTTCTCTAGAAAAATTATACTAAAGCACATGAGACTCTGAGCATATGACCTGACCCCTGGACACATTAACTCTAAGGACATTCTTTCTCTCCCCATATTTGTTGCCGCCATTTTTTTCCCCTAGGAAATGATGACACTCTGTAAAAGTCATCTCAGAGGTCAATGGCCCTGATTAGGTTCTAAAATTTTCAAAGCCTGAACATAGTCTGACCCCCAAAATAATGAATGTTCATGTCTGAGACTGAATTCTGGGCTCAAGGAAAATCATTCTTGGGATTTATTTGACATTACCAATAAAGCAAACACTCTTATGTTCTTCCTAGAATAAATTTTGAACAAGCCCTTCATGCTGAAATATAACTTATCATCAGTTTTTCCCTTGCTTCTCTCAAGGTGATTACCACTCACTGCTCTCTCTGATTGGTGGCATCAAACACATCTTTCCTCTCATTCTTATAGCAACAAAGCTCTGATTTTCACACATTACTACTTTTACCTTGAATTGTTCTCTCCAAGGTCTATCATTGATGCAATAATATTAACTCACTGTGGCCTCCTCTGATTACTTCTATAAATTTAAGGCTTTAACTCAAACACTTAAATTAACTTATTGATGCTATTAACAATAATTATGCAGATATACCTTCAGGAATAGCAAGTGCTATGGCTAGAGAAGCTTTTGCCAAGGGACCAAAGATGATTAACTTCACAGAAAAGGAACTTGAAAATAATGGTTGAATAAGCGCTCGGAGCTTTAGGAATCTACACAGGGTTGACATTACCCGTATCTATAATAGACGTGCCTTGGTGGGGGTGGAATTTAGAACCCACCCTTTCCAGTGATCCTTTCTTTGCTTCCTTGGGGTTACTGCCAGCTATCGTCTAAATTAGTACAGCAAACAGTGACTTAATTAAAAACCCTCTGTTTTAGCAGTGAAATTGTTTTTACAAATGTGTGTGCTTTATGAGAGTTCTACAGTCAGGTTCTGGTAGAACCTATTTTACTTGGAATTGTAGTAGATTGTTTAAACTATTACAACTTTACTTAATTCTACAAAAATTTTATCAAGAGTTTAAACAGTTATTGTTCTTTTCTGGAATAAAGTAGCATATAAATTCATACTGACATTGACAAGGTATTTGTACAAAAGCCCACATTAACCATTACCCACTATCTGGTTTTCCTTTACTTTTCTCTTTTTATTTTTCTAAAAAATGTTTAAAAATATGACAGCAGGGAAAGAGGTTGTTGAAAACTGATGCAGTTGGAAAATAAGAGCAAATAGGTGAAAAAAGAATCCATAACAGTTCTCCAGGACTAGTTAAATTAGGTAAAGTGAACTCAGTTTAATAAAGGAATATAGGAAAAGAATAATAGTCCATCATTTCCACAAAATATTACGAAGTATCTTAATGTAGAACTTCATAAGATGGTTCTACATAAAAAGGAAATGTGCTTATATTTATTTAATCAGATTTTTGAAACACCTATTAGCTACCGGGAACTGTGAGAAAGACTGGAAATACAACAGCACACAAGGAAAGGCATCGTGGCTTCTGCCTCTACTGATCTTACAATAATTCGTGCTGTCATTCTTCAAGGGCAGGAATCAGGGAGATGCTGTTTTACTGAGGTTAGGAAATGCCATGTGCAACACATGCTCGGCCTGCTCCTTACCCTCTAAAATATGTACGTGTTTTCAAAAAAAATGATAAAAGGAAGAAGAGAAAGAAAAATCTGACCATGGACCTCCGTCTTTTATTCAAGCTAGCTCACTCTGAGTTTACAGCCATCTGCAGAAATAAGAAGTTGAATGAAATGGCATCTGAAGTCCCTTCCAGATTTAAACATCTAAGAACCTATAAACAATTCTACTGGTAAGCTGACCAAACTATTCTTGAGGAAGATCGAAGAGGGTGCACCAGGTCTACCTGGAGAGATGGGGAAGATGGGAAGGACAAGGGACCATTAGGTGCCAGATTCCATCTCCACGTGTTTCCCAGATTCCGCAAAGCAACCTCAAGCCAAGGAAGATCCGTGTTGCCTGGTGGCCTTTGTGATTGTATTGCTATGATTTTAGCACAAAATTTGAGAGTAGACAGACTTTTTCTCTGTTCTTGTAAGATTAATTATGACACCAACTTTAATACCTACACCGGCAGTAATGCTAATACTACTATTAACAACAACAGCCTCAACTAACACCGAGTCCTTACTGTGTGCCAGTCACAGAGAGAGTGCTTTAAATTTATTATCTTTGAAAATTCACCCTAACAAACAATAATGCTTATTATATCAATTCTATGTGGGAGGTACCCCATTTATGGATCTCATTTTACAGATTAGGACACTGAGGCTTAACAACTTAATTAGCTTAGAAGAGCTTGCAAAGTGTGGAGCTGTAACTTGAAAGGGAAGACTTCTGGACTCAGGAACCTATACAATGTAGCCCATAAACAGAAGTTGGCTGGTAGTCCTCAAATTCTGAAGGTATTATAGTAGGACTGTCAAATTTTATACATGACAATTCTCAAGTGTTCTGAAGCAAATTATTCTAAGTAAAAACTTCAGAGACTTCTGACCGTAGCAAATGATTCTGGGTAAATTAGAAAAATATTTGAGAGATCATAAAACCTATAATGATATTAATATTTTACTTGTGTAAGGCATTATAATTTTTTAAAAGGCTTTCTTTCCTGTATGTTGTTGTATGGGGTCAATCAGAATTTTTAAGTTGTAAGAACCGATACGACAAATATGGTAAGATGAAGAAAATGAAGCTGAGAGAAGTTAAGGAAGATCTCAAAAGACAGAAGAATCTATATTAGATCAAGTAAATTCTACCAGCCAAGCACAGTACGTGCGTGACCTTGAGAAAATCTCATGCGAGAGATAAGCATGGAAATCATTTATTTATAAATGTATAGCTAAAATTAAAACAAAATTCATTTATAATAGATACTTACTGATCTCCCACCACTGCCAAGCATTTTGAAGGGCACTAGCTAGATCCATGAACAAGACGGACTTACATGTCAGAGTGATTTCTGCTGTGCTGCTCCCAGAGTGGAGGGCTGGTGAAAAGGTCCTACAACCTGGGCAGTCATACAGGGACTGTGCCAAGAAAGCCTTAATTAAACACTCTGCAGGTCAGAAATTACCAATCAGGGGCCCCACACTTTCACTTTGCACTGGACCCTGCAAATTACGCAGTTGGCCCTGACCGAAAGCATTGGCATTGCTTGATGGGTTTGCAGAAACCTGATGCTCAGGCTCTACCCAGACCTCCTGAATCGGAATCTGCATTGTAACAAGATCCCCAGGTGGCTGGTGTGCACACCGAGTTTCGACAAGTCCTAATACAGACTGGAAGTTCTCCGGCAGAGGGCAACTGGGTCTGCATCTTCCCTTTGTCCATTACTTGGTGAGTCTGAGCAGGTCAGGTAACTTCTCTGTCTCAGAATCTTCACTTGCAAGATGGAGAAAATAATAGCTGCTAAATTATGCAGCAAGATACTTAGCGCAGTGACAGGCACATGGAAGTTATGGTAAACTTGAGCTTAGTAGTGCCATTATTATTACATTACGGCCTCATCGCTTCTATGTTGCCACTTCTGTAAGTATTGGCAAAGATATTCAGGGTTGCCTGGGTGGCTCAGTCGGTTAAGTGTTCAACTTCAGCTCAGGTCATGATCTCAAAATTTGTGAGTTCAAGCCCCACATCGGGCTCTCTGCTGTCAGCACAGCTTGGGATCCTCTGACTCCCTCTCTCTTTCCCCCTCTCCTGTGTGCACTCTCTTTCTCTTTCTTTCCCTCTCTCTCAAAAGCAAATACATATTTAAAAAGATATTCAGGGGCTTAAAATCTTGCCTAACTTGCTCTCAAATGCATTACCACTTTAATGAATATTGTTTGTCTAATGCTAGCTGTATTTACAAATGAGTTTCTTCTCACATTTTTTAGTAAGGTAGATCCATTTTTCATTTTGAGATGGATTATAAACACTTTCCTTGTGTTTCTCAACACGGCATCTGTTCTCTCTGACAGCAGAGCCCTGGAAATGAAGCCTGCCCAGTCTCATTTACAACAAACCCACCTGAGAGTGCAGGTGATCCCACCGAGGCCGACTAACTCGGCATCTTGAAGAGTGAAGCTTTGGAAGCTTATCATTTATTTTTCATTTTTGTTTTTGCTTATGATGTTTCTTTTGCTTTTTTGCTTACAGGATGGGTTGGGTGAGGCAAAGTGTGAGGAGCATGATTAGTGCTTTGCCAAAGGGTAAAGCAGGGCCATAAATGGGAGAAAAATGGACCCTGAGCTCAGAGACAGAAAAGACATATGTAACCTGTCAGGGAGTCGAGTTCAGTGTAGGTCTGGAAAGTGATTTGGAAGGGAGTGAGGGAGTGAGGAATGTGTGAGGGCCTTGAAGCTCTGAGTGCTGGATGTCTCCTGCTCAGTGTAGGGTGACCTGGTCTCTGAAGAGCTCTCAGGAGGATCAGGTGAACCTGAAATCTTCTGTGCCTTCTTCAGAGCAAATCTCACTTTACATCTCAGGCTTGTTTCTGATTTTTTTTTTTTTTTTTTTTTTTTGGAGGGGAGAGGGGAGCGGGGAGAGAGAAGAGTCCCATTTTCGAGGCAGATGATCTAAGTTTGGATCTAGGTCCATCTACCAATGAGCCCTCTGTGGCTGTGAGCCAATTATTTCTCTTCTTTTGTAGTCACTTCCTGATCTGGAAAATGAGGAATGGGCTTAAGATATTGTCTGCATTTTCATCCAGGGCCAATTTTCCATAATTTACAGAACTGGCAGTTCTCTCTTTTTGTTAGTTCTGTAGAACTCAAGGGTCTTTCTGAGATGTCCTGTGGGAAACCTAATTTTTTAAAATATTTTTTTGATGTTTATTTATTTTTGAGAGAGAGAAAGAGACAGAGCACGAGCAGGGGAGGGGCAAAGAGAGAAGGAGACACAGAATTCAAAGCAGGCTCCAGTCTCTGAGCTGTTAGCACAGAGCCTGATGCAGGGCTCAAACTCAAGGACCATGAGATCATGACCTGAGCCAAAATTGGACATTTGACTGAGCCACCCAGGTTCCTGGAAACCTAATTTTTAATAGTATTTTCATCCACAATTTTTTTAAGGTTTCAATGATTAAAAAATAACAATAACTGACAAGCTAGGAAGAGTCTTTTAGAACTTTTCTGTGTCACACTAGTCAGTGACTCAGTTATATGTCTTTCTTTTTTATTCTTTTCCAGACTTCTATAGTTGTGTTTACTGGGACCAGTTACCTATTACCTACATTGAACTGCTATCTACGCCAGTTACTGTGCAACTTCCCATAACTTACTTAACCTCTCCATGTCTAAATTTCCCCATCTAAAATGAGGATAATAGCAACTCCTTCATGAGGTTGCTATGGGGATTCAGTAAATTAATACATTCAAGTACGTAAGAGTCAGTGTCTCGTACATGGTGAGTTTTCAACAGGTTCTATTGTTATCATGATTATTATCATTAGATGTCAAGAAAATATCACATGAGCTTTCTGCCAACATTTTGTGATTACATTCAGAATCAATTACTTCTTCAAAGAATCAATACAAAATAAGAAGTTCAGGGATATGTATTTTTAAAGAAGTATATCTTTTATGTTTCTGCTGTTTCCAAGTAAGAGTTTACTGTGCTAAAATTGATTTTTTTAAAGGATTCATTTTCAGTTCTTATGAAAATAGAGGCTTTAGGGTTTCAGACCGTAATTCTGTAAGACAAGCATAACTCTTCCCACTTTAAATCTTTTATATTAAAATTATGTGTTTACTTAGATATTTTATATTTTCCAGCATTTGATTAGCTTCTTTACCTAAAGCAATTCATAAGCCCCTAATCTTTTCAAGAGCTTCCACACTCCATGAACTTGGACCACAAGTAAACACACTTTGCAACCACCTTCAAAGGGAAGAGTGAACAGAATCCATTCTGCACAGTATATTTTACTACCATAACTAAATCATATTTACTGGAAAATACAAGCAATTTACATGCAGGGACATTTTTTTTCTTTGTACAGTGTCACTGTGGATTCATAAGCATGCATTTTAAAATGACATTAGCAACGCTACTCCAAACATATTGAACAAAAGGGGTCTTATTCTTTTTATCCCTTGTTTATGCAGAGGACATTTAAATGATTTTTGTAATTTCCCCCTTTACACCAAACTACACAAAGCAGTACTCACGAGTAGCACAGAGACGTACATTTGCTGAAAGTTTCTATATTGTTGTAATAAAAAGAAAATGAGATACCCCAAATAAAAGAATCACATTCTCTCAAAAAGAAATATTGAAGACTATTAATTTTTAGAGTCCCTGTATGTTTCCCTTCTGAGATAGAGTAATAGGTTGGATCTATTTTCTTTCTTGTAGCTACATCCCCAAGCTGGTAATGGCTGTTTATTGACTTTATAAAATGCATTAGTGGTCTTGTTCTGACTCAGAGATAAGCCCTGTACAGACTATTAAAAAGCCTACAAATGGGGGCCTTTGATACAGGGATGATGCTTTTTTGCTGTTATTTGTGGCCTTTGCCATCCCGGGAACTGATATGGCCAGGTATTCATGTCTTGGATACTACACAGATAACTACATGGGCCATTATTGGTGCTGTTTTTTGTAACAAAAAACCCCCACTATTTTTAACTCTCATAATTACACCAAATCCAGAGACAATAAATAAATCCTAAATTCATTTTACTACTAGAAACAAACAAAAATTCCTCAAATAAAAAAATCTTCTACATGGCAAATAAGACAAAGCATAGTCTGAGAGAAAAAAAGTTCAGTGTCTGCTAGAAGACAGGCTAATAGTATTATGATGAAAAGAGTTCTTATTAGTAAGACAGCTGTACAAATACAATTTTTTTTTTAATGGGAATAGGAGAAGCGCCTGGCTCAGTCAGTATAGCATGTGACTCTTGATCTCAGGGTTGTGAGGTTGAGCCTCACGTTGAGTGTAGTAATTACTTAAAATAAATAAACTTAAAAAATGGGAATAGTAAATTTATTAAAAAATAAAGACACGTAAATTGAAAACATAAAGAAAATCATTCAAGCTCACAATTAGGAATCCCATATTTTGTCTATCAGGATGATAGTACTTTGTATTATAGGTGATGTGAACTGACAAAGATGTGGCTATAACAGGGAAGCTTCTAAACCATCCTTAACATTATAACATATCTACAGTAGAGATAAAATATGCATATACTGAACTATAAAGGAAGAGTAGGTATAAATATTATAAAAAAGAAATATAATATGCAAACAATTAACAGAATGTTTGACTATATAATTATTGCATTGATCAAACATGATATGGGTTCATTGATCAATATAATCAATCACTCATTTAATTTACAAATATTTATTGAGTGCCTACTGTGAAGCATGCATTAAGCAAAGGATGCTGGTGATGAAAATATTCAGGCATAGTCCCAACTTTCAAGCACTGTGTGTGCATATGTGTGTGTGTGTGTATGCACATATAAATACACATACTTATGTATTTCTACCGAAGTCTCTTTGTGCCTAATGCCTAAAGATAATTGTTACAAGAGCTATGTAGAGGGTGACCCCCTATCACCAGTGTTTGCTCAAGGCTTTCCTGGTTTTAAAACACAAAGTCCTGGGGTGCCTGGCTGGCTTACTCAGTAGAACATGTGACTCTTGATCCAGGGCTGTGAGTTCAAGCCCCATGTTGGGCATGGAGTTTACTTAAAATAATAAATAAGTAAAGATAAAAAGAGGCCATAGCATTTGTAAATAAGTAAGTAAGTAAGTAAGTAAGCAAATAATAAAACACAGAGTCCTACATTCTGGAAACCAACTTAGTCCCAGAAAAACTAAGATGTGGTCACCCTAGGAAGAAAAAGTATTGGTAAAATGGAAAAGAAAACATGTGCATGTCAGCATTTATCATCTATAAAAATAATCACTTTACCACTCTGATATAAAGAATAACTTCTAGGAAGTTAATGGCATTTTCTACACTTCAAACCACAACATATTTACTAGAAAACCCTATGTGAATAAAATATTTCTCAAAAGCACTCAGTGATATTTTCTTAAAATATCACTTTCCATATTCTGCAAGGTAGGATAACCTGTGATAAAATAACACCATGAATGTGGGTATTAAAATCCACATGCCTACAAGAAATGGCACTCTGGGAGCCACAAGGCACCTGGACCCAGATCATGGTTTCTGCCGGCACTCTCCAGTGACAGGAATGGCTCCTTATAGAAACAGCTGACACTAGCACTGGGGCAGGTAATAGACAATATGAGCCTGGAGCATGTGGAGTGATGGAGTTACAAACACAATACACTCCCCCCCACCCCACCACGTATGCACAAATGGGGTATGTCACAGATTACAGGAACCAGATGAAAGAGTTCCCAAAGGTCGAAGCTGGAACAATGTGAGTAACAAAATAAAGTATTGTTTGGATTATAACCTCCAAATAAAATAAATATCCACAACTCAATACAAATATAAACAGTTGAATAAATTTATAAATGCAGGAGAAAATCTACAAATACATTACATGGATACCTCACACTAGAGGAGGGGGGGCGGCTAACTCCCCAGTCCTGAAGTGTGGGCTATGCATAATGATTTACCTCCAATGAATACAATACACAAAGGGCAGTGGGGGAGGGTAGCTTTACAGGAAGAAGAAGCCTGACAAACATTACTTCAGCCAGTTGATAAAGGTCAGCATCAACAGTTATAAATATGTTGATAGCATGTACCTTTGTATGATGTGATGAGAATAGCATTTTACATCTGTGGTCTTCCTTTCAAAAATCTATAACCACGGAGGGGCGCTTGTGTGGCTCAGTCGGTTAAGGGTCTGACTTCGGCTTAGGTCATGATCTCACAGTTTGTGGGTTCGAGGCCCATGTCAGGCTCCGTGCTGACAACTCAAAGCCGTGATCCCGCTTCAGATTCTGTGTCTCCCTCTCTCTCTCTGCCCCTCCCTTGCTCCCCTCTCTCAAAAATAAATAAACATTAAAAAAAAACTATAACCATGATAAAAACATCAGACAAAATCCAATAGAAAGGCATCTTACAATACACATGCCCACTACTCCTCAAAACTATCAAGGTCATCAAAAACAAGGAAAGTCTAAGAAAATGTCACAGCAAAAAAAGATCCTAAAGAGACAAGACAAGAAAATTTAATGTGGTATCCTGGATGACATCCTGGAATAGAAAAAGGACATTAGGTAAAAATTAAGGAAATCTGAATGACTTTGGTTAATAGTAATGATCAATACTGGTTCATTAATTGGAGCAAATGTATCAGATGTAAACAAAAGGGGAAACTGTACATGAGGGAGCTGGGATTCTATGGCTACTCTGAAGTATCTGCTCAATTTTCTACAAATCTAAAACTGTTCCTGGGGCACGAGGGTGGCTCAGTCAGTTGGACATCTGATTTCAGCTCAGGTCATGATCTCACCATTCGTGGGTTCAACCCCTGTGTTGGGCTCTGTGCTGACAGCTCAGATCCTGGAGCCTGCTTCAGATTTTGTGTGTGTGTGTCTCTCTGTGACTCCCCCCATCACGCTAGTTTCTCTCTCTCTTTTTCTCTCTCAAAAATGAATAAAATATTAAAAAAAAACTTTTCCTGCAAAAATAGCCTATTGATAAAAAAACATCCAGTAGTGAACCCACAATCAGTTACAGTGAATTTGCACCCCAGCCAATATTCTCAATACATTTACACCCGATGGTCTCAAGGTTTGGATTTCAAAAACATGAACAAGAAACAGAAAGGAATTCTCATTTATCAAGTTCCTAATATAACACAGCATCAGTGATAGGAATTTTCACATTTATCATTTCCTTTAATTCTTTAATACTATGAAGTACGTATGATTCCTATCTTATGGATAAGGAAACTGAGGTTGAGAGATTAAGCTGATTAAGGAGAAACTGTAAATTAAGATGTTGTTTAAACTCGAAGGGTGTGACTTCCAGCCACTGACTCCTTCCACCACTCCATGCCTCCAACAAATCCTAATTACATAGATTTCTTGAATGCATATGTATACTAAGACTGACATAATTGAGTTTTTGCTAGCTCGAGGAAGAATGATAATAGGAAAGGTCACTGGACTTTGAGCCAAGATCCTTGTTTGAGGCTCCTCCTTTCACACACTAACAGTGAGATGTGGGGTTATGTTTCAACTATCCTGACTTCAGATTCCACAACTGTTTTAAAAAGGCCAATTAAATTGTATGCTCCTTGAGTGGATGGGCTTGGTCTTAAGAAGTATATACTCCCAGTGCCCATTGAAATGCTGTCTGTAAACTTTTACTAGAACTCAAGGAGATATCTACAAAAATTAAGAGTAAAAGCTTAGGAACTTTATAGCCACTTGATAGAGTAATTTTAGGTCTGTCGAGGCTAAGAATAAAAAACTTCGAGGCTTACAATTTATGTATCTTTTAAAATGAATTTTGTTTGTAGGAATTTATTTTTAGAGTATGTTATCAAATTATTTATCCTTAACAGAGTGCGGAACAAAAATGAGCCCTTCCCTCTTCAGCATTTGGGAAATACCTGTTGAGAAGAAGGACACAGGCCGTGAAGGCACACGTTGGACCTACACAGTCCTCGCCAAGTGAGGAGGACAGAGTGGGTCTCTCCAAAACTCAGGGTCCAGCGCAGGTGAAACAGTTGCCTAAGTTGACTGAACGGCCCTGCTTTCCACAGTTTCAGAGTAGAGGACCATGGAGCTTACATACTGAGGGGGCTATGGGCTGGGGGCATGTAGAAGCACATTTGTGAAAACTGTTGAATATGTGCCCTGAGTTCAAATTTTAAATGAATGTGTGCTGCTGAAACATCCTTTGTAAATCAGAAAACTTCTTAGCATAAAGAATGAATATTATTGGTTAAATGTGTGTTTATGAATTGGCTTCCTCCACAGCCGTACTAAGGAAAAAGGTTTCAAACCGTAGGTCTTAACAGGATACCCCCAAAACATTAGTTCCAGATCTAGTAAGTGTTCCAGAATTATACAATGGCAAACGTACAGTGTTCTGTCTCTTAAAGAGATCTCGAGATCTCTTCTGAACAATTTGGATAGTGTGTTTGGCTATTGGTTGGTGGCTTGCACATCTTTAACTGCCAACTTAACATTACTCAATTTTGATTTAGAAATTATATCATAGATACACATTTTCCCCATTTGTATGGGTTTTATATTATGTATATATATACACATAAAATTATATTTCCTTAAAATCGGTCTGTCACCAATGTTTAAGTCTCTTAACATAAATTACTTTCATGCCTTTTACAAGGTGATTACCAGTCAAATACTCATTACTAGGTGCATATTTAAATTAAATAGGAGTTAAATGGCCTTAGGAGGCTTCTTTTAAATAGAAAATAAGATTTATTTAAAAAAAACCCAGAAAACAAACATATTTTCATAATCTCTGGTAAATGACATTTTAAGAGCAGGAACTGTTGAGGCCATGGATACTTTTTTTTTCATTAATAAAAGAGCATCACAGGTAGGTCTAAATGTTATATGTGTTAGGGAAAAAGGAAAGAAAACTGTTAATTTCTCTTGGTATACTGAGAAAAAGGATCCTGAATTGCACCCTTCTCAACACTTTCACAAATCATTATATGGCTAGAGTCCTTCATAGTTTCTAAAGACTGTTCAGATGTACTGAGTCTGTCTCTTTTTGTTTCCCCAAGAATTGTATCAGAGAGAGCAAAAGGATACCCAGCATTCCAGGCTTCAGAAACGAGTTTCTTCTTCAGAAACTGCCCAGCACTATGCCCAGACTTCTGACCCGGCCAGTGTCCTTCCTCCACTGCTCAAAGGCTCCTTCTCCCTGAATTGTCATTTTGCTAAATCAATATACAGCTGATTTGTCTTTAACCTGGAACATCAGAGATGTATTTCTGCAATTTAAACATCAGTTTGAGGGTTTGAATTAATATTTAATTACTCTCCTTCCAAAACTGATTTTATAAACACTCCCAAATTTTAGTACTGAATGATTGCAGTTCCTATCTGTACTCTGGCCAGAGAGGGTCAAAGGAAATTAAGCAGTTAGCTTGTAAAAATCTAATGCATATCGCTGCTTCTACAAATTCTACTTTTTAGGCGAAAGAAGAAGGAAGAAAAGAGGTATAGAAGAGAAGAAGAAAAATTAGGGAAGACACAAGAAAGAACAAAAAAGAGACAGAAATGCTGTTTTGTTTTATTAAACTAAATTTTAAAAATGAAAATAAAAAATTAAAATTTATAAAAATTTTAAAAATCCATTATAGAACAACTAAAAGGCAGCATTCACGTGCATGACACTTTAGACGTATCATCATTACACACACACACACACAGACACACACCACTTCTGGAAAGAAAGCATTATTTTTTCAATTTCTATAAAAGTTTTTACTGAAATAAAATGCTGATAAGTCATTCATAGAGTTAGGAGCAGAATTAGAACTCGATTCTGTGATGCCAAATCTTTCCACTCTATGACACTGAGTTTTTTCCCCCATATAGTTATAGACCTGAAACATATATATGTATGGTATATTGCTCTTTAATGACTACACATTTTTATACTCTTCTTGCAAAAAAATGCATTATCACAAGACAACATCTGTTAACTGTACAAAAACACAGGGCCAGATATTAGAATCTTTGGCTGTGTAAAGTCAGGTTGGATAAACATTTAGAAGCATATACCAGCCATATTTGAATTATGTGCATGTAATGGAAAGACTCTTTACTTCTGCACAGGAAAATTTAAAACATATTGGTACCTTCGAGGGAGAATTAAAATAGTATTCAATTAATTTATTCAGTACTTCATATTAAGTTACTTTCTGTATACACAGAATGATACTAGCCTCCAGAGCTATGTTGTGTTTTTTAATTAAAACAATATTAAAAAAATCTTCAGTCTTTCTCAATTCCAAGCTTTTAGACACATATGCAACAAAACACTACAATTAGGGGCTATTCTTAAGAGCAAAGTCATTAGTACTTATGGCATGTTCCTGCTCAAATAATGGAAGGATTTTTTGCTGGCAATGATATATTCTGTTTTCTATGATTGAAGCTTGTAAACTCTCCACCTCAGGTCAATTTGCAGAGAAATCTTTGTGAAAGATGGAAAATATCACCAGTGTTTTAAAGAAAAAGAGGATATCTGACATATGTATGAGGGTGGAGGAGCATGATGCGGAAAGGGTCGCACCCAAAACAAGTGAGGGTGATAAGCAGCAGAGAGCAATGGAGAAGACGTGGGCCAATTTCTGTGCAAAACCTACCGAAATCTTAATAACATAATATGTGCTGAGAAGGACTTAAGAGAGGGTCAGGAGATAGCAGAATGGACACAAGTGTGAGACCAGCTTATACAGGAAGTACCTGCAGACTAATTAACTCCACAAAAAGTTCTGGCTACCTAAGCTTTGCTCTGATAGGTTTAACCTGGCAGTTGGGGCATTTCAGGAGAAAGGCTGATATCGACTGGCCACAAGCACCATAGCTCAGTGTTTTAGAGGAGGTCAGAATCCAGGGTGGCATTCTTCCCTGCTGGGGATGTGTGCTAGGCTACTGAGGCAGGACCTCATGCTGGTTGGGCCAACAGCATAGTGAACGAGAATAAGGTCACCACATGATCTGAGTATTTACAGGGCTTGCCACTAGCAGAGCAGGATCTAGGTTTGGAGCAAAAGGACTAAAAATGGATCCAATGTACTGAATGATACTGTGGCTCCTGACATGGACCCACCTCCCCTGGTTGGAATCACCTAAACAACTAAACAGGGCTGAGCCTGTACACTGGGAACATTAGTTGTGAGAGCATCTGCAGAAGTTAGAGGCTGATAGGATTGAGCAGCAGGTTAACCATGATAACAAGCAGCGAAGAGAGGGGGATCTAACACAGAAGAGGGGGGAGATTAGGGGTTAAGTGGAGTCTGTGTTAAGAAAGTGACTGTTGTGGTGACAGTCCCTACCACGAAGAGTTGTCAAGAGGATTGAATGTTAGTTTTTGTGGACTGCTTAGAATACTGCCTGGTTCGTAGTAAGCCATATTAATGTCTGTAAATAAAAAACAGAAAGATGATGATCTTTGATTCAAATGTAGAGATACACATGCCTGAAGTTGTGTACTAAGATGGAAATCCAAGTAAGAGGTATTGATTTAGTTCAAAGACAATGTTCTCTTATTGGAAACACTTAAATGAAACTTGTATGGTAGGACTTTCCCCCATTTAACATTCAAAGGGAGGAGAGAGAGAGAGAGAGAGAGTAAGAGAGAAAGAGAACGTGAACTTAAGCTGAAAAGTTAAATGTTCTCCAAATCAATTTATGAGACTTCCCTTGATTTACTTTATAATAAAAATTCACCTTTTCAAGGATAATGGGAGAGCTAGATCTTAGGAAGGTAATGGAACAAAAATTGTGTATGCAGATAGAATGTTTTAAGAATCCAATTGTCCCAAGATATTTTTGGCAATACCAAATGTTTACCACATGGTGGCACCAAAGTGCTTCCCAAAGATACACCTCTCTGCCTTTATACATTTGTTGTTTGCTGTTTTCCTTCATCTATCACATATAATAAGTAAAAGCTACACAGCATTCTTTATCCTCCAAAAAGGAACAGGAAACCTGACAGTTAAGTTTCTCTTGGTAACAAATCCCGAATGTGACACATCGATGGATTTCAAATTGATGTGAGGTTAAGGTAAGGAATAAGAATAGATGGAAAACAACCCTATTAAAATGTGCTGCAATTTCAGAGACAATAACCTCTTAAAGAGTGTGTGGTGAGTCTCCCTGTATTTGCAACACATATGTAGAAACACTTTAAGTGCTTTTCAGAAATTCAAATTAGAAAAATGCAGGAATTCTTGCCAGGAAGTACAGTATACCCCGCTAGCAGATGCAGTAAAATGGAATTATATTTTTGGTGTTAGGGGTATAGAGAATCTCAGTGTATTTCACATCAACCTCACATCAACCATCAGTCTGCATGTAAGGCACTCGGATCTACTGTATTGTGTGTTAACGTGTGTCCTTCATGTAGGTAGCCAAGATTTAAGATAAAAGTAGTTGACTAAATAAAAAGGCAGCCAAAGTGGATATCCTGTATTGACAGACAATAAGCCTCATTTTACTTAGTATTTTTTCCCAACTTCCACAGCTTACAAGCAACCCAAAATAAAATATTTGAATAAGTAGGACATGGAAAGTCATTATTCATTGTTAGAGGTTCAAATAGATTAGAGTCGTGCTATTAGGAGACTGGCACTATGTTTTATAAGAAGAGAAAAATACCCATCTTATTTCTAATTGGTCAGAGAAAACTTTGTGCAGGACGAAGGAGGTATGTATTAGCTCTCTCGTCCAAATCACTGGCTCCATAAAGGTACTGAGTTCCAGGTTTTCTGCTATTATAAAGAGTAGGCAAATGAATAGAAAATGCCAGATAGGCATAAGTGTTATTTTAAAAATTCTGGGAAAGAGGGACTAGAGTAGAGGTTTCCCTTAACATGGGCTCAGGGCAAGAAGCATTTTTCACGAAGTGACATTTTAGCAGAGACCTGAATGAGGTGACAATGAGCCACAGAGATACTGGATTTAATCAAATCCTAACAACAAGAACATGTCTGTAGCCTTTAAGTGTGAATGTCCAAGTATGTTAGAGAAAGTGTTACTTATTATTTCAGTCTAGTTTTCAAGATCGAACCTCACTTGCTTTTCAGGCGGCCAGGTTCTCGGTCACATCCCAGCTCCACGACTTCTTCCAGAGCTGATCTGGGCAACTTACTTGACCACCCTCACCTGTGTTCCCTCTGCTCTAGAGGAAGCAGAATGACAGCCCTGGCCTCATAGTGTGATTGTGAATCAAGTGAAATATCACACCAACAGCACAGTCCTTTATTCTCTCCCATTTTGTTCCTAATAATTTTATATTTTTTAACCATCATACAGCTGGAGTAGGATAATGCCTTCATTCATTTGTCCAATTTGCCCACCAAGTGTTTATTAGGTTCTAATGAAATCATGGACTCTCTGCTAGACACTGTTGTTTTAAAGATGACTAAGTCCCAGTATAAGCCTTTATAAGGAATTTAATCTGATGGGGGAAACAAACAAGTAGTTACATTAGAATGTGATAGCTGCTATCAAAGTCATTCACAGTGTCAGATGAGAAGATAGAGAAGTACTTTCTCTCTCCCAAAGGCATTTGAAACAGTAGAATTTCACTTGACACAGGGAAAAGAAGGAAGCTTTTCATGTAATCATCTTCACCACCATCATCATCATCCCATCATCATCATAACCACCATCATCACTACATATAAAGAAGTGGTAATAGAGAGTGTGCCACTTTTTAAGAATGCTTATTTATTTTTGAGAGAGAGAGAGAGACAGAGCATGAATAAGGGAGGGGCAGAGAGAGAGGGTGACACAGAATCCAAAGCAGGCTCCAGGCTCTGAGCTGTCAGCACAGAGCCCGACGCGGGGCTCGAACTCACACACCGCAAGATCATGACCTGAGCCGAAGTCAGATGCTTAACTAACTGAGCCACCCAGGCACCCCGAGAGTGTCACTTTTGAGGGGGAGATTTACAAATACTCCCTTTTAATACCATCCCTCCTACTACTTTTCCTCTTCCCTCATTGGCTTTCTGACACTTTCTAAAACCTGCTAGACTCTATCTCACTGAGACATTTATAATTTTTGTTCTTTATGCCTAGGATATTCTTACCCTCGAGATTTCATGTGGCTGAGTTCTTCTCTTCTTGTAAGTCCCAACTTAAACATTAACATTTCAGTGAGACCTTCTCAGACCATACAATACAAACTACTCTCCCCCATCATTGTTCTTTTTTTTTTAAATTATTTTTAATGTTTTATTTATCTTTGAGAAAGAGAGAGAGAGAGAGACAGCGTGAGCAGGGGAGGGGCAGAGAGAGAGGGACACACAGAATCCGAAGCAGGCTCCAGGCTCCGAGCTGTCAGCACAGAGCCCGACGCGAGGCTCGAACCCACGAACCGCAGGATCATGACCTGAGCCGAAGCCGGACACTCAACCGACTGAGCCACCCAGGCGCCCCCCATCATTGTTCTTAATGACAGAAATTTGTTTCTTTCCATGTCCTGATCACAAGCTGATCTCGTTGTATTGACTTTTTAAATTATCTGTCTCCTCTACTCAACTGTATGTGCAACAAGAATCAGGAAAATTCTGTCATCCCAGCAGTTACTGGTTCTTATGTCCGTCTTGTGCTTAGGAATTATTTATTTCTTTAGTGGATAATCGGAAATGAGTGAAATAATTAGGACAACTAGAGAATAAATAACGAAGCAGAGATGAGGAAATCCTATGTTAAAAGTTTGCACTAGATCGTAGAGCTCTGGAAAGTCCTTGTAGGATCTCAGTAGACAGATGGCACCAGTCTTAGACAATCAGCCATGGATGAGAAAGCCTGTGTGGAAGTCCTGGTTTCCAGAGAAGCTGCAGCTTATTACTGGACCAAAAACTATGAGAAGGTAAGAGAAGCACCTTGACCTTACCCTCATCTCCCACACGACTCCCCTCCCTGGCTCAAGGTGGCATGGCTTAGGGCCAAGGGAGGTATTTGCAGCCTGTGATTTCTCTCATGGAGGAAAGTGAGAGCATGTGAATGAGACCCCAGCTTCCCCACCTGTGTGGAATGTTGTCAAAGAGGCTCATTTCTCTCTCTTCTCATCCAGAGTAATGAACTGTATGACTGGGGCAGGAAAAGGCTGGAAGAGTGACACATGGGACTCCTAGAAGACATTAAAGAGACATGGATCCAACGAACTACCTTGTCGTCTTCATCAAGAAGCCCAACCGTGAACCACTGGGATCACCTCACATGCAACACACCCCAAATGGCCCATGGGCACCCTCAGCACTCTGTGCACCTCACCCAAAAACTGCCATACTCTGCAGCCAGCTCCCTATGACACTTCTGATGGTGGTGACAGAGTGAGCTTTGGCAGATGGCTCGTGAGCACACACACAAAAACAAGCCTGAATCTGTGGAGCAAAGAGAGACCACAAACTTGAGCTGTAGTGCCACATTTCATAGAACAAAAGGGAGGCTATCAGCACCGAGCCTGGTGTTTCCATTGCAGGAACAAGAAAAGGCATACGAGCTTAAGAATTCTGCCACAAGAGGGAGTAAGGAGTGTGGAGAAAAGTGTATCCAGGAATGGCCAGAAAAAGCCTCAGAAGCCCTAGTCCTAGGACTGATGAAAGGCATTTCTGTCCCACAGGCAATTACAAAAGCCTGAAAGAGGTGTCTGCTACATCATAACCAAAAACAACAATGCAAAACTTCAAGAAACATGAAAAGTCAAGGACACATGTCACCACCAAAGGATCACAATAACCTTCCAGTAAGTGATCCCCCAAACATGGAGATCTATAATATAGCTGATAAAGAATTCAAAAGAGCTGTTTTAAGGAACCTTAGTAAGCTATGAGAAAACACAGAAAGACCCTTTAATAAAATCAGAAAAACAATACATGAACAAAATGAAAAGTTTAACAAAGAGATAGAAATCATAAAAGAAGAGAGAAAAAGCATCAACCAGATAGATATTCCGGAGCTGAAGAATGCAATGAATGAAAAGAAATGCAAGAAAGTATCAGTAGAAGAATAGATAAACAGAAAGTGAGGCAAAAGATAGGACCCCCCGAAATTATCCTGTCAGAGGAGAACAAAGAAGGAAGAAGAGTAAGAAAGCCTATAGGATCCGTAAGATACTTTCAAAGAACTGATGTAGAAGTTACTGGAGTTCCAGAGGAGAAGAGAGAAAGAAAGGGGCAGAAAGCCGATTTAAAGAAATAGTGGCTGAGACCTTCCCAAATCTGGGGAGAAATTTTTAGATGTTTTGATAAATTGTGCAGGGAGAGCTGGATAATCACATGCAGAAGAATGAAATTGGAACCCTTTCTAAAACCACTCACAAAAACTAAATGTATCAAAAACTTAATGGGGCGCATGGGTGGCTCAGTCGGTTAAGCGTCCGACTCCGGCTCAAGTCATGATCTCACAGTGTGTGGGTTCGAGCCCTGTGTCAGGCTCTGTGCTGACAGCTCAGAGCCTGGAGCTTGCTTCAGATTCTGTGTCTCCCTCTCTCTGTCCATTCCCCACTCATGCTCTTTTTCTCTCTGTCTCAATAATAAATAAACATAAAAAAATTAAAATTAAACTTAAACATTAGACCCAAACCATAAAACTCCTAGAAGAAACCATGAGGGAAACAGCTCCTTGACATTGGTCTTGGGAACAATTTTTTGGATATGACATCAGAAGCACAAGAGATAAAAGCAACAGAAGCAAAATTTAATAAGAACAACTACTAAAAGCCTTCTGCGTAACATAAGAAACAATCAAGACAAAAAGGTAACCTACAGAGTGAGAGAAAATATTTGCAAATCATATATCTGATGAGGGGTTAATATCCCAAATACATAAAGAATTTATACAACCCAATAACAAAACCGCAAACAATTCAATGAAAAAATGAGCAGAAGAAGTAAATAGACATTTTTTTCTGAAAAAGACATACAAATGGCCAAAAAGTACATGAAAAGATGTTTATCAGGAAAACGCAAATGAAAGCCACAATGAGATATCACCTCACACCTCTCAGAATGGTTATCATGAAAAAGACAAGAGATAACTAGTACTGGTGAGGATGTGACATAAAAGGAACTTTTGTACACCACTGATGGGAATGTACATTGCCATAGTCATTATGGAAAATGGTACGGAAATTTCTCCAAAAAATTAGGAAAAGAAGTACCGTATGATTCAGAAATCCCACTTCTGGGTGTATATCAAAAGGCAATGAAATCGCTATCTTGGAAAGGTATCTGCACCCCATCCCATGCTTATTGTAGCATTAGTCTAGATATGGAAGCAACCTAAGTGCCCATCAGTGGATAAATGGGTAAAGAAATATTGTATATATTATATACATTGTATATACCTATATATACACATATAAATGTATATACAATATATGCAATGTATATGTATATATACATATATATGTATTTACAATATATATGTGTATATATGTATAATATATATACAATAGAATATTATTCTACCATGAGAAAGAAGGAAATCCTGCCGTCTGTAACAACATGAATGGGCCCTGTGGACGTTAGGCTGCATGCAATTGTTCAGAGAAAGACAATACTGTATGATATCATTTATATGTGGAATCTAAAAAAGCTGTCCTCATAAAAGTACATGAATAGAATGGTTGTTGCCAAGTTGCTTAAACCAGCAGGGCATTATTTTTCTCACTTAACAGTAAGTGCAGAGCAAGACGGCTCCTAGTGATGGTCATCAATTTACCTGAGCTGAGGTCTATGGAACTCTCTAGTTTTTGTTTTTGTTTTTTTCTTCTTCTCATGTTGCAAGATGGCAGCAGCAGCTGTGGCCAGTGCATCTGTGTTTAATGCAGGAGACAGAGCAGAGTCGGCCTCATCTGACCTATTTAAAATCCTGTCAGTAGACTGAGTTCTGTGCAGAAACTCTGAAAATCACTGCTTCAGGAAGACTGGGGAAGTGGGCGTTTTAGTTTTTCTAGTCATCTCTAATTCATCTGTCTCACAGAAAACATTTTTGGTTGGTTTTCTTCTTTGTATTTGCTTTCTCTAGTCAATGTAGCTTATTTATTGGTAAATACCATAGGTTTGGGGATAAGACAGGCTCCACTTCTAACTACCTATCAGACCAGAGGCCACAACTTTGTTGCAGGTCCAATTTCCTTCCCTGTAAAATACAGATATAACTTGTTATAAGATTAAGTGTAGAAAGTACACAATGAGCCGCCTGGGTGCCTAGGTGTTTAAGTGTTATGATCTCATGGTTCATGAGTTCGAGCCCTTCATCGGGCTCTTGGTTGTCAGCACAGAGCTTGCTTTAGATCCTGTTTCCCTCTCAGTCTGTACCTCCCCTGCTTCCGCACTCATTCTCTCTCTCTCTCTCTTTCAAAAATAAATGAACATTGGAGCATCTGGATGGTTCAGTCGGTTAAGTGTCCAACTTTGGCTCAGGTCATGATCTTGCGGTTCATGGGTTTGAGCCCCTGCATTGGGCTCTGTGTTGACAGCTCAGAGCCTGGAGCCTGCTTTGGATTCTGTGTCTCCCTCTCTCTCTGCCCCTCCCCCACTTATGCTCTGTCTCTCTCTAAAAAATAAACGTAAAATACTTTTTAAATAAACATTTAAAAATTTTAAAAAAGAAAACATATAATGCATTTTAGTGAATAATATACAGTAAAGAGATATAAGTGGTATCAATATTAATAGTATCCTATTTCTATATATCAAATGCATTTATCTTATTCTCTGAATATAGTTTAGCTCTGCCATGCCTAGTATGGAATCTTCTCGAGGGAAGGAACTACATCTCAAACATCTTTGCATATTTAAGATTTCCTATAACCTTGCTTTATATGTTATAGGACCTCACTAAATGTTTCCGGAACCCGTTGCTGAGTTTAAGTTCTCGATGATAATCAACAGCACCAGGATGCAAACTGTTGAACAGAAACACATACAGAATTCAATATAACACCTTTCCCAACATAAATGGGCATTTCAACAGGCTCTGCTTGATGTTTATTTCTAATATCACATTGTCAGTTTGTTCAGGAGAGCAGAATCATGTTCATCCTACAAGGAGGGTTTGCATTTAAAAAAAATTTTATGAAAGTAATTTTTTCAAATTCCCTCCTCATTCCTCTCAAACATATCCAAACCAGCCTGGCATAGGTCTGCTCCAGCAGATGGGCCATGTGCGGAGCCCCAGAGGCCTGCAGATTCAGGCTGTGAGATCTGGAAGGAAAGCAAATGTCAGTGATGAAGATCCTCCTAGGAAAACATTTTGCCTCAAATACCAGCCTCTCTTTACCTATTAACTTCGTAAAGAGCAGACCTATCTACACAGTGAGCAGAAGTGAGAGTATGTCCTCGGCAGGCAAATAACCGAGTGTGGATGGTTCTAAGATAAACTAAGTCAGTCAAGCCAAGAGAAAAAGTCTAGCAGAAACCAAACATGTGGAAACACAGCTCACAATCAGTCTATGATGCATCTCTACAAAAAAGAACCCAATGCTTCCGTTCAGCTCAGCCCCTGGAGAGGTGTTACTGTTTCACATGGGTAAAAAAAAAAAAAAAAGTATTACATTGGATGAATACAGGATGAGCCCTACTTAAGGGACAGAATATAATTAAAGTGTAAACCAGCTGTTTTGTTTTTAGAGAAAAAAAAGCAAAATAATACATCCGATATGAAAGCAAACTAGTAACAGCAAGTTTTCAAATTAAAAGCTTCAAGAATAAATAAGTCAAATAGTGATAGAAAACGCTGTGAAAACCCACAAATATATGTGCTTAGGATATTACCTATCAATTTAGCAAAGACTGGCCACCTAAAAATTAGATTCAAAACTAAAAGTGACCCCATCATCAAATTAGGTCAGGCCATGAGAATGAATGGGGTTGTATAGTCGATGACAGAAGAAATAATACATGTGTATCCGGCTAAACCCTAAACCAATTTCTCACATCATTCTAGTAACAATAGCAGAGTGTTCTTGGAACAGTGAGTCTGAAGGAAAGCCTTTATATATATATATATATATATATATATATATATATATATATATACTTCAGATATATATATATATCTGAAGTAAAGCTTCCTTTGTTTAAGAAACACAAACACATATATTTACAAGAAATTCAATCAATCCAAATGCTTATTTGAGAGAAGGGAGGCATATAAAAGGAAGGAATGATAAAACATTTAAAACATTAGACTTTTTTCTAATTAAAGATATCAAAGGAAGTATTTCTTTTTTATATTTCTTTCTTTTTTAAAAACTTTTTATTTATTTTGAGAGACAGCAAGCAGAGGAAACACAGCAAGAGAGAAACAGAGAGAGAATCCCAAGCAGACTAAACACTGAGCATGGGGCTTGGTCTATGACCCTGAGATCATGACCTGAGCTGCAACCAGGAGTCGGGTGCTTAACCAACTAAGACACCCTGGTACTCTCTTCTATATTTCAATAATTAAAAGATAATTTTAACCACAATAGTGATGTATATATATGTATATATATATATATAAACTCAATCATCTTAGATTTTTAAAATGACATTTCATTGGGGCACATGGGTGTCTCAGTTGGTTAAGCACCCGACTTCAGCTCAGGTCATGATCTCTTGGATCGTGAGGTGGAGCCCCGTGTCGGGTTCTGTGCTGACAGCTCAGCCTCGAGCCTGCTTCAGATTCTGTGTCTCCCACTCTCTCTGCCCCTCCCTGCTCTTGCTCTCTCTTTCTCCCTCTCAAAAATAAATAAACATTAAAAAAATAAAATGACATTTCACTAATATTTATTTTTTAATGTTTATTTATTTTCAAGAGAGAGAGGCAGCAGGCATGCACAAGTGGCAGAGGGGCAGAGAGAGGGAGACAGAATCCCAAGCAGGCCTTGAGCCTGCAGGCATTGAGTCTGATGCAGGGCTCAAACTCACAAACTGTGACTTCATGACCTGAGCCGAAATCAAGAGTCAGACGCTTAACCGACTGAACCACCCAGGTGCCCTGACATTTCACTAATATTTAAATAGGGATATATTTGCTGAGGTTATTTAGCTAACTTCTACAGGAGGAAGCAGTTTATTTTGCAATATAATTTCTTGACTTAGAAAATAAATACAAAATATCATCTAGAAATTTAATGCCACCATAATAAATCTTTTCTTCTAGCCAAGGTTATACATTTAAATATTTTGCATACATGAGGATTTAATATTCTCTAATCATAGTGCATTTGTGAAATTTTTAATGGTCAGTGATACATGATAAGGGATAATGGCAAGCTGGGTTGTTTAAATATTTATTAAATGTATCATCCAGCCCTATGATATAAATTTACTTTTGCATATAAAGAAATTAGCTTATGCTTATATATTTCTTGCTGCAATGCTCCCAAACCAAAAAATTACTTATTTATGTCATAAATCAAAATTAAATGTTTAAAATGATTTTGATGCTATATTGTGTTATAGAATGATATGTTTTAGAATTATATACAAATTCCTCTGTTAAATCCAACAATTGTTAATTGTCAGGTATTGTAATTTATTCAACAAACACTAATTGAGTTAATATTAAGTATGAGACACTGTGAAATTCATGGGGGATAGAAGAATAAATCAGACCCTTCTCCAGCCATTGTAATCCAGACGTGTTATTTAGGCACCTGCAGAAATCAGTATTTGTAAAATAGTGTGGCACTTAGGACAACAGAAATCAGGGAGGACACATCGTTCCTGGGGGGAGGTCTACAGAGACTCCTTGGAGATGACCTCAGTACTCTTTCTAAAGGGATGAGAAACATCAAACTCTACAAAATGTAGAAGGATGGCACTCCAGGTAGATAAGCTTAGGAACCCAGGCAAGGCATTATGGTATAACAGCAGGTAACACTGTGAAGGAGGCTGAGGCTGGAGAGACATAGGGTGCAGAAAGCTGAGGTCCATATATCACATTCAGGAGCCTGGTCTTTTCTTGCAGGTGATGGAGTATCACTAAAAGATTTTGAGCAGAGGAATGATGGGGGCATCTTTATGCTTTAGAGCATGGGTGGGCAAACTTTTTCTGCAAAGACTTTGTGGACCCTCTGGTCCCTGTTACAAATACTCAATTCTGCTGTTAGAGCACAAAAACATCAGTAAGCAAACAAAGAAATGTGGCTGTGTTCCAATACATGTCAATTTATGGACTTTGAAGTTCATATAATTTCTTTTAAAAATATATATTTATTTTGAGGGGTGGGGAGAGAGAATCTCAAGCAGATTCCATGCTGTCAGAGCAGAGCCCGATGTGGGGCTTGAACCCACAAATTGTGAGATCATGACTTGAGCCAAGATCAAGAGTAGGTCACTTAACTGACTGAGCTTCCCAGGTGCCCCCATATAATTTTCATGTGTCACAAAATAGTATTCTCTTTGAATAAAAAAATGATTTAGAACTGGAAAAACCATCTTTTGCTTATGGGTCATCCAAAAGTAGATAGGAGGTCAGATCTGGCTCGCAAGCTGTTGTTCATTCACCCCTGCTTTAGAACATTAGTTCTATGGAGCATGAATAGGAATGAGACCAAGGCCGGAGTCATAGAGTCCTATGAAGAGGCTATTTCAGTCACTCAGTATAAGAACTAGGTGAGTATCAAAAAGATATTTGTAGTAGAGATTGAAAAGAAAGGGGAAAATCAAGAATATTGGGGTAATAAATCAGCAGAATTTGGTAATTTAGAGATAAGTGTAAGGAGGTATTACAACAAAAAAGCAGGTTTCTGAAGTGAATGACTGGATAGATATGCTATTTCCAAATATGATAGAGAATTAGGATGAGAGGGTACAGTTTAGGGCACACAGTGATAGATCCAGAGAAGTCTGAGGAACGTTAAGAGCTGTGGAGATCAGGATTCATTCTGCTGAATTAATTACCTAAAGCCGTGTTTCACTCTTTACAAACTTTTGCCTGTTCTTTCTGCTTTTATATTTATGAATGCACTTCACTGTCCTGGGCAACCTGCATTCTTTCAAATTTTCTTATTTCATAGAAGCTACTTTCTACAATGATTCATTTTCCTATTGAAGTTTATACTCATTTTATTAGGTCTGTAGCTTCTCATTTTCTGTCTTACAATCATTATATTACCTTCAGCTCTCATCCTGCTTCTTTAAGTAAGCAATATCTGCTTGTATCAATATCTCCCATTCTGCTCCACTGATACCAGTAAGAGTTCCTCCAGTTGCTATATACAAATCAAGTCCCAGGGAAGAAGCTAGGGCAAGAGCAAATCAAAGAAAATCAATGAAATAAAAAAAAATGCTTGTAAACTCAGGGGTTCCTTTCTTCTCTATTTCCCCGACTGGCTGATGATGCAGACGTATCCAAGGGAATTGGGACCAGTAAGCATTTGTCTGTAGGTATCAAAGAGCAGCTTGGAGAGAAACTAGAGACGTTGGAGGAAAATACCCCACTTCTGCTTCTTTAATGTGGGTTAGGTTGTCTTCACCATTACCTTTGATCCCACCAGACTATCTGGTCCCAGGGGCATCAGAAACAATAAAGCAATTAAGGCCAGTGAATGTAGGGTTACTTAAATTGGCAAGAGGCATGTGTTAACAAAATTGTAAGTGGAAAAAAGGCATTTTTTTTCTGTGCAAGATTGTTTCTCCTAATGCTGGAAAACTAATGGCACTGGCCCAGACTCCCCTCCGAATTTAGAATGAGGTGTCAGAGAGCCACACATAATGAGACTTTGCCAGAGAGGAGACATACGGTCTTCAAATAATAGTGTCACTGAGAATAACAACACAATTGAAGGAGCTAAAATATGGATCAATTGAAAAATAGTAAGTGATGTGAATACAAAGAACACAAAATTGCCAACAGCAGTGAGGACAAATGTCCAATGAAACACGATAGTAATTGCATAGACCTGTTTGAAAGGGTCAGTATATTTGAGCTGCACCCAAATACCCTGAGTTTTCCTCAGTCTTTACTCTGAGCCCAAGCAAACAGAATTGTTACTTAGGTGTCACAATTTGCATAGCTGATTTTATTTTGTCCATATGATAGTAAACTAATAGGATGTTTAAGAAATCATTAGCTGAGCAACTTCTCATGGCACATGTAAGAAACACGTGTGTCCTTTGAACTTTGGTCACCAGAAGAAGAGAATGAGTGGTTTGAGAAGGTAGTCTGAGTTTCTCCACCCCTGTAGGGTGACCCTGAAGATTCCATCTGCTCAGTTTACATGGAAAATTTTTCTGTTTTGAAGATGCATGCCTTAAGGATTAGGTGCATAGTGAAAATCCCTCTTGCTTTGATTTCTTGGGGGAAAAACTCACAAAAATAAAACTTAAAACATGTAATGGTTATTTATTTTAGAGAGAGAGAGAGAGAGAATGAGCAGGGGAGGGGCAGAGAGAGAGGGAGACACACAATCTGAAGCAGACTCCAGGCTCTGAGCTGTCAGCACAGAGCCTGATGCAGGGCTCAAACTCACTATGATATCATGAACTGAGCCAAAGTTGAACACTTAACCCACTGAGCCACCCAGGCACCTCTAAAACTTCTGCTTTTAATTTTATTCTTTGTGATTTTCTAGTGAGGGGGGAGGGGCAGGAATTGTTGCCAGAAGATGGGATTTTTCATGGCCCTTGCAGGTATGTGTCCTATTAATTGTCACCATTTACCCAGCAGCTCCTTTTTAGAAAGCACAGTTACAGACACTTTGTCTAACTTTCACACCCATGAAAGTGCATGTTATCGATGCTCTGAAGGGCTTATGGAGGGTAAGAAAGGTATCCAAAGACACACAACTTTATGTGCTGCAGCCAGGATTCAAACCTAGTTCTACTGAGCTCTAAGGCTGCATTCCAGTTAGTCTACCAAGTAGTCCCACTATAAATCAATCACATAACCTGCTGGTAGGTGCCCCTGTCCTTTGTGAGCTGCTCATCCTGTGTCCAGTTAATTCTGGGCACCAAGCTCTGTAGATCACATCCCAACAATGCCTCTTGATTCATTATGAGTCAAGAGGCAAGACATACAACCACTTTCTCAAGGACATTTTCAAATCTTCATAAACATGGTTGAGAAATTTATTAACTTGGAAATATCATAATTTGGTGATTAAAAGTTTTGGGGAATTATCATTTCTATTGGAGTTTTTTCCTTTATCAGAGTTATCAGTATGCACTGTGTCCCAGCACCTATTCAATAGTGCTTACTTCCTACTTAGTGCTCTAGCTTGCATATTTAAATATGTGCATTGTTCATTTTGCTTGTGTGTGGGGAGGTTATATACCACAAAGTCAGTTAGCTCTAATGCCCATACTCTAACTTGTCAATGCTATAAAATGTTACTAGAGATGATTTATTTTTCTCTCTCTCTTTAAAAGCAACCATGCTCTAAAAACTCAAGGTTAATAAAGGTGTGACTGGAAGATCAATTTTCTAAATGGAGGTGGTTCATTCAGGCTGAAACCCCAACTTGATAGACTTCTCTAGTTTAAATATTCCATTAATGAAATAAATCAGTTTTATTTGAAGATTTCAACCTAGGATCAATAGTTGGAATCATTTAGGTTAAAAAAAAATCTCACAACTGTTAACATGAAAATGTCTCCTCTTTTATGTTAGCCAAAAGCACATTTGGTTTTATCTGAAGTAATGATTGTGGCAGACAGAAGAAATAATGATTTGTGCTATTATAGTAAAATTTATTCTCTTAAAGTTTTCAGGTTTATTGTTGTCAGTATATATTTTTAGGTAAAGTAGAATGCTTCAGCTATTTGTTCCCCAAAGTTATTAATAGCAATATAAATATTCTGAATACTGAAAATGTTTATACCAAATTATATTCACCTTTACTTATAACTGGATTTCAATATAATCTTGTTTATATAATAAGTTCTTTAAAAGTTTCCACTCAGGACCAAAAAAGAAAGAACTTTTATTGTCTTATGATGAATAATTTTATAACTTAGAAGTTTTTTTTAGTACATCATTAAACATTAGGCAAAATGATTATACTGCTCAAAATATCCTATTTTGTCTAATTCATTGTAGATTGTCATTATTTTTTCCATTTCTGTAAAAAGTTATTAAATGAGAATAAATATTTCAGAGACAATAATGCTTTTTAGGTATCAGATTGATTGACAAACAATACTGAAAGTGGGCTGGAAAACTAGAAAACTAGAATCCAGGTACATAAACCTAATGAGGACTAGGGTCAAGCTATGGATGTAAAAGAAGCTAAGTAAAACATGTGCAGATCTGTAAGAAGACATTGTGGGAGTTAATGAAGAAAGAGCTACAAAAGACATTAAAATGGACCCAAATGCTACCATTAATGAGATGGTGAGGAAAAAAAAAATAGTGTGCTTTGAGGCACAGTCCCATGGAAGCTGTATAGAAACAAGGAGACAGGAAAGTTCTAAGAAAGGACTGTGCACATAATAGTGTGTTCAATCTAAGAAATGGGAGACTGGACCTGATTTTAGGCAGCTTTGAAGGAAGATGTTCACTTTGCAAAGGAAAGATTAATCTCAAACCAAAGAAAAATATATATGCAGTTTTCCTCAAGGCCTCAGATGAATAATGAATAGGCCATCGTGGCCTCTGCTTTTTTTTCCTGTTTTTTTTTTAAGAAAATATATTTATTTTTGTTTATTTATTTATTTATTTATAAGCTTATTTATTTTGAGGAAGAGAGAGAGAAACCATGAGCAGGGTAGGGGCAGAGAGATACAGGAGAGAGAGAGAACCCTAAACAGGCTCCGCACTGTCAGTAAAGAGCCTGATGCAGGGCTTGAACTCAGGAATTGTGAGACCGTGACCTGAGCCAAAACCAACAGTCAGATGCTTAACTGACTGAGCCACCCAGGTGCTGTTATTTATTTAGTTTTTGAGAGAGTGTGTCCATATGTGTGAGTGGAAGAGGGGCAGAGGGAAAAGGAGAGAAAATCCCAAGCAGGCTCCATGCCCAGGGTGGAGCCCATAGGAAGCTTGATTCCATGACCAGGAGATCATGACCTGAACTGAAATCAAAAGTCGGATGCTCAACCAAATGAGCCACCCAGGCATCTGGAGACCTCTGCTTTAAATAAATCAGTTTGGAGAGAAAAACAAAAATACAATCTATGAAATTATTAATGGTCTGTGTATACAGCTTTATATTGGATGCATAAAACCACAAATGGCTGATATATCTGAAGCCATGATTCAGATGGTTCAAATCACAGGTCCATGATTTCTGCTCTTGAGAAGGTACATGGCTACACATTATTTAATATGTTAAGTGTCCACATTCTGTTTCATATGATCCCCTGTTAGAGGGTAAATGCAAAAAGCATGTGCCTTTCCTAAAGAAAAGTCAACTATGAGCTACCCTAGATCTTTTCAAAAGCTCTGTCCAAGTAGAGAGCACGGTGTTTGGTGGCAGCCACAGTTTCTTTTGCAGGACTCTGATCTGGAGACTGGAGATGCACGGAGAAAGTTTATCAGTTGATAGACCAGAAGCCACGGTCTTTAATACACAACACATATAACATTAAACAGCTGAGAGTTTGTGTTGCAAAAAGTATTATCAATCAGAAGTTATGAATGAGCAGAATTCATGAGGTAGAGAAGATCAGATATACAGAGGACAGTCTGAATTAAGTTGTTGATAAAGTAAGAATTATAGAGGCAGAAAGAATGAATTTGGACCCCTACCTCATACCATATACAAAAATTAAACTTAAAATGGAACGAAGACCTAACTGTAAGAACAAAAAGTCTAAACTCTTAAAAGAAAATATAGATGTAAGTCTTCATGATCCAGGATTAGGCAATGTTTTCTTAAATATGACACCTAAAGTACAAGCAACAAAAAAAAAGATAGATAAATTGGACTTCATCGAAATTTAAAAATTTTGTGCTTTGAAGGACACCATCAAGAAAATGAGAAGCCAACCCTCAGAATGAGGAAAAATATTTGTAAATCACATATCTGATTAAAGTAGGTATTTCTCTAAAGAAAATCTGCAAATAGCCAATAAGTGCATTAGAAGATGCTCATATCAGTATTAGCCTTTAGAAAAATGCAAATTGAAACAATAATGAGATAATGCTTCATATCTATTAGGTTGGCTATAATCATAGGCAGATAATAGTAAGTGTTGACAAGGATGTGGAGAAGTTAGAATACCTATTATACATTACTGGTGAAAATGTAAAATGGTGCTGCTTTGGAAAACAGTCTGACGGTTCCTTCAAAGGTTAAACATAAAGTTACCATATGACTCAGCAATTCCATAACTTTCTTTTAATGTTTATTTAGTTTTGAGAGTGAGAGCGAGAGCGAGAGAGAGAGAGAGAGAGAGAGAGAGCACGGGCATGAATGGGGGAGGGGCAGAGAGAGAGGGAGACACAGGATCTGGAGCAGGCTCCAGGCTCTGAGCTGTCAGCACAGCCCAAAGCGGGGCTGGAACTTGTAAACCATGAGATCATGACCTGAGCCAAAGTCAGATGCTTAACCTACTGAGCCACCCAGGTACCCTTTAGGAATTCTATTTCTTAGTGTGTATCCAAGAGAAATGAAAACCAATGTGCACAAAACTTGTATATATATGTTCATAGCAACATTATTCATAATAGCCAAATAGTAGAAAAACCAAAATGTATATCAACTGATGAGTGAAAAAATAAAATGGTGTACATCCCCATGCTGTATCTTGCATGAAACTTTAAAATATTATAATAAGTGAAAGAAACCCATCAGAAAAGACTACACGTTGTATGATTTCATTTATATGGAATATCCAGAATAGGAAAACATATACAGACAGAAAATAGATTAGCTGTCGCCTAGAACAGAGGGGATGTAGGTGGAATTGGGAGGGGGTCACTGGTAAAGGTTTGGGGATCTCTTTATTTGGGTGATGAAAATGTTCTAAATTTGATTACGGTGATAGTTTCACAACTCTGTGAATATGCAAAAAATTGTTGAACTGTACACGCTAAATAAATGAATAGTAAGGCATGTGAATCATAGCTGAAAGGCTGTTACAAAAAAAATAGCTGGATCCCATTGGTTTCTTAATGACTTTTCAGTGTCCATAAATTATAGCAATGTCCTTCCCTTGAATTCTGGCTGTGTAACAGTGTAACCCAAGATACCTATCTTCCTCATTTCCACGTTTTCCATTACAAGAAATCATCCTTGTTATCCTATAACGTAAGTTTGTCTCTATTATATGAAACTATAACATACTAACAGAAGGTCTTACATGAAGGTGTCTGCAATTTCACAGTCTACATGGAATTAGTGTGTGTTATGAAGCTATGCCATTATGCAGAAAGATCGTTAATAAAAAGTAAAGGGAAGATCCCAAAGTCAAAGGAGCAGAAACCATTCCTCTCCTGGGTGTTAGCAGTGGATGTTTAGCAGCAAATATAGGATTATCTGGGGGGACAACCTGGTTCAAGTGAAGATTTTCTTATTTTTACATGATTTAAAAATTTTACTTAAAAACAGTTAATGTGTTCAATATGTACTATAGGCATCTTTCTGGTCTTATTTCTTAACAAATTAAAATTTGAAAATCTATAGAAAGGATTAAGATACTAGACTAAGTTCAATATTCATATTGTCAATGGCATCTTCTGCAAAATCAAGTGATCTTTCTCTAAAACCTGTTTAAAACAGTTTGTTGTGTGTTTATGACATATGCTATGCCTAATTGTTCTCCTAATATAAAACTGATAGACCAATGCACATACTCAAAAGACCTTGAAACACCTAGCAGTGTTTGTTGGTACAGTTAAAGCTATGAATTTCAAACAGTGTCTGTCTTTGCTTTTTTCTGGTCCTGGAATTACAAACCCTGATTCTACCTTCAAGTGGTACCTGTTAGGGACTGAACTGTGTCTGCCAAACACATATGCTCTGAATGCATTTGTATTTGATACAAATAAATTAGTTGAAGTCTTAACCCCTCATACCCATTTGGAAACAGGTTCTTTGCTGATGTGATTAGGTCAGAATAAAGTCATGAGAGTGAGCCCTAATCCAACATAACTGGTTATCATATAAGAAGAGACACAGGTGCACAGGGAAAATGCCATGTGACAACAAGGCAGAGGGTGTAGTGATTCATCTACAAACCAAGGAGCACCAAGGATTGCTGGCTGTCACCAGAGGCTCAGAATGAACCAATACTGTTGACACCTTAATGTCAGACTTCTAACCTCCAGAACTGTTAGAAAATAAAGTTTTATTGTTTTAAGCCACCCAGTTTGCCGTACTTTGTGACAGCTGCCCTAAGACACTAAGATGGTGCCCACACGTAACACATCCTACATTTAAAAGAAATCTACTGTGGCCTCAACTTTCTTTTAAGGGAACCAATTTCACCTTTGAACCTGGGGATTTAGTAAAGATAGCACAGGGAAAGGCTTTTTATTGTATAATTGTCACTTATGTGAACATTTGAAAGTAACGAAGTAACAGAATTATAAACTTTTAATAATTTGTTTACAAATTACATACAGAGTATATGCTCTCTGTCCGTAGCATACAAATCATTTAAGATGCAGAGATAAATTTTTATCTATGTAGTATGATAAACAATAGGTATTTTTAGAAGCAGATATATTCTACAACTTCATGGTGGTAACAATCAGCCAACTCTGAGAAGAGCAAATTTATTATTTTTTTCCTTTGGGAATAATATAGGGTAATGTTAACACAGGTGATGATTCTTTGGAAAGAATATTTTGTAAGTAATAATTTTTAAAGCCCTCCATTCTGTTCATTATCATATGGCTGGATGCAAGTGAGCATGAGAAAGCTTTTTCTACTCCATGTAACCTGCTCAATGCATGGGAATCAAGGAGGGAATCCTCACTATGACATTACCAAGAGTCATGGGTGTTGGTTGAATAGCATAATCCACAGTTTAACAAAGGAGACAAAATCAAAGATAACAGGCTATAACACAAATTGGTGACTGTTATAGCAAAAGTGTTTACAAAATACTGTTAGCTTAGAGGACATTTAAACTAATCGTGTTGGGAATTTCAAGACCACCCTCAAGAAAGGGACATTTTATAAGGCTCTTAAAGAAGAAAGGTGTATTTCCTATGTCATCTAAGAAGAGAAGCAGACCAGCTTATTTTTCATATAACACTGAGCTGCTGAGATAGAAGAGTATTTTGATTAAAGCCAAGAAAAAAGCTTCAATGCTATTCAGTTGAACCCCATGGGTGCCCAACTTTGGAAAACACTGAAGAACGTTTAGAGAAAGAACCAGTTTTTATGAATGAAAGTATATAAAATTTACAGAAATATTTTAAAAGACACTAAGGTATTACTTTGAGAGATATGAATAGGACTTGAAATTTTTAGATAGTAGAGAAAATCAAGTGACCAACTTTGTTTTGGCACATACTTAGTCTCTGGCATAGATGTTCTGTCACTGACTAAAATATAGTCCTCTAGCTAATAGTAATTTAAGGAAAGAAGTGGGATATATCAGATATATCATCAATGATGTAAGTCCCAAGTTTGTAACTACATGGGCATGCAAAAGAAACCATATGAGCTTCTGTATAGTATATTGGTCATGAGGTCATTAATTATTTATAGGTATGTGTATACCATAGAAAGCATCTACACCCACCTAAAACATCTACCCACTGAAAATCAAAACATCTACAGTTACAACTTCAAAAAATGGATGTACTTTTTGTGAAAATAGGCATTTATTGAAAAATATATCTCCCATATAAATTCTAAATTACTTATCTGGTAATTTTCTTATTAAAGATATGAGTGACACCACTTATTGTTAACTTTCATGCTGAAAAAGACTTTCTAAACTACTTTAAGTGTCTAAGGTAGTATCAGATATGTCTAGACTTTAGGAGACAATTGTGTTTACTGTCTATTAACATTGGGTCAATTGGCCTTTACAAATGTGGGGCAAATTTCTGGAGGTCATGAGCTGTTCTTAGCAAAACCAGAATCTGCATCCCAGAGCTCTAATTCTGTTAGATGACTATAGTGTTTGTCACACCACATGCCTGTTCTTTAACCAAAATATTAATCTCAGAGTATCCAGGTGAGGAATCCTTAAAATGTTCAATCTCAACATCCCCTCCCTGCCATCTTCCCTGCCTCCCTCTCTCTCTCTGTCACTCTCTCTCTCTCTCTCTCTGGTCCCCATCAATGATTTAGTTATCAAAGGTTAACTACAGCCAGAAAAGTAGCAAGATTATGCATGAAAAATGCTCATATGCCATGTCTGGATATTAGATATCTGTCATGATAATATGGAATACATTCATAATCATATATTTGTGTTCTAGTGCCTAGATCCTACTTAGGAATTAAATACTAAGATACTCAGTGGCTTAAAAAAATGCACTAGGAAGATAGCAAACTGAGCAGAACCACAGGCAATAGCAAATGAGGAACCCTGAATAAAACTCCAAGAGAATGCACAGGTTTGCATATAAAGTTAAAGCTGGAAAATCATTAAAGACATATAGTCTCATCCTATTTTTGGAGGTGGGAAATTGAGACACAGAAAAGCTGAAATTATATGGTGTAATATGTGCAAGAAGTTGTGTTCAGTCCTTTGTACATATCATATCATTTGATATGCATAACCCTAACCTGGGAGGTATCTTCCCCATTAACAAGAGGAAATGGGGAGGGCCAAACTGGAATGATTAAGTATCCAGCTGTAATCAGCACAAAGAGTTAGGGGTAGACTCAGAATTCCACCCACCTCTCTTTTCACCAATGCCTGTGCTTAGAATCACCTTGTTACACTGAAAGAATAAAGGCCAGTCTGTAGGTTTCCAAAACCTCAGTATAACCTTGAAATATACCCTTTTAACTTTCCTGAAATGGAAATTCATTACATTATTCTTACTTGAAATTAAAAGGATAAGATCCAAACAAATACATTTAAAAATTTATTATAAGCAGATGAAGTGTAAAAGCAGTCACATATGATAATGCAATGTGGAGTCTAATTGAAGAGTTGGTGCTCTTCAAGTAGTTTTAGAGATCACGAATGCACAGCATTTACCCAAGAAGCAGGTCTCGGTGATTCTCAAATATGTGATAGACTAAAAATGTGTATATTATATAAGGCAATGCTTATCTATCTGAGGACAATACCTTTATTTTTTTGTGTAAATCAGAGAGTGACAAAGGCAGAAATAAACTTAATAACATAAATATATTCCATTATTTTTATGATTATTGAAACATTTTATGCAAGTTATAATTTTAATACTTTGTCCTGATAAACACAGTATGCTCAGTTCAACTAAAGTTACTAGCTCTTTCCTCTGTTCCAGATGCTATTGTGGGATAATATATCCTGTTAAATCACATATTTGATTTGGGGATCACTAATCACCTTTGTTCAATAGTATTGAAAGGCCTACATTCAATTAAGTATTTCATTAATGAGGTTTGATATTGATGATGACAACGGATTCAGTGACATTAAAATTAGTGATTGCTTATAGCAAAACATTCAATAGAGTTTACAGAAATTTAAACCATACATTTTAGATATCGTGAATAGTCAGATCTGTATCAATTTACAAACTGTATCTATCTACAGAGAAAGAAAACACACAAAGAGAATGAAAGCCTTGGTCATTTCTGAGTAGAGTGAACACTGTTATTTTTAAAAAGAAACTCGCTATCTCTAAAACTTTTAAAGTGAAAAAGAGTTCTGTCCCTGTGTATTTTCATGATAATATCTACTATCATCTTCCTATGGCCTTTAAATAGAATTGCTGTTCTGAAGTATGGAAACCAAGCAAATTACAGGAATGTTTATAGAGGACCTGAGTTTGATAGATAGATAGTGCTTTTTTTTTCTTTTTTTCTTTTTGTTTTTAAGTCTTCCATCCTGGGTAGGATCACCAGACTCCCTCCCCTACAAATGCTCTGGTTAGCTGTTCACCTACGTGGCCAGTAAAATAAAAGCTATAGCACACAGATGAACAAAGGTACAACAGTAACAACTGAACAACAAAGGAGACGTAAACCACTGTGAAGGTATAATCAGCAGTGTCCTCACAATAAATAAAAGCCACAAAAATCATGAAATTCAAGAGGCAGTCACGGCAGATCCTAGCTTCAAATTAATTAACGATAATTCATAGTCTTGAGGGTCACTTCTGACACATTGGATCTGTAAACTTCATTTTCCACGATTTTTCCATGTGTTTTTTCTCATCATTATCACACAGTGCTACACCAAATTCTGGCTCAAACAGTGTCCTCTTTAATTCACAATGTAGAAGCATTTTGTGAATGATACTGTTGAGAGACAATTTTCCATGGGTCTCTTGTGTTACTGTGTGTCTTGTGAGAGGTACTAACTGAACTTTCTTTGAACTATCTTTTCAAAGACCTTTGTATACAGCAAACAGCCTAGGAAGATAGGATCCTATTTTCTTCCTCCGGAGCAGGGGAAAACAAGTTTCTACCTATTATAAAAGATTTGGGGCTCAGGTTTCTGTCCTGTAATACAACCTCCCAGGCACGCATGCACGATCTTGGCTCATCTGTCTTACTCCTCTGCACTCTGATGGCTTGAGGAACTGACATATGCTGATTCTCATGCTCTTTTCTATACTGCGAGTAATAAAATCCTCTGACTCTAATCTAGGAGTCTTGGGTCTTCTGTAACATTCATGAAATTGTGGTATCCTTTGACTCCAGAATCTTGGGTGTTCAGACAGCATCCATGAAGTTCAGATAGGCTAACTGTTAGCATGCAAGCTGGGGAAAACCTCAGACTCTTCATAGTTCTTGAATGGTATCTCTCATGAAAATATCATCATTTTAATACTGTGGTGAATATTTCTCTTATATGCTGGTCAATAAAGTACTATTATACATTAATTTAATAATATTCCCAAATATTTTTGGTGTGTTTCTAGTTCAAGGCTTCTAGACCTCCTACAGGAGATAAGGATACAAGCAAAATGCGGTTACTAATCTTATGGAATTTACTGCATAAGAAAAAAATCTAGAAATGAACTAGAGATCTACATAAATACCTATATTTAATAAGACAGAATATAAATGCCAATGAGAGTGTCGATGGGTCATGTAAGTGAGAAAAAACACAATCCAGGAATTGTAGAGAAATTATTGTTCCAGATTTGACTGCAAAAATACCTTTTATATAATCTACTTTCATGACATATACAGTCAATGCTTGGAAGTATCCAAGGACACCAAGGAAAAGGCACTCACCACCTTGCAAAACACTCATTTACATATTTGATAGCTGTGGTTGTTAACATACTATTTCTTAAATTAAAAACTGCCTAAAGAGAAATTCCATAGCGTCACCTGCCTACAGCTCTAATCATCCTTCTGCAGAAGCAACCTTCAAATGTTATATAATAGCCTCACTCTCAACTGGGCTCTTACTCAGCTATTCATTTCTCAGTATATATATGTCTCCCTATGCAACATTTGCACAAACGATCATTTAAGCCCAGATATACAAGTTGTCATTTCCCCCGTTAAATTTCATTTTACTGATATCAACCTTGAATTCCAGTCTGTTGAAATAATTTTGAATCTTGGTTCTGTGTTAGGGCTATAGCAAGGTTACAACATAATTTTAATGATCACAAGACATACTATAAAAATTACTGAATGAGCTTTACAATTATGTGTTGAACCAGTGATTATGCATAGCCTTAATGTTTGTTACCTATGGAAGTTTAGCAAAGACAAAAAAAAAAAAATGAAGTACAAAACCTCTGAATACCACTGCATTGATTTCATGTGATATTTCCCCTTGCTATTTTTAGGAGGATGATAAATTAATTATCTGACCTCTCTTTAAAGAAATGAACTAGGAAGATTGTGTGTTCCAAAATGTTCAGAGCAGAGGAATTAAACCACATAGTGTTCAGTGTTATTAACGATAATGTATGGCCACTGGAGCTAAGAAGCTTTCATATGTTCATTTCATTTCTCTAAGTAATTAGATCCTTTCATTAGAACACAATCAATTTATCATGTTCAATGTACAGATAATATGATGATTGATATCTCTGCCACCAGCTACATGATATAGAAATATTATATATGAATTTTTAATAATTTTATAAAACAGAGTGTCTGAGTTTATTTTATATTCATATGTTTCTTATCCCCTTTTGGCATTCTAATTGTTCCTCTCCTAAAATCTGACATATATTATTAATTTAAGTTGCTATTAGTTCTCAGGTTCTCACATTACCAGATATTATCAGCTGCATACGATTAATATAATAATTGGGCTTTTACCTATGAATTAAAATAATAAAATACATATTATCTGTTTAAAAGTATTTTCGTGATGCATAATCCGATGTTCTAAAATAAATATTTTCACAATTATGTTCATTAATATTTAATAAGCTATTATAAATAAATTATGCACCTGTATATAAAATATATGCCACTTCTAAGTTTGTTGTAGAATTAATCTCATCTGAAGTTAGTAAACGTGTATTCTTTTAATTAAATAATATAGTAATTTGCTAATTTAACATAAAATTAATGACATGGAAATTAAACATTATGTCTATAACTGGCATACTAGACAGGCTGAATCTAATAGGATACAATTAGAAAAAAGCTTTATTTTTCTCAAATCCGTATGTCCAATATGCTTTTGGGGATTCCCTTTCAGATCACTGGAAACACCTTCGTGAGATCTTACAGCTTTATAGTCATCGTCAATGATTAGAATGAGTCCTATACTGGAGAGTGGGGAAAAGGACAAAAATCAAAACAATTCAGACAATTATTAATAACTTCAGTCCTAAGTAAATCTAAATTTCACATTTACATCCAGTTAACTGTACTTTTCCTCCTTCATTTTGGGGTTGAACTTTGTGTCTGGAACCTTCAGTGGGGAAAGGAGTGGGACTTAGTCTTTAGCTCTCCTACTCTATATTTTCCAGGGTCAGTGTGGAAGGAAAGGGTATTTAAGGCAGATGTGCAGAAGCCTTTTGTACTAATTTCTCTGTAGTTCTCACATGGCTAATGCTTGCTGACCATCACGTCATGCCCTTCACTATGGTACGTATAAAACCACCAGCCCTTCTGTAGGGCACACTTGCGACCTCTTCAGAGACACTGCCCTATAACATATTCCCTTTGCCTAGGACTGCACAGTTCCTCAAATGGGTTAGGTGTGCTCTCACACCCCACCCACCCCAGCAACCATCCCCAGTGGCACACCTTACAGCTTCTTTCTGCCTCATCGAGTAGCTCTTATGTGCAAGCCATCTTGATCACTTGAACCATTTCATCCACTGCAAATTTATACATTGTACATATTCTTTTTTTCCAATATTTTTAAATGCTTATTTATTTTTGAGAGAGAGAGAGACAGAGAGACAGAGCACAACTGGGGGAGGCATAGAGAGAGGGAGACACAGAATCTGAAGCAGGCTCCAGGCTCCGAGCTGTGAGCCCAGAGCCTGACTGTGGGGCTCAAACTGACAGGCTGCGGAACCATGACCTTAGCCGAAATCAGACGCTTAACTGATTGAGCCACCCAGATGCCCCTACATTGTACACATTCTGCAAATGCAGAGATGCAGACCTTTTTTCCCTTATCCTGCCTCCCCCAACCCTTTTTTTTTTTTTTTTAACTGTAGCTGCTCACAGCTTGGAACAAAACCAAGGCATGGGAACCAGGTAATAGTCATTATGTTCATGTACATTCCTTAATGTCATGACCTGGGCCAAGCTCTCAAGAATTATCTGACTGAGTGTCCCTCAAATTCGATGTTAGTTCTATATATTGCTATAGCTGAGTACTTCATCAGCTGAGGAAAACAATGCTAGCCTGGAACTTTCAGAAGACTCCCAGATTTTAAAAGTGTTTCCTTGGCTTAGAGGTGAAAGCATCAGTCTCCTCCTGTGTGTGTGTGGTGTGGGGTGGGGGTGGGGGGTGAATGGCCCCAATAGAAATAGAGGTGGGGATATGAAATCACATAATATTCTCCATGAAGCTGACAACTCTAGTTCCATGGCTTTCTGGCACCATTCTTTTGAATTTCTGGCCCTCTCGTATATGGGTTGAAGGAGAGTTAAAAACTACTGAGCACATCTGTCGTCAGTTATGAATGTGTTTAGACATTCTTAGTAGACTGTAGACTATTCATCACCTGTGGTTTGATTATTGCTGGAGTTTCAGCAATAACCTGAGACATCTAGAAGGTCCCATTCAATTGGTCCTTATGTTTTATATAAATATAAGTACTTAATTTAAAATTTCAATTAATAACTACAGCATGTTACAGTGTTTTCCCTGAAATATCCTTCATTTTGTTTTTTTAATCATAAAAGTTCTCCTACTGTAATAAGTTTGGAAATGCTGCATACTATATATTTTCCCTGGGAGATGAAAAATTCTGAAAAGTGTTATAGAAAAAATATATACTTATTTAATTTTGTTTACACAACATTCTTTATATAAGCTACTTATTTTTATTTATTATATCTTATGGAACAAGTACTGCTAGAACACCATCTGGGGAGCAGATATTTAAAAATACATTTCAAAGGTAACATAATGCTTCTGAAATTCAATGTGATCATTCTGAACATAAAATTAATTGTAGGTTAAAGTCAGTTATCAAAGCTTTAAAAAATGAGTGATTCTCTAAGACATATTATCTTGCTACTCCATCTCAATGAAGCTTACAACTTCAAGTAAATGTAGAAATTAACAGAAAATCTAATCTGATACTCTGACACTTAGCTGAATAGGCTGTATTTCAGTTCTGCCATCAGAGTGAGTGAAGAAAAGATCCACTTTTAACATATCTTTATTCCATGACCCTATGTTCTATGAACAGATAAAATGCAACATCAAGTACAAATAAATTTGTTTTAACTGGGCTATATCCCTATTTTTTTCCTCCTTAAGCATGAGCATTGCTACTTGAAGCCTTTGCTGAAGTTACTGATTGTTGTGCTTAATGATTCGTTCAGTGGCAATCCATTTTTCAGGCTTGGACAGCTGAGACACCAATGTTGCTCCTTAATCCAGACAAAGTGAACCAAAATGAGTCATATAATTTTCTTACAGTGATGTAGGGATCACAAGAATATATTATGTGGGACTCTAACAATACTGGGTCAAAACATATGAAAGAACATGCTTCTCAAATAAGTCCAGAGCATTATCAGGCCAAGAAATATACTTATAAAAATAAGAATATGAGATTAACCTTTAGCCCTAGGACCACCAGAAACCTGCAGTGGACAGTTTTTTTTAAAGAAAAGGAAACATAACTCAGTATGGTTTTCCAGCTCAACTTTAACCATATTAGCTTAAGACCAAGCATTTAAAGAGTTGCTAAGCTTCTCTGGATAATAACTATATATAATTCAAATTATAGGTTCATTATACATTTATTAATACATCAAATGAGGGAAAGCTTCCTAATTTTCTAACAGATTGGACCTTAAGGCTTTATTTAGGGAATCATCAAGGAGACAGAATTTAGGCCTTGAGTATGGCAGAACTGTATTCAAACTTCTGCTCTGTCATCTTGACTGTTCGTTGCAAATTCTCTACATTGGTTTCTTACATGAAAATGGAAATCAAACACCTCCAAGGTTTTTAAAAACTTAAATATGGCTAGTACATGGTAGTTCTTGACACAGCTAGTCTCCTACTGGAATCAGGAAAATATTCTAAAAAGCACATGTCCTAAGGGATTCTGTACCTTTCCTTTTTCCAACCTGACAACCTGACACCATATTTCAGCATTTAGCACCCTGGACTGCCAGTACCTGCTTACTAGTGTGTATTTTGCATGATGGGATTCCTGAAGATAGGGACAAGTTCTTGTTTCTCCTTTGTTTCCAATATACAGCAGATTACTAGGTGCATTTGGCAAGTGTTAATATAAAAATAGTAAGAATTTTCTGAATTAACTCATGTTGACAACACATTTAGATGTATTTTGCTTATTTTCATGATTATTAAAGTATATTTAAATGAAGCATAAAGTGTTCATTGGAAAACATTTTCTATTACAGCATGGACAAGAAAAACAATAGTTGTTCAATATATAAACATATATGTATATGTAATATATGTGTATGTGTGCATTTACACATAATGTATACACACACATTAACTGTATTTCCCTCATTAAGAAAACTTAGGTCTAGCACCTCCTTCCAGTAATACTAAATGCAGATTATTATCACTACTATGAATCAATAATATCCACTAATAATGTTGACAATTATATTCATTAATAAACATTTACTGAGCTCATGCAATGACTTTAGAATGTACACAGCACCAAATTAGACTTTTCCCACAGGGCTTTTATTCCAAATTAAACAGATAGACCAGACACAAACACAAGAGAATGAAGGTTAATGCATTCAGGGAAAGAATGAGTGACATCATGGCATATACATCAATACCTAATACTTAAAAGGAAAGTGAAAGATTCCAAATTGCTTAATGCAATTTCATCACCATTATAAAAAAAAAATACCTGTAACAGCCATCAGGACTCAGGCACACATTCTGGAAGAAGGTTGATGCAAATGTCTCAAGTCAAGGAAGGACCCTGAATACATTAATCACTGAACAACTTAGTAAGGCAGAAACAAGGGTTGCATTACCCTAGATTCTGAGTAACGTGGTGTAGAGCAGAGTTGCTCCAGGGAGAGCTATTCATAAAAGGCTTTAAATGGAAGTGAAAAATCACCTTTCTAGCAGTTTCTTTATGATCCTAAGAAGATATGAGGAGATGGAAAGACATGTGTTTTAGTGGATCTATTATCTCTATGTGATCATTATTTCCTTTTTTTTTTTTAACTCATGAATGTTTAACACAAGCTTTAGTAAAGTTACTTTTGCTTCTGCATATCTCAATGATTACAAAATGATATTATTTCATGGGAAAAGAAACTTGAAAGTACATTTAAATATTAATAACTTTTTAAAATAACAAATAATCAAAAATGATTAAATCCCTATTAAATATATCCCTAAATATATTTATTAAATATTCAATCTTGAAAGATATATATTTTTTAAGGTTTTTTTTTGAGAGAGAGACAGAGAGAGAGAGACAGAGCATGAGCAGGGGAAGGGCAGAGAAAGAGGGAGACACAGAATCTGAAGCAGGCTTTAGCCTCTGAGCTGTCAGGACTTAGCCCGATGTGGGGTTCGAACCCATGAACTGTGAAATCATGACCTGAATCGAAGTCAGATTCTTAACTGACTGAGCCACCCAGGCGCCCCTTGAGAGATATTTAAGAAAGGGTAAAAAAAAATTATGTGACTATAGTACATTTGTTTCCATAAATTCCTCTGTATATGTTCTGCCATATAATCTGTTTTGATATTATCCAGGTTTCTTCTAATTAAAAATATATCCACTATTATTAAATATGTGAGTAAGCTAGACTTTGCAATCATGGGTTATAGTTAGGCTCTGAGTCTTTCTAACTGAATAACTACAGCTAGTACGTTTACTATTTCTAAGCCTCTGTTTTCTTGACTCTTCAGTAATAACTTATATCACAAGTTGTTGCAAAGATTTAGTAATATAAGAGATTTTAGCCTCCAATCAATGCTTGGCATCCAAGAAATACTATTTTTTCAAAAATGTTGGCTTTATTTAGCAAGTTATATAATTATTCAGGATGTCTTCTTCATTCTACCAGAATTATAAAACAACTTAAAGATCATAATAAGGTCTGAAAGTAAACAGGAAGAAAGTTTACTACATACTGATACAGCTTTTATCAACTGATTTTATTACTCATATTCAGGAAATCAACAATTAATTTGGAAAACCTTCCAAATCAACAATCTGGAAGCATTCTTAGCCTGGCCACCCACAATTCTGACTTCAGTAAGTTCACATGTGAACTGAAGAGCAAGAAGTCTATAATGTTATTTTATTTCATAAAGAAAGCATTGTTATTTGTTAGAAGATCAAGGAAATGTTGGATCAGTTTCACCAGAAAAGTAGAACACAGGGACAAGGAAATCAAAGACCAAAACACTATCATTGATTCTGTTACCAAGGCAGCTCAGTGTCTTAGTGTGCAGATAGATGGAGTCAAGAAATAAATCAAGAATGTAATTAATTACTAAGGAGTAAAGGAAATTTAAATTAGTATCTCATAGCATCCCAAACTACAGGTAGCATTTGGTGTATAAAAATTACGTATTTAATATTGGTAATTACAATGAGACACAAATCTATAGCATATTTTATGAACTCATTTGTAGGTAATTTCCCTTATAGGTTCTAGACCACACTAACCATTATGGAGCAGTTGAGGACAAGTTCAAAATCAGTTATTTTGTTAGCAGCCGAGAGGACCAGAACACAGCTTTCCTCGTATCTCACTGGTGTTTTCATTGAACACCATCTAGATTTTTAAATTGTTTTCTTACCATCATCTGTGAACTATAAATAGGAGGATAATAGCAATGTTCTGGAAAATATTCAATATTTGTAGTAATATAAATCAAATGGGTCATGTGAAGAACTGACAGCCCAGAGAGTCTTTAACAAGTAAGTGCACTTTGTTTCAGTTACATTATAAAACGGGGAAAGAGCTGTGGTTCACATGCCAGCCTGATATATCATTACCAAGATAGTATGATTCTTTGTGGATTTATGCCTTTAGACTCTTCAGAAAATAACATAATCTGAACAAAAGTTCAAGTTACATTTGCTATAACAGTAGATATCATTATGATCTAAGCATTCTTTGATATTTATTGGTTAAAATTAACCAGTTTTAAGCTGTGACAGTCATTGCTGGAGTATGAAGTTATAGTTTAATATATATGAACAGCAAAACCACCAGCAATTTGTTAGACATTTAGAAAGGACTCAGATACACTGAAATTTATAGATAGGGAAATCACAAGGAAGCTCTGTGTGGAACTCTTTTCTTAATGTTTTATACTAAGAGAAGTATCAGTCAAAAATAAAAGACACCTAATTATCCTAATTTTATATAATTGATTATAAATGCTTTAAGTGGCTACCTAGTGATTATTAATATCAATATGGAAATTTACTTGATTTAATTAGTTTTAGACTATTTCAAGAACACAAATGATCTTATGTAATAAAATATATCATAGTTAAACTGTTCAGAATGTCCTCTCTCTATTGACTGGAATAGACAACTACTCCATATTGTTGATTAAAAGTCTTTTCTCTGTGGAATAATCCATTGAGAAATTTGTCATAATAAAAACATCTGGAGAATTTTCATAAAATACATTGCTTACTGTGTACCAGACACAGTAATAAGCATTTTGTATGGATTATTCCATTTAATATTATTAACATCCTATAAAATGGGCTAATATTATCTTTAATAACAAAAGGGAAATAGAGGCTTAGAGAATTCCAGTAACTTTTCTTTATATACAATAAATCCTTTTATTTTTTTCTTTTTATTTATTTATTTAAATTCAAGTTAGTGAATATACAGTGTAGTATTGGTTTCAGGAGTAGAGCCAGTGATTCATCACTTACATACAACACCTAGTGCTCATCCCAATTAGTGCCCGCCTTAAAACCCATCACCCATTTAGCCCATCCCCCACCCACCGCCCCTCTGGTAACTTAATTAAAGTGAGATGTGGAGCTGGAACTTAAACAAAGATTCATCATTATATTAATAGCTTTTTAAGACACTTAAACCAACAGTTACTGAGCACATACAGTGTGCCAAGCCTCTGCAAAATACTTACTATGTTATCAGTTAATGCAGTCCTCACTACTCTATAAATTATGTGTGTAATAAGATGGTATTATGTCAGACTCTGGGCATACAGAAATTAAATTTCTGGTGAATCGCTGCGTACAGTAGTGAACATCTGGAGTTATAATAAAGTCCGAACAGATTTCATTTATCACACATAACTATGGATATGGGGAAGTAAAGTCTTCAGAAAGCAAAATTATACAGTGGTTTTAAAACATGTTCTCAAGTTCTTTGACACTCAAATGGAAAGGAGAGGTCTCTAACAACTCCTTTTGAATTTGTCTTGTCTGATACTAATAGAAAGGAGAGAAAGTGACACTGTGTTCCCTCTAAGGCTAAGCCCTGTAAGGAAATGCAACTTGGGTCTTACTTGCTGGAACACCTGCCCTTAGAGCCTTGAGCACACATGTGAAAGGCCCAACCACAGAGTCGCCATGCTGTGAGGAGGCCAGGCGACACTGAGAAGCCACAAGTAGGTGCTACAGTTGACAGTTCTTGTCTTTGCATTCTCCCAGATTAGGCACTAGCTATAGGAGTGAACAAAGATTCCAGATGACTCTAGTTCCCAGACACTGAGCCATTCTGCAGAATTTGTATAAGAGACACACCACTCCTGCTCTGCCCTTTTGATCTGAAGTATAATAAAATAGTTGTCTTATCTTGATAAAATTTGGGGTAATCTGTTATGCAGTAATAGCATTTGGAACAATGTTTTTAATAATTTTAACAATAATCATAATAAGATATGCCTCTAACACCAGAGATTCTTTAACTGAAATAGACCATTACCAAAAAGAACTTGAAAATATAGTTTATGGAGGGTATTATGCTAAGTGAAATAAGTCAGACACAGAAAGACAGATAAATATGTTTTCACTCATATGTGGATCTTGAGAAACTTAACAGAGACCATGGGGGTTGGGAAGGGGAAAAAAAAGTTACAAACAGAGAGGGAGGGAGGCAAACCATAAGAGACTCTCAAATACAGACAGCAAACTGAGGGTTGATGAGGGGTGGGGGAGAGGGAAAGTGGGTGATGGACATTGAAGAGAGCATTTGTTGGGATCAGCACTAGGTGTTGTATGGAAGCCAATTTAATAATAAATTATATTAAAAAAAGAAAATATAGTTTAGTGTGTAATATAGAGCGTAAAATACATTGGCAATCAATTAATATTTTGCTTATGGATTTCAAGCACATAATGAATGAATGGAATGAAGGTAAAATGATCGAAATCTGTGCTGTTTATGGTAGCTGGTCACTAGCCCTGTGTGGCTATTGGTTAAATTTGATGTGTCTAAATGAGAAATACACACCAGTTTGAAAACTTAGTATGAAAAGAGATATAAAAAAACTCATTAATAATTTACATTGATTAACCACCAAAATAATATTTTGGGCATTGTCTCAATCATGTTTATATTGATTACACACTGTAATGATATTTTGGCTAGTGGGTTAAATAAAATATCTCACAAAATAATTTTCACCTGTTTATTTTTACTTACTTTTGTTATTTTGACTTCTAGAAAATTTAAAATTTAACTGTGTTTCAAGTGACATATTTATAGGATAGAACTATACTAAATTATTCTTTCTTAAATTATTAGATACTAAATAAACAAAATGGAATATAATTCATAATCCTCATCTTGCCATAACTTTCTGCAATTTTGAAAAGCAAGGAAGACTGATTTTGGATTATCTAATGACTTCTATAGCCCAAGTCACTAAGATGTGAATTTTAATTGCTATCACTCTAAAATAGGGCCAAAAAAAAAAAAAAGGGCTTGGTTTTAGAAACACACAGTAAAGCTAATGAGGTCACATTAGATACTGAATTTTATTAAAGCAAAGATGCTTTATTTACTATTTCCTTACAACTATTTAAAATTCTCATTATTTTACATTCTTTTTTTACACTAAAATGACATGAATCAAAACTTTTTACATACTTTATTTTCTCATTAACTTTAAATTTATTTTTTCCCCTTGACCTCTTACCAGTGTAACTAATTTATATTTTCCTAGATTTTCACACCTCTTAAAGCAAAGATCAGAGTGATAAAAATGTGATAAATAACATAATCTTTAAATGGAATTGAAGTATCTTAGGAACTGTTTAAAAATATTAACATTTCAAACGTAAGAAGATCTCAAGATTTATTTTAGTTAAATTGTGGAAGTTTTCCTTTGACTATTAATATAGCTATGCACACACAAATCAGTATACATTTTAACCTTTCTACCCCTCATCAAAACCCACCCACATTCTAACCACAGATTGACTTCTTTTTTCCCCCCCGCTAACTCAAGCTTCCCTTTACCACTCGCCATCCGCTCCTCTGTCACTCTTAATTCCAGACTTCACTCTATCTGCCAGGCTGCTTGAGAGCTGCCACCAGTTTCATCTTAAAAGCCTGACATTTAGCCTTTTCTTCTCAGCTTCAGTCAATCAACTATTTGAACTTTGTGAATGTACCTTGCAAAATAGGTGGATAGTGTCAACCTGACTAAAAACTGTGAGATTGACTGTTTCCTTCCCTCGAGAAGTGTGTAATTATGCCAAATGCAACTGTTGGCTTGCTTGTCTGATGGCCTTTCCATCATGCGCTCTCCTCAGAAAGACCTGAACACTGTCAGATAACAGCTGTGTGAGGCAGTCGGTGTCACCTCTGGGAAAACACCTGTCAGCTTCTATGTACAGTCAAAAGTTCAGTGAACAAGAAGACAGTCAAGGAGGTGGAATTAGAAAAAGGGAAATAGATGCTTGTAGACCAGAAAGCAGATTGGCCAGGAGCTCTGCCAATAATCAAGAGTCATTATGTTCTGGAACAGTGTAAAAAGTCTGACAGAGATTTACAAATTCAAGTGTCTTTAGGAGCCAGGCAGGTAAAATGTATTTGTATTATTACTGCTTACCAGTACTATTAAAATTGTTGCTGGCTTGCTATGTGTCAGGTATTATTTTAAGCAATATAAAATATATTCATTTAACCCTCACACAAATGCTATGAGGGAGGTACCATGACTCTCTACATTTTACAGATAAATAAACTGAAGCACTGAGTAATATGCCCAAGGTCACACAGTAAACAAATGTGGGATTCAATTTCGAGCTGTTTACTACCAGAGACGGTGGCCTTAACCTCAAGCCATACTGCTCTTGGGAATGGTGACACCTATGTCAACCTGGAGAGCAAGTGTATTGCCTGAAGGCATTCAATTCTAATCACAAGAAGCAAATGTATCGGTCATCCAATTCAGCTACTGATTTATCTACTGTCACAGGCAAATACAAGTTGGCACAATTTTTCTAAATTCCAGCCATGTGTTGTCATGTAATTTCAAATAAACATAAACATCTAACTGTGAAACTAAATTTTATTGATAGTAATCAAAATACATGCTTTAAAAAGTCTTTTCTATAGTTATAACTTCTTTACAGTATTTCTTAATCTGTAAGTTCATGTCGTGTTTTATGTATAGTTCTCAGGTAAAGTAGAAATTAACAAAGATTTTACAGCATACATAAATAAAAGTTGCTCACTTCTTCAGTCTAAAATAAAAGTTTTAATGAATTTTTTTAAACCAATAAATAAATGATTAAAGATAAAGATATACTGATTGTTGCTGATGATATATTATTTTATTATAAATCTATGACTGTGACACTTTATTTTTAATCTTAACTGTTGTATAAACTATTATGAAATATTCTTTTTTATAATGAAGGCAGGCTGTGATAGAATAATCATTTACTTTGCATCCAGTATTTTGATTTCTAAAACCTATAGTCATCAAAGCTGAAGCTGCCTTCAATTACTTGCTGTCTCGGAAGCAAGGTTGCTGACATAACTTCTCTTAATTTTTTTTTTTTTTTACTTCACTTAATTTTCTAGTATGGACTCTTGGATATGCAAGAGAGAATTCTCGCCCATCATCTTGACCTGGTTAATAAATAAAGAAGGGTATGTCCAAGTCTGTGTACATTATGGCACAAAGGTACTTGCTGATGTACCTGTGAGTTAAGAACCAGCTTCTGCTGCATCAGCAAGACAAACCCCCAAAGAATGATCCTTTATTGACTGAACCACCCTCCCCTGTCTTGTGAGGAATAATACTTTCCATGTTGCATTAGACAATTATTGACCAGTACTAATGTCTAAAAATGTAAATTGCCTCATGGAAAAATGTATTCTCACACCAAACCAAAGCAAAACAATTGTATCCTTTCTGGAATTCTATGGAAAGAAGCCAGCCTTTCAAACTATCTTTAGTTACATTTTAAGGGAGTTCATTTTTTTGAGAGAGAGAGACAAGAGTGTGAGTGGGGGAGGGGCAGAGAGAGACAGAGACAATAGAATCTGAAGCAGGCTCCAAGTTCTGAGTTCTGAGTTGTCAGCATAGAGCCTGATGAGGGGCTCAAACTCACCAACCTTGGTAAGATCATGACCTGAGCCAAAGCTGGACATTTAACCCACTGAGCCACCCAGGCACCCCCATTTTAAAGGCATTTTAAAATGAACTTTTCAGTGTTTCGTATAAAGGCATATATTTCAAAACCAATATTTTTATTTATATTTCATTATAAATAAAAATAGATACACATATTTAATTTTGACTTATAAATAAATAAGCAATAGACATACATGAGATTTTAATGGGAGATTCAGTCACAAAATAAATAGAAATACTTTGAATACATAGAAAAGACTTTTAATTTCAATTGTCAAATAAAAATATAATGTCATTATTATAAACCACAGCCTTTTTTTTTTCTTTTTAATTCACAAACCTGAGGTTGAACACCTCTACATTATGAAGGGACTGAAATGAAAACCAAAAAAAAAAAAAAAAAAAAAAAATCAAAACCCCGTTATGAGTATTGTGATACTGGGTGAAAATAGCCAGAATTTTCTGCATTCCAAGAAACTTTTCTATGTTGCATAAACAAGGGTTCAATTATGGACACAAAAGAAAAGAATATGATGAGAATTCTTTAAAAAAAATTTTTAATGTTTATTTATTTGAGAAAAGCGGGGGAGAGAGAGAGACAGAGCGCAGTGCGAGAGTGGAGGAGGGGCAGAGAGAAAGGGAGACACAGAATCTGAAGCAGGCTCCAGGCTCTGAGATGTCAGCATAGAGCCTGATGCAGGGCTCGCCCGATGCAGAGCTTGAACTCACAAACAGTAAGGTCATGACCTGAGCTGAAGTCAGACACTTAACTGACTGAGCCACCCAGGTGGCCCTGTGATGAGAATTCTTAATCAACTTTAGTGTGATGACAAAATAATGGAGACAAACTCAAATATTTAGATTTGTTGATGGTTTAAAAGATGCAAAATAAAGCATTATTTATTCCCATTTTCAGCCATGACAGAGTTACTAAAATCACCTTGCCCTAAAAGCTGAACAATATAGATGAAACAAACACATTCAGACATTGAACAGCAGACAACACAGGACTGAGAATACCCAGAAAAGGAAATGTGAAGTGAACTGGCTTCCTGGCAGGAGGCCCTTGCTAGATCACTGTATAGGAAAGGTAGGCAAAGGATGCAGCTGAACAGAGACAGTAGGCTTTTGGAGTTGAGGACGCAGAGATGTATGTGGAAAAAAATGTAGGCAGTTAGGATATCTAAGAACTGCAGAAAATGGAGCTTTGTGGAGAAAGACATCCAGAAGTCTGCAAAGGGGTCTGTGTGAGGTTGTTGGCCATTCTAATAGGTGTGTAGTAGTATATCATTGTTTTAACTTGCATTTCTCTGATGACGACATATGGCTTTGGTGAAGTGTTTTTTAAGGTCTTTGGCCATTTTTTAATCAGGTTGTTTGTTTTCAGCATGGACTTCCAAAGAGATATTACAAACAAGCTCAAGATTTAAAGGAAAACATGAATATAATTAAGAGGAAATGAAAAGTATATTTAAAAAGCCACACTGAACTTCTTTGGATTAAAAACACAATATCAGAAGTGAAGAATTTAATGGAGGGGGTTAATAGCTGACTGGAGACTATCCCCCAAATGATCATTGAAGACACAGCCAAATAGCCAAACTGAATCACAGAGAAAAATAAATGGAAAAAAATGAAAAATACTTCAGAAACCTGCTTTTTTAAAAAATATCAAGATGTTTGAAATACATAAATTGGTATTTAAGAAAGAAGGTGAAAGCAGAAACTATATTTGAAAAATATTCTAAATTTAATGAAACCAATAAACCTGTCAAAATCCTAAGCTATATAAATTAAAAGATAGCCATGCCAAAGCATATCCTAAACAAACTGCTGAAAACCAAGGAAAAACAGAAAATCTTAAAAGTAACTTGGTGAAAGGTAACCTTTTTTTGTACATAGGAAACAAAGATCATCATAGCCTTTTCATTAGAAAACGTAATCAGAAATCAATGGAATGACATTTTGAAAGAGCAGATAAAAAAAAACCTGTCAAGCTAAAAATCCTATATCCAGCAAAATTGTCCTTCAAGAATTAAGACAAAGTATTCAGACAACCAGAAGCTAGGAGATTGATTGCAAGCATATATGCATGATGTTTTTCATATAGAAGTAAAAGGTCACCAGAAGGAAACCTGGGTCTGCATAAAGAAACGAAGAACACTGGAAATGGTAAATATGTGGATAAATAGAAAATATTTCCAATTTTTAAATTTCTTAATTGTGTGAAGCAAAACATTTAAAACAAAGATATTACCAATATACTATGAGTTAATAATATATATAAAATGCAACATTAAAAAATAGCTAAACAAAGGACAATAAGTGACAGAACAGGATTTGAAGGTAGATTTTTGGTGGCCCTACAAAAAAAGGTTATATATTAAGTGTTGATCCTGCTTTGTCACAGAAGTCCTGTTTTATGCCTTTCATATTGACATAATTATTGAAGAGAACACTCTTTCAGACTCATGTGAGCCCTAGTTTTTAGAGAACATATTATATGATATTTCTACTGAAGTGAGGCAAACTGCCAATATTAGGCCATACGTACTGGTCTAGAACAATAGGGAAATGTGATGCGTGAGAATCTTCTAGGGAGCCTGGTAAAAATAGAGCTGTCTCCCCTCCCCTCAAAACTCTCCCCAATCCTAGTACATCTAGGGCAGAACTTGGGCCTTTAAAAATTTAACCTATTATTTGAAACAACGCAAATTTTGAGAACTCTGTATTGTAAAAAAACTTTCAATTATTATACCAATAGAAAACACCAATGTAATCATTTTGTGCAAAAGTTAAACACTTTACCACTTTCAAGGGATACTTACAGCCTAAGTTTTTCTTCCTAATATAGTGTGTAGCCCAGAAAGATCTTGGAAGGCTTTTGAAACTAAACCACTAATAGGCCTCTCAGTCCTATGGAAGTCATGAGGAAAAAAGTGAGGGCAAGTAATAATGTAGTTAATTTATCAAGTTGATAATTTGAATTACCCTAAGATGTGAATATGTCTATATTTAATGAAAATGAAGAATGGAAAGAAGTTGTTCTACAAGATGGGAGAAGTTTAAAAAGGAACTGTAAATAAGACAATCATATTCGGATATATGAACAGTCACTTTGAAAACCCTAATATAATCACAGAGTTAAGAGTATGTTGGTTGTATAAAATAGCATTAACTCTCTTTTTATTTATTTTTAATTTTTTTAACATTTATTCATTTTTTTGAGATACAGAGAGACAGTGAGCAGTGGAGGTGCAGAGAGAGAAGGAGACACAGAATCTGAGGCAGGCTCTGAGTTCTGAGCTGTCAGCACAGAACCTGATGCGGGCTTAAACTCACAAACTGTGAGATCATGAGCTGAGCCAAAATCAGATGTTTAACTGACTGAGCCACCCAGGTATCCCATTAACTCTTTTATTTTAAAGTGCTGGGAAAACTGAGGCCTAGTGAGTTCCAGTAATTTAAATAACTTATCCAAAAATAATTATTGGATTTAGAAAAAACTATATTTTGTTGCCTGGCTCTTATTTCAGCTTTTTTTTCAATGTTTATTTATTTATTTTTGATAGCGAGAGTGAGCATTGAGTGGAGGAGGAGCAGAAAGAGAGAGGGAGAGAGAGAGTCCCAAGCAGGCTCCAAGCTGCCAGCGCAGAGCTGGACTCAATCTCATGAATCATGAGATCATGACTTAAGTCAAAATCACGAGTCAGATGCTTAACCAACTGAGCTACAAAGGCACCCCTCAGTTTATTTTTAATCCCATATTACCCAGTAAAGTTTGGATTATTTACTCTTAAGATTTACTGCCCAAGTCTTCCCCTTCATTGAGTTGGATAATTGAACATTAAAATCTGCAAACATCTGAAAAAATCATGGGTATGAAGTCTCATTTAGTTATATCATTTCTGAATAGAATCCAGAGGGTCAAAATATGCTTTTGTAGTACATGGATAAAATGGCTAAGGAAAGCAAAAGTGCCTACTGCTATATAACACAAATGATGTGTATGAAACCAAAAAATACGTAGCTCTTACTATGTAAAGCAATTTTAAAAATCTTTGGTTTTGCCATAGCTTTCTAAAATCTTTAGCCATTCACTATTTAAATTCAGTTTCTGATTTGGGAACATATCCTACTCTGAGATTGTTTGGTTTTTCATAGTCCACACCCTGCCCCATCACTTTTTCACAGTGTAAATTTATTTGGGAGTTGGTCAGTGTTTTGTTCCAATGCAGCAAAATATCATCAGGACATGGTTTGAAAGTTCTCTTGTTGCAGAAGTACTTTCTCTTAAAAAGGCAAAGAATAAAGTGCATAGAATGAAAAAGCATGAAATTCTCTATGCAGTTCAAGATCATCATTTTTTCTTCTAAAGACATCCAAATGGCTTACAGTCTAATGGCCTCTAGGAAAAAAATACACGATATAATACTTCCATTATGGATGAATACTAGTAGCCAAATGACTGAACTTTTGCCTGACCTAATTCAAATGAATTGGTTTTGTGTTCAACATACTAAGGCAAAGGCAATAAATCCGTTTCTTCTTAAATTACTGGAGGGGGGATGGGATAAAGAAAAGAAGGAAACTAACAATTTTGTGCTGTTATATTTACCTTATACAAATTATTTTATTAATCTTAATAATCCTTTGATGTAAGTGGTATTACATTTTACAGATTAGTAAATTGAGGCAGCTCAGATGGTTATGTAAATTGTTCAACATTCATTATGACTAAATAGTAAAGTTAAACTTTGAATCCAAATTAATGTGATTCTTAATCACCTCACTGCACAAACTGGAAATAAGGTCTACTCAACAGCAGCTTCAGGAAAACTCAGTAATTTGTCCTTAGGAATAGCTGTGCTATTTTCTAAGTATTTAAAAAAATATCTAGTTATAGTCACTGCATGGTTTGTGTCAAAGGAGCCCAAAATACCTGCTCTTGCAAATCATTTTACCTTCCAGAACTTTCTGAATGGCCCAAACTTGATCTCTTTTATAGCATTTGCATTTCCTGACAGATTACTGCTGTCCATGCACAACCTTCTGGCTAACTGAGTCAGACAATGCCCATTTCATGCTGGGAATCTTAGGCTGCATGGACACTTGATATTCCATGACTAGTATTCTGTCTCTAGCAAGGCCCCCTAGCAAACTAGAGCTGTTTCTTAAAAGGAGTGTAATTATTTTAGAAGATGGAATGCATATGTAGTCCAAAACCTAGAGGTCTGCTTGCTAGAAGTTCTATACAGCAATCCTCTTTGCCATGGATACTTGAAATAAAATTATTGGATCTTCTAGATCATGAGGTCTTTGTGATAGGGAAATTTAAACTGCAGCCCGAACTTGCTGTAGGGTCTTCTCTTTTCTGGTCCCCACTTAACACTAGCAGCCTGTCACTTTATAAATGGGTCAAAATTACAGAAATGTGGTGCATTTGTAAATGATCCACACCCTTTAGGAGAAGGATTAGAGGGAGACTTCTGATGGGTACTTTCACCAGTGGTGTAAGGTTCTTCCTCAAGGGGACTTGGCCTCCCCTTTAATCAAGGAACTCTGGATCTGTGAATTGACATAGGTCTGGAAAGGGAGTGAAAAGCCATGGCTCACCATTGTGGAGACCTGAGTCAGGTTTATGGCCACCAGACCTAGAGCTTTTTCAGTTACACAGATCAAGTGATATTCTCCTAGTCTGCCCATTTATTTTGCTGGGGACACGATAATCAATCTACCTCCTAAGACCCCCAGGAGCCAAGGTATTCTGATGGTCTATGGGCTTCTGCTACACCTTAAAGTAGATGTTTCTACCTGTCTTTGGCAATTAAATGCTGCCACAGGATTCTGCTACTCAGATCCTATAATGCCCTTTGAGATCAGGGTACCCATTTTAACAGTAGTGTGTTAGGATACATAACGTCTTCCCTCCCTCCCTGCAATGATGTCCATATCCTAATATCAGAAATCTGTGAATATATTACATTACATAGTAAAATAGACTTTGTAGATATAGTTAAGGATCTTGAGATGGACACATTATCCTGGATTATCTGGGTAGGTCCAGTGTAATCCTAAGGGTCCTTTTAAGACATAGACAGGAGGTCAGAGGAAGGAGATACTACATTGTATACTGAATATAGAGAATATAAAGAGCTGTCTGTAGAAGCTGAAAGAGACAAGAAACAGATTTTCTGCTGGAAAAAGGAAGCATCCCTGCCAACATCTTGGGTTTAGCCCTGTAAGACTTATTTCAGATTTCTGACTTCCAGAAATATAGTAGAATAAATTTATGTTGTTGTAAACTACTAAGTCTCTGACAATTTGTTATAGCAGCAACAGTAAGCTAACACAGATATCACCTTGTAGAAGAGTGGTTCTCAACCAGGATTAATTTTGTTCCCTCTAGAAAACAATCAGCAATATCTAAAGGCATTTTTGATTGTCATGATTCAGGGGAGGGTAATAGTGGCATCTAGAGGGTAGAGATCAGTTCATCCTGCAAGTCACAGAAAAGTCCCTCACAACAAAGAATTATCATGTGCAAAATGTCAATAGTACTAGATTAAAAATTCCTGCCCTGCATCATGCATAGCCGTGAAAGGCAAGTAACCACAAAGTTTTTCAAGAACGTAGGTGTTCACTCACTAATATATTTCTCAATGCCTCACTGAGGACAATGTCTTTCGGACCTTCTCACGGAGCATAGTTGTACACAATAAATCCAGTCCAACATTTCTAAATTTTTAAGTCTTTGGTTTCCTTCCTCCATGTCATACTGAAGTAGCATGTCAGCTTCATTAACTGTAGGCTACTGTTATGAGTATAACTTTAAGTCAATGAACCACATAATCCTTCAGAACCATTTCCTACTGCACCAGCTAATCATTTAAAAGCAGAATCTCCTTAAATGCTCCCATGACAAAAAAAAAAATAAATGCTATTATGTGATGTAATAGATATGGTAGCTAACACAAATTGAGTATCCTATTGCAATGTATCAAGTCAATGTTTTATGCCTTAAAGTTATACAATGTTATATGTCAATTATATTTCAATAAAAAAATAGAAGAAAAATTAAATTACCTCCCCAGCCCTGAATCTCCAGAAAATATACCCTTAGCAATGAATTCAGATAGATTTGGGTTTTTATTTCATTTGCCTTGATCTAACATCCATAGAATCCTTTCCCATTCATTTCTTAGGTTCCAGTCAACATATTTGCAAAGACTTGTAATTCTTTGATGCATAAGCTATCTCCTCCTGGGTAATATCTTGGAACATGATGAGATTTGATCCTAGTTACTGTTATAGGAAGTTTGGCATCCTCCTTCCACATGGTCACCCCAGATAAGGTTATGATAGGATTATGAAGCAGAAGGCTTGGCTCAGATACTGGAAGGAAAGCTACTTCTAATGGGATGGGGGTCAAAGTGATTTGGAGGCTCAAGAGTGTCAGTTTCATATGTATCTAATAACATATGTACCCATTCCAAGATTCAGAGTCCCATTCTTTATCAATTAATGCCCTAACTTTCACAGAAGAAATCTTCTGAGACTATGAATTCAGTGAGCATTGTAATACAGATTTTCAGTAATATCAACCCTACAGTTACCAGAAATAAAAGCTTAGTTTAGGGCTATATGGAACTTCTATGATTCTGCGGTAGTGATTTAAGTTGAGAGTTAACAGGTCTGAGCTTGTCATTTTCTCTTTGTTACTTCTCAAGTACACTCAAAAGAATCCATCCCACACCACAATCCTTGTAGTCATCCTTACAGTCTTATTGGCCACATGCAGTTCCGCATGGGCTCCCAAGGCCTATCACAATCAACTACAGGCATTCACTCATGCATTAATTCCATAAATATTTAGTGAGATTTATTATTTACTAGTTCTTTTTCTAGGAGTTCTTAAAGATTCTAACAACTTATCAGAATGTTTAATGTTTTCAAGAAAAATTTTATAACAGGTTATTATTAAACAGATGTTTTTTCAACCCTAAATAATTTCTTATAATGCTCCTCTATTTGTAACATTTATAAAATTTTTTTATGTACAGCCTAATCTTATTTAATCATAGGAATCTTCTTTAGAAACTAGCATGAGTTGGGGTGCCTGGGTGGCTCAGTCGACAAAGCCTCTGGCTTTGGATTTCAGCTCAGGTCATGATGTCATGGCCCTGAGATCAAGCCCTTAGTGTGGAGCCTGCTTAAGTTTCTCTCTCTCTCTCTCTCTCTCTCTCTCTCTCTCTCCTCTCTCCCCGCCCATGCCCCTCCCCCAAACTCTACCTTTCTCTACAAAAAAAGAAAAAAAAGAAACTAGCATGAGTTAAGACTAAATAATACTAAAATAAGTATTTCTTATTTTGATACTAGACATGGTGCATAAGTTAAATGAATATGATCTTAAAATTTTTTATTTTGGCAAGGTATTTCATAAATTTTCCTGTGCCAGCCACATAGGCAACATTAGAGAAATTTGGCTATATAAACTTATAGGTTGATGGATTTACAAGTCTTTGAAATTCTGCACTCAAGCAGTATTAATTATTTTATCATCATCTACATATATAATTTATACATGCCTGGAGAGAGATCTCCTAGGATATAATTTAACACTGTCCCATTCATTAGTCACCAGATGGTAGGTGGCTGGAATCTGGGGGACATTGTTAATATATTAGAAAATAGAATAAACATTTTAAAAGACTATTTAAAAGAGAAATCATAGAACCAAACTAACAAAATGAATGTCAGCAGTGATAAAATACAAAGCCTTGATTTTACATTCAGATAAATAAATTGCAATAACACAGTGAAAAAGGGCACTTGCCTAAATTGTATTTTATATGAAAAAGATTTTAATATTTTTTGATTGAAAAATCATTACAATGTAAAACAAAAGCACTAAGTAAGACACCCATTAAACTTGGGTTGCATTAATATAAATGTGATAAAGTGCAGGTTGAGAGGTTCAGGTCCTAGGAAAACCTTCCGTTCTAGAGTTCAGACAATAATTGAAAAAGACTATATATTTAAAGTCCTCACTGTTTATAAATGTAACCAAAAATGTGGGGAGAAACCAGACATGGACAACCAGGGAAACAATAAAAGGTTTAGAAACCATTCAAGAGAGAAATGTTGAAAGGATTGGACTGTCTTCATCCATTTGGATGGACATTAAATGATAAAGATGCAGATGGTGAGCTTGGACAGTAGTAAACATTATAAAAGTACAGAATCAAGTTTAGTCCAAGGATATATTCCACAATAAAAATAGTCACTCTGGAAAGTGTTCAAAAGAAGCCAAATTACCGTTTGTAATAGATACTATAAGGGGGTTATTTCTATAATGAGTATAAGATTGGGCTGTGGATATCTATGGCCTCTTGCTTTCTAACATTCCTTATTCTGAGTACATAGGGCACCTGCTAAAAGGAGATTTATAGCAAGACATGATAGAGAAAGGCAGAACTATTTAACTTATATTTTTGGACCACTGTTTTCATCAATTATATTGATCTTAAGGCTGGAATTGATGGAACAAACATGGTTAGAAGACTTAAATCTGAAAGAGGTAAGAAACCTGTAACACGATGCCTAGTCACCTGAAGTTAGTTTGTGTGATAACATTTTTTCTTTTTGTTTCGTATAGATATATCTTCAACTTTTCCATGAAAAGTTTCAAATACACTTGCACATAAATGCAAAAATCTAGGAACTTCCGAAGTCATACTGAAATCTTCTTATGTTGTTAAACTTATGGCCTTCAGTGTGAAAATAAAAAACACAAAGCAATTAATGTAACATTTGGCAAAATATATAGTAAAGTGTATCTCCCAAATATATATAGAATCATGCTATTAAAATAGGCAACAGATTTATAATATCATAAGCCTTGAAAGTGGAATAATAGAGAAGCATCCCTTTAAATTATTATCTTTAACCACAGTTTGAGGAAAAGGTTTATTTCTAGCAAAGCAATTTCCTGTACATAAAAACAACACAGAAAAGATCTAAGTTCACCACAACATATTGACCGCTGGGAATTAGGAGAAAAAAATTACCCAATTTAATCACTCAGGTTTTGCTTACACTAAATGCTTTAAATCTGTCCCAAACTACTGGTGTTTCTAAGATAAAGCACAGAGTTTTCCCTTAGGTTCCTCTGCACAAAATTGTTCCAAGAGTCGGATTAAATATGGAAAGAGTATACGCATCCATATGCTTAACTATTTTAAAAGATATCAAGTTAAAGAACATATAATTATATTAATCATATGTAATTATTTTTCATTTCTAATATCAGTTTCTATGAGATTATACCTGTATTTTACATTTAAAGTGACTCAAGTTTGTTCATATCTGTGTGGGGCTGCTAGATAAAATTGCTGTCATAATTATGATAATGGTAGAGGAAGGACAAGATTTCTGTTTTTTATCAACCTGGCCGCATCCTCAACCCCAAACCCTTCCATGTGGTTAGGTGATGTATGGCAGATTTGTGGGTCAAAGGGTATGTTCACCATTCTTAGGTTTAAAGTTTATTTATTTATTTATTTATTTATTTTTTATTTTTGAGAGACAGAGAGCATGTGCATGCACACATGAGTCAGGGAGGGGCAGAGAGAGAGAGAGAGAGAGTCTCAAGCAGGCTCCACTCTGTCAGCAAAGAGCCCGATGTGGGGCTAGAAGCCACAAACCATGAGATCATGACCTAAGCTGAAATCAAGAGTTGGAAGCTTAACCAACTGAGCCACCCAGGCACTCATTCTTGTCTATTTTTTGAAATATATATCTCCTGGAGTGGACCAGTGCCAAGACATGATGTGATCTTGACACAATTCTACCAGAGGAATTTCCTATTCTTCTTGGACTGTGGCCTTGGACAAACTGACTAGGCAGCTGGAAAGAGCAGAGAAATTCAGAGGTGAGAATGCAGAATGCAGACTGTGTCATATTCCCATTTTATAGTTGAGGAAATTGAGGTGTAGATGAAGAAACTGTGATCATGTATCACTACGTCACATTGGCATTCATAATCTATTTCCTGAGAACCTTTTGTTATGAGTTAAATGTAATCTGTTAACTAGCTAAGTAAACCTTAGAAGATTTACATCTAGAATACTTAAAATCACATAGAATAATAAGCTACCATTTTTTTAAGATTTTATTTTTAAGTAATCTCTACACACATCATGGGGCTTGAACCTACAACCCTGAGAGCAAGAGTCACTTGCTCTACCACCTCAGCCAAGCCAGGCACAGCACACACAACCATTTGAAAAGAAAATCTGAACAAGTCCATGAAAGTTTAGGACATTTTTCAGATGTCCTAAACTTTACAATGTATATTCAAAGATTCCAGCTATAGATATGAGAAATTATCTTTTGCAGACAAGTCATCTGATAACTTGCACTTCTAAAAATAGGAATTTTTTATGTTCTTTTTCATATTAATGATGACTGATGAAAATAATTGCTTCTGTTCCAGAGTCCAAATAAAAGAAACCTCAAATTACCAGACAAGCTGTAAAAATACAATGAAAACAATGTTCATCATGAATTCATAGTTTTAAAATTTTAAAGATGTGATTATTAAATATTAAATGGCACTGATAGTAACATTGATGCTAAACATTCGCCTTTACTGTCAACGTAGAAGAAATTTAAGTAACTTTAACACAACCCTCTGACTCCTGAAATTAAATTTTCCTGTGTGATATTCCTGTCCTACTCAGGATAACTGAATTTTT
>CM053569.1:47457994-47528596 GCA_028646485.1 Cryptoprocta ferox
TGGACCTCGAGGGTGTCATGCTCAGCGAAATAAGTCAGGCGGAGAAGGACAGATACCATATGTTCGCACTCATAGGTCTAACAGGAGAAACCCAACAGAGGACCATGGGGAGGGGAAGGAGGAAAAAGAGTTAGGGAGAGGGAGAGAGACAAAACACGAGAGACTCTTGAATCCTGAAAACAAACTGAGGGGGGAAGGGGAAGGGGACAAGGTAAAGGGGGGTGATGGTCTTGGTGGAGGTCACTTGTGGGGAAGAGCACTGGGTGTTATATGGAAACCAACCTGACAATAAACTATAAAGTTTAAAAAAATAAAATAAAATAAATGCATCATCCGGTAGGTACTCCTAGGACTGATCATTGACCAGTGACTGCAATTCCTTTCCAGAGTCTACACTTCTCAGTAGACCAAACTCTTTCCAGGCATTCAGACTCTCACATCCCATGGACTCTGCCATAAAACCACAGGTTCCTATATTGCACATATGGTGATTAAGGCCTGTGTCCAAGGCTTCTCAGCAGGGTATCCCCAGTGTCTGATCACCTCGAGAGATTAACATGATGTTTCTGTAACTACAATGTGCACAAAAATTACCTAGAGGTTTTATTGAAATACAGATTCTGAATCAGTAGGTACCCATTTGGACCCATGTGTCTCCCAGGTAAGACAGATGTTTCTGGTCTTCAGACCACACTTTGTATAACAAGGAGGTAAGTTAAAGTTATTAGTAGTGATTTATAAAGAGAAAAGTCACAAGGAGGTCTCTACTTTGTCTCCACCTTCCTAAGTTTCCTTCTGCAACTGTTTAAGTGCCCTGCCTGCCTGTGTCCCTCCAGAACGGGTAAGGCCTCTGGGTCCCAAGTCTTGCTCACAGGGAATGGTGGTCAATACCAAAGCTGAATACCTGAGAACCTTGCCTATGAATTTCCTGTTAACCATCATTTACCCACTTGCCAGATCCCTAATTACAACAGTTTGGGATTCATTTTTTTTCCATTACATTTTGATATTATTTTTGGCTTCTTTGACCCATTCACCATGGTAGTTCTAGGTACTGACCTCTACCGATTTCCACAACCTGTTCTGATTGTTTGGGCCACATCTGAATATAAAACAGTAAGTTGACTTAGCATGCTGGTGCTGCCATGGACATTTCAAGTTAGAGGATCGTCATGGATGCATTATTTACCTACTTGTTTTTTAAACAAAAAATGTTACAAAACTAAATAATTGGCTGATAATCAATGCTATTTATCCTCTAAATATTGTTGTATACCAACGTCTAAAGATATCATTACATTCAGGAAAAAATAGTTGTTTGATTCCTTTCATCAACAAATATAAACTGGAAATAAATTATGTGCCAAGTACTCTGCAAAGTGGTTATGATTAAACAGTGAGCAAGAAAGGCATTTCTGGCAACCCTTAATGGTCAATATTGATTAGAGAGATTCAGAAATGTATTTTACCAGATTAAGGGAATTCATTCAATTATTTGGTATGCATATAAATAGAATTTGGTTAAAGAGCATGTAAAGAAATCTCATAATTCCTTCTGCTTTGGAATGACTTGTAGATAACATGAATATAAGCATATTAGTAGAAATATTAAAGTGATGAATTTGGAGTCTATGTACTGGTCATAATGTGGATGAAAGAGGTTTTACTTCTGTTTTTGATGCCATTAAAAATGGAGCATGTCAATGTCAGTGGTGAAGATAACTCCAAGGGAGCAGGAAAGGCAGAGCAAGTTTTAACCCTGATGGCCAGCTGCAGTTAACTCTCTTTATACAAGTGACACTGCAATGAGTAAAACCACAAGCAAGTACAATAAATCTATCAGGAATGGGGTTACGTAAGAGCTGGCAAACTTTCCTCTGGTGGAAAGAAATGGGCAAATTTGAGGGATCTGAAAAGGAGCCTTAGGAGAAGGCTCAAAGGGTAAATATAGGGTGCTGCTGAGGACTTGGGACTCGCAGAGACTCTTGAGCAACCATATGTGCCTGGGATGTCTCCTGTAGGTGTAGTTGTGAAGGCACAAACCAAGTATGTCAGAATGGGCTTCCCTGTCCTTTCTGCTCTGCTGTATTACTGAACTCTGCTGCTGAGAGACGGTACAGCTCATTCGCTTGGTAGCTTTTCTGAGTTGCTGTGAGTTACAGACAATTGTGTCAGGAATAGTTTTTTATTGTTCTCCCTGCCTTTGCCTTTGAGGGTCAAGCCATTTGGGGTGGGGCCATAATATATAAGTCAGAGAATCACTGGTATATGTCATCGTGACGCTTACAGTCTAAAACTTATACGATGTCCTTAGACATTCATATTGTAAATATATGAGTTATTCCTAGGTCTAAAGGATGTCAAAATTACATTATACTTGCACCAGGAATGTGATATGTAAAACCAACACACTTTAGAAAATATATAAATTGATGCTATTCTTTTATACTGCATGATTTGATTCCTACTAATCAAACAACAGGAGACAATAAAAAAATAGGACTCGTAGGTCAAAATGCAAACAAAACTAAGGAAATGACCATGACCAATCTTCTACAGGGCTTCTACTGAATGTTAAAAACAAGTTATATCAGTTTTCTATAATTGCCCAATTGATTAAAACCAAAACAAGGGTCACTCAAATGGAAGTCTTCTAGGATGATTTTGTAAGAAGAGAAGCCTATGGAACTGAACAATGATGTAGAAATAGCTAATACTTTTTGAATGCTCTGTATGCACTAGTACCCAGCTAAGTGTTTTACATGTACATGACAGGTAGTTTTTAGATTTACCATTTTGCAGATACAAGGATGTAGATGTAGAGGTATATGGATCATGAAGTCACACAACTAGTAAGTGGTGTGGTCAAGACTTGAATCCAACAGGGGCTGGCTACTGAGTTTACACATTTAATCACTAACGTAAGCAGAGTAGATGAACAGATACTTGTAAGTTATATTGGACTGTAGCCTCTGGCACAGCTGTGGGTCTCTGTGAAATGTCAGTACACAAAACCACCTTACATACTGCAATCAGAGAATCACTGTTGGGAGAGAATCTGAAAGGTTTAGTAGAAAATATTTCATAGATACAGGCTTCAATAATACTTCAAAGTACTAGGAAGATTTTCTAATGACCTTAACAACATAGTTCCTTTAGCCATTAGCTTTGCAAAGAGAAACAATGAAACACAATTTATGTCTGCTAATGTTGTTTCTCTACTAGAGCCATTACCTAGACATTATTCTTTACATATTCTTTAAGTACTCACATATACCTAGTTCTGTTTTAAAAATAGATTAGCTGACACTCATTTATCTTTAACTCTGGTATTTTCAGTGAGAGGTTTTCATTATATTTTTCATAGCTCTGCCGTTTACTGAAGAAAAAATGCAATCGCATATACAATCTTAAATCCTGCTACGGTCAGGTCCTTGGTTTAAAAAGGATTAGAGTTTCAGAGATTGACATTAATTGACACAATTCTTGATCTACTTACTAATCTATGTATTTAATAAAGACTTCTTACAAGAAAGGCAGAATCTTCTGAAAAATACAGAAAAACTTCTAAGATTTCAGAGTGTCATTGCACTTAACCCAAGAGATGATACCTTTGCTTCACAGGCACAAAATGTGGTAGGAAGGATTTAGTCATAGAGAGATCCAGAAAATGAGAACAACTAACTGATCAAACCAACAGTCTTGAATCTAAAAGTTCTCACACTGAGTTGAAACCCTCTCTTAGAATGTCTTTCCCCAATCAGATAAGCAGGGTGCTGGACTGTTTCTCTGTAACAGTCCCCCTAGGCATCTGTGCCTATGACCTCTTCCCTTCTTGACTTTGAAATCTGCCCTCCAGTCTCAGTTACCACAGATACAAGATTTGCTCTACTCTGTATTACACTGAACCAAACATTTTTTTGAATGTTGAGTAAGCAGTGAGTCTCTCAGGAGAAGATAACTGTCTGGCAAAGAAATACACTACATTCGGGGGAAGAAAAGCATTGCTAGAAATATTCATCATAATTAAGAAACTGAAATAGCAATGAAGAAATGAATGAACGGTCATGATGAATTCCTTAATAAAAGTATCATTATACCCCATGCTATGGCGCTTCTGTATAGATTTATCTATGGCACTAGACAGTTCGTGCCTTTTGTTGCTGTTATTATTATTTGTTGTTGTTGTTGCTTGCTATTATTCAGCATCCATTTTACCTTCTTTTGAGAAATTGCCTCCTCTTCTCTTGTTTGTAGCCCAGTGGGAGCTTTATTCAAAGTGTGTTGCCAGAGGGAGATGGATAAGGAAGCTTAGCATGTGGACACTCTCTTTTGAATCTGAATTGTGCATAAGAATGAAAACTGCAAATGTACCCCCAGGAGTCTAGAAAGCATCATACTTTTTACACTTTGGAGTCATTTTGGATTTATCATTTTCTGTGCCTGGTTCTCCAATCCTCTCATGGTTGCAATAAGCTTTCACATAGCCATTCAATAAATTCTGGTTTTGCTTAAGTTAGTTATATCTGTTTCTGGCAACTTAAACAACCCTAATAACTAAGTTCACATGTGACTAGAGGTCAGTGTTCTCATTATGCCTCTACAGCTCCCTTGAAACTTCTTACCCACCTCTCTTTGTCTCCCACTTGTCTCCTTTCCCCCCACTTCTTGCCCCTTCATAGTTGACCTGTGTTAGCTCCCTGCCCTGACCTGATTTTATCTATTTTAAATACTTGACCTTAGTCTGGTGACATCCTGAGATCCCTAACTTTTCCCTACCTGCACCCCTTATATTCTGAAATATGATGTCATTCACAGTATTTTTATCAGCCAGATCTTTGCCTTATTACTCTTTATTCAGTAATTATATAGTTTTCCCATTCTATTATATTACTCTTAATGCTCTCATTATTAACCAATAGTCTAATCTAATAAGATAAAGTCAAAATCATTTACATGAAAAATGAATCAGCATGAACTGCAAATTTAATTCCATCAGAAATAAGTATTTTCCAAACTGCTGATGGGTTATAACAAAGGCTAGGTTAATGGCTTCTTAATTTCAAAAATAAATAAAGGACAACAAGAGTCTCATGTCTGCCTTTTGAGATTATCCTTAGATAAATTTTGTGGTTGTATAGGAGGTTCAATAAAATTCTTATTTGCTTCTAAGAAAACTCCACGCCTACTCCCATAAGTACAATTATTTCTATATGTCTTCATACTGTGCATTTGTTTGATTTTAAAATAATTCTTACATTAAATACTTAGAAACTTGCTACAAAAAAACTTCATGCAAATTACTAATATGAAAATAAAAAATACTGTTTTATCATCCTTTCACCAAATAAATAAAAAATATGACTCAGTAATTCCAACAAAAATCTTAGATGAAGAACTACATGAATGAGTAGAAAGTGCTCTTTGGGGCCTCTGTTAATGAACATTCAATTATTTTTCAGGAAATAAAGATGGTAATTACATGAAAATGTGATTAATATTTAATGTGATTTTATTATGTTATTTAGGACCTAAAGTTATTGTTGACTGCTATTGTGTTCCTTCACAGTCTTAGTACAATGCAGAGGGTAAAGGCTAGTGACCTTCAAAGGGAAGAGAATGATGTGTTTCAGGGGCCCTGAACTCCAAACATAGAACACCAAGGGCAAAAATCAGAAAGTGCTAAAAGTAATTATAGAGGACAATCCTCACTGAAATTTACAGCACAGATTGAAAAACTATATCCATAGTTCCTAATTATCTCTGTAGGAGAACTTTCATCTCCAGCGACCAGAAATTTTAAATTCAAATTTTAGTATATGTAGGTCGACATAAACCCAGGAAAAAAAAAAAACACCTGATAATTGCAAAACTGGGAAATAAATTAAACTCACAGAAGTGATTTCAGCCAACAGAAATAGTGCAGAAGTCAGTTAGGCTAACAGAAATAGCAACTATCATTCCAAAACAAATTTTTAGAAACCTTCTTATATGTAATACAAGAAATGCTCTAATCTACCACTAAAAGAAAAGCCCATAAACAAAACAGCAAGGCCAGTTCACAATTAGTGACTTCTCACCTTTTAAATGTCAGTTTTGCAGAGTCCATATCTTTTCACAAGGAAACAACAGCCTCAAATGAATCATAAAGGTCAGTTGAAAGAAGAGAAAAAGGATTTGATGCATTTTTTCAATAGAGAAAGGTTTGGATCATTTGTAATCAAGGGGGATTTGGACAGGAACACAGGTGCATTGGCTGGATTAATTTAAAGAAAGAGATTTCTGTGCATGAAATTTCTGTGTCTTGTATCATTTTGAAAAATATTTTAAAATGAACACACCAAGAGTCTGGGCTACTTTATTCACAGAAATACTCAACTATTCCAATAAACAACCTGCACTATTCCAGGGAGAAGAGGAGGCTGTAATTATATGGTCAATGATATGATCAAGAGTAGGCACATATCATTCTTATTCACACAGAGAAGGCATACACTCTAAGAATATATTTACTAATTATAGACTGTGATGTAAGTGATCACAGTGATACAAAGGAAGTCACAAGAGTCCTTTATTCCTCAGCCTTGCCACTTTCCCCCTCTGCTTTCAGACTCCTATCCAGTAAGTACTGATTGCTCTGGGTCCACCGCAGTCCTCTCCAATCACGGAGAAATTTACCTTGATAAACACATGCATGGGAAAACTTTGCTTCACATCATGAGTAACCACTCTCAGTAACATTTATAAAACCTGCCTACACAGAGAAAGCAATACTTAAACAAAATGAATGCATTTCTATCACCTAATACCATAGTGAGGATATATATTTCCATAGAAGCCCTTTTTTGGCATCTGGACAATCAAACTATGCTGAAAAACAGTATTCTAAGTGAGACGAAAAAATATTTTTAGAACAACTTTCTGCTTTCTATAGACATTAAAAAGAACTGTGACACAATTTTTTTTTCAATTATAAAAATGCTATTATAAAAATATCAGTTTAGACCTGAGACTATTTCCTAGATGCTTGGTAAATGAATTGGTCTGCTTTCTCTCAATTATGCTGTATATCAACCAATGCCCAAATATCAGTGGCTTTAATATTTATTTCCCATTATGCCGGTGGTGGCAGTTCTGCTACCCTGCATGTTTCAGGCTGCAACAGTGTGGCGGGTCTGCCCTAATGCCTTCTCAGAGACTGGTGAAGGAACAGCTGGACCCAAGACGTGCTATTGCCTTTTCTTCCCCCTTAATGTTTATTTATTTATTTAGTTTGAGAGACAAAGAGTGCATGCGTGTGTGAGCAGGGTAGAGGCAGAGAGAGACTCCCACACAGGCTTCACACTGCTGTCAGTGTAGAGCTCGATGGGGGAGAGAGGGCCTCGATCTCATGGACTGTGAAATCATGACCTGAACCTAATTCAAAAGTCAGACACTTAACCAACTGACACACCCACGCACCCTGTCATGCTCTTTTCTTAACAAAGTGCAGGAATGGGAGAAGCAAAATGAAACCATGTGAGTGCATTTAAGGTTTCTCCTTAGAAGTACCATGTCACCTTATGTTCTGAGGAGTCAAAACAAGTTTTACCAGCAATCCTGACAACAGGGTACAGAAATACCCTGCCTCCAGAGGCTTCTCAACATGGTGTGGAAGGAGTCAAAACTTGAGACCAATGTTACAAAAATTAAACCTGTAAATAATTTGTTAGGAATGTGATCAAAAATTCACGATATTTTCTTGTCTTTTACAAGTCTCTCATGGTGGTCAGAAGCTCAGTCTTCCAGGTAACCAGCCTTGATAAGACTCTAAATCTGATGCTCATAAGTTTTGGTCTTGAGTAAACCCTCTCTGCCTAAGTTTTCTCATCTGAAAAATTAATTATTGTCCATCTCACAGATTTATTCTAGGTGTTTAATGAGGTACTTAATGTACAAATCTTGAATATCCTTTTAAAAGTTTTGAGTTACTTATACATTAATATGATTTCCATCTCTCCTTCATCCATCATCTCCACACATCATAGCACTTTGCTTTAATTCTGAAAAGTACAGGCAATGTACAATTTAAATAGTCATTTTTAATACTATTTTGCATAAATCACTCTTGTCCTTAATCAAATAAAATGACCTTATTTTGTTTTTATCATTTGTCACATTGTCCCTGAGAATACATAAGATCTGAAAGCAATTAATCTGGGAAAGGAGTGAAAAAAATCCATAAAAAACATGCTGTAGAGGTAAGTCTAAGTTAATAGGTCATTTTAAGTTCTGATGGTATTTCTAATGTTCATGGTTTTTTACAAAAGCAAATTATCCAAAACAGTGAAGGTTATAAACACCATCCTTAACCTGTTCTCTCTAGTGCAAGTCTCTACATGTCACTATATTTATTTCACTCTAAGTAGCTTGATGGTTATGGATATACTGTTGAGATATCTAAATGAAGAAAATGTTATATAAGTTACATGATCCTCATATACTTTTGGGAGGATCTACATGTTTAATATGGAGCTGTTTCCCAAAGATAAGAGGCCACTTTTTTTTCTTTTATTTATTGAGAGAGAGAGAGAGAGAGAGAGAGAGAGAGAGAGAGAGAGAGAGAGAAAGTGGTGCACAAGCAGGGGAGGGGCAGAGAGAGAGAATCCCAAGCAGGCTCTGCTTGGGCTCTGCAGAGCCCTATGTGGGGCTTGAACTCATGAACTGAGAGGTCATGACTAGAACAGAAATCAGGAGTGGGACACCTAATCGACTGAGCCACCCAGGCACCCCAGAGGCCACATTTTAGAAGCCAAAAGTGTTTCCAAAACACTAAAAGAAAGCTTAGAACATATTATTAAATGAAAATTTCTAACCAAAATCTTAGTATTACTTTTATTCATTCACGTCTTCATTGATTAAGAAAATGGTCCTAACCATTATCAGTTAGTGAAAGAGGAGGGAAATATCTCTCTTCCAATGAATCTGTGGCATGGAACAGTCTAATGAGGTCCCATAAACCCATCAAGAGTCCAACAAATGAAGATGTACGCACAATGGGCTATTTACTAGCCATCAGGGATGCCTTGGTATATAAAACAGACATTGGAAGTGATAAATAATTACAGGGGAGTAAACATATTATACAAAGTTAGGACCCAGAGATAGCACATAGACTCGAAATCATCCTTAAAGACTTCCTTAAATAGACCAAAAATATAGGACTCACATTATGAAGGATAACACATCACCATACTCGATTTTTTTGGAAGTAATAACTTATCAAAAATTCTATAGTGGGCATAAAGAACACTTTTGACATTTATTTTTTACTTATTTGGATTTATCCAAAATTATTCATCTTAGGGAAACAAGGTGGTGTTGTATATGAAGACCTGCTGCAAAGGAGTTAATAAAATGGGGGTGAAGATGATTGTGATTGGGTTTTTGATAAGGAAATGGAATATATTGTGGGTAAAAGGATTCTTCTGAGACAGAAGAGCAAGACTCCCCCAAACTACCAGGTGCTGAAGAATACAACAGGTCAGAGAACTTATAAAACTGGAACTATGTGTCTGGAATCTCTCTGACATTTGATTGACACCAATAATAATTAGAATATAATTTGGAATGCTTTATATTTTTGATTCTTTGGATTGTGTTTATTTGCATAGACAAAGACACTTGGTACCTATATTTGTAATATTTTTTATTAACTTATAATAGAAACAGGATAATAATTAACACGGTCACCTTGATATTACTTGCTTTTCAAAAGATGTACACTCCCATTTGAGTGACTACATTCTGGCTGTAAAGCAAAACACAATGAGTTGCCAGAATTGCAATAAATTGTTACATTTCTGGTTTCTTAAATGTGTGATAGCCTAATTAACTTAAAGTGAAAAATACTGAGATGATTTCAGCTAATGATAAGACATTGTTGCCTACAAACAAATGTATTTCAGCCATGATTACTTAATTTTGCAAGGATTTTTGTTATTATAAAACTACTATTGCATCATGATAATCAAGTTTCTAAAAGAAACCTATTAAGTTTCAATTCAGTAAGAGAATAAAGGAATATGAGAAAATAAAACTCTATTAAGAATGTGATTATGTCACATTAATTCTTTGTTTTCAAGGCTTTTTTGGAGTTTAATTCAGTATTCTAAAGTATTTTTAAAATAGTTTGTATATGGAGATGATTCCTCTCACAGCGAATGTTTTCACAATAGTTATTTTTCCTGTTTCCATCAGTTTATATCACTAGGCTAATAATATATAAATATCTACTAGCACAGATACATGTATAGAAAAAGGATATAGGCAGCAAAGGCCAAGAACATTAATTTTCTTAAAGGTCCACTGTCACCTACAGCTTGATTTTACTTGGGTTTATGACCTGATTTTCATTAAATTCTCATTCATTTTTTTTCCAAGGCACAGGGGCCAGGAAACTACTAATTTTCATGGTGTTCTGAATTATCTCAAAAAGGTTACTTTAGCTCCTTTCAGAGATTACTAAATAATTTATTATATACTTTTTCAGTAAAACGTCTACTGTGCAGTTGTGCTATTTCAACCTTGAAACAATGTGAAGTACATAGCCCAGTACCCCAAACATTCCTCACTTGAGGAGTAGAATGAGGCTCATTGTTGAGATTTTCAAGAAACTTTTTAGAACCAGTACATGCCATTTGCCCTTGCTCCATACTTGGCAACAAGCAGAGGTGTCTTTACCTCAGCAAATTATTTCAGATTTGTTTGCTTTTCCTGAAATTGCTTAGAATTTGTGTATTTTAATGTTTAAATTTTGTAAAAGCACTAGCATATATTTCCTCATCCAGTTCATTTATGTATGTGTGTGTCTGTGGACGTACAATTGTCTGTGTGAGTATACATATGTGTATGGACTCTTTTCTGCTTCATGCCCTTTGACTCCACACACCTACCTCATCATCTTAACCACTTTATTCATTATCCACTTCTCTGTTACCACTCTGTGTTATGTGAAAGACTCTAAATATAATAACTTGTTTATTTCAAAAGCTACTTCTTACATACAATGATTTGATTGAAGTATTTTAAACATGAAGCTGGTGAGCTGCATTGAATCAACACGAGCAGCCTATTACATGAAGGTACAACGAGATGTCAACAGTTGGAATACGAAGAATAAAGTGGGTCTATTTGGAAGCAGAAGTCAAAACGAAGATCCAAAATCAGAGTAGTAAGTTTGAACAACAGCCAGGGTTTTAAGACCAAGTAGTGTTAAGAAGGGAACTATAGACACCAGAACAGGATTGTTTGCATTTGCTTATAAATGGTGTTATCCTCATCTGTAAAACTGGGCTGGTTTGCTTTCTCTTATGAAGAGCAGGATGTGTTTACAGGCAGGACCAAACTGGGAGACAAACACACTAGTTAATCTCCAACAATGATCCCGTTTTTAAAGAGCTACCATTGCTGCATTCCCATTCCCTAACTAGACAAATACACATTTCACTGTAGTTCACATAATACAACCAAGAAACGTTCTAAATTTAAGTATAACCATCTTATTTCTCTTTCCCAGAACTTTTCGGAAACCACATTGCTCCAGTTCTGTGTAACATTGGAGCGAGTTTCAAACTCTACCTTTTTTTTCATTTTCTATATCTACCTTTTTTTTCATTTTCTATATCTAATAACCAAGTCATATAACTTCCTCTCCTAAAAGTTTCTGACAGAGTTACTCCTTCTACTTTATTCAGCATTCTACTTTTGAACTCATCAAAATACACTGAAATTATATATATTTCTGTCATTCTGTAGCCTCTGGAAAAATGTGAAGATCTGTAGAACCAAGGTAATGTTTTATTCCCTTTGTGGTTGGCATTGAAAGCAGAGGTGAGGATAAATGAATGATTAAATGATTCCTTTTCATTTACAGAGTTACTATTTTGGTCCAACCATGGAAGAAATGACATGGGTTTATTTCAACAAATATTTATTCAGGACTGTGCATGAGCCTAGGACATGGGGATACACCCCTAAACAACCTAGATGTGGTTCTCTGTCCCCAGCACATCTCCCCAGGCTTCTATAATTATCTTTCCTTGCTCTCCAAGGTATCACTCACTGCCATGAAGTACCTCTATGTATTACCGATTTCTGAATTTTTCCTTACAGCTCTTTCTTGCTCTAGCTAATTCTCTTAACTAAAATGTTCTTATGTACAACTCTACCAAGTAATTAATGATTTAACATTTTAACTCAAAAGTCATTTTTTGAGAGGAAAAGCCTTACTTAATTAACCCCACCTCAATCTCTTCTCTTATTTATACCATGTTCATCCAACGTGTTTATACAAAATAATCTGTTCCTCCCAAGATTATAGCTAGATCTGGAGTTAAATTATTCTGAGGTAGAAATTATATATTATATTATTCCCATTGTGAAGCCAGAAACAACTATGCTAACCATTTTTTTAAAAAAATAGTTTTGTCAAATAGCTTTATTGTCAAAAAAGCTTGATATTTTTGTTATAATTGTTTCAAAAAGGCTGAAATCATGTACCATTTGTATTCTCCACTAGTGTTTCTCGGTACCAATCTAAATTCTAATAAGAAAACACATATAAGAGGAAACTAAAATAAATATAATGGATTAAGTTTTAATAAAACTTTCATTTTAATAAAAAAGTCAAGTGATTTGCTGGAAAAACTGCCATATTCTCTTGGTAGGGTCTCCCTGGTTTGTGTCTAAAAGTCAGTAGCTTTGAAAATTCTTATCTGGGTTTCACTTTGTTTTCTTTCCTTTTAGGTATTAGGTTATACTTATACAATGAGTGATAGTTATAGAATTAAGATTCCATTGCAATGGTATAATTATTTTCTTACCTTGAAAAAAGGTTTTTATGTTTTTTATGATATTTTATAGCTATTAAACAAAAAAAGATTAAAGTTCACTAAGAAATCTGCAAAGCCTTTAAATTTTAAACTTTTTTTTTTTTAAACAGAGAAAGAGGGAGAGAGGAGCACAAGCAAGGAAGGGGTCAAAGGGAGAGAGAGAACCTTAAGCAGGCTCCATGCTCAGTGCAGAGCATGATGCAAGACTTGACACAGGACCCTGAGATCATGGCTTGAGCCGAAATCAAGAGTCAGATGCTCAACCAACTGAGCCACCCAGGTGCCCCAGTAAACTTTATATTTGAGATTAAAGAAAACTTTTAGAATAACAGTATTTCCAGAAACTCTGTTTATAATTTTTTTAAATATTTTTAATGTTTATTTATTTTTGAGACAGAGAGAGACAGAGTGTGAACAAGGGAGGGGGAGAGAGAGAGGCAGACGCAGAATCTGAAACAGGCTCCAGGCTCTTAGCTGTCAGCACAGAACCCTATGCGGGGCTCAAACCCACAAACCGCGAGATCATGACCTGAGCCAAAGTCGGACGCTTAACCGACTGAGCCATCTAGGCACCCCTGTTTATAATTTTCATACTTTGAAAACAATGACTACTTTATGAATTTCTAAAGGACTCATCACTGTTATAATATAAACCCACCTTTTCTTTTGCAAAGTATGGTAGGAAATGTATAATAAATGAAGTATATATATATATATTTTAAAAAGAATAAACATTTTAACTAAGTCTACATAAGCAAGTTCACTTTTCATGATGAAGTGGTTCAACAAGAAATGGCATAATACTCTTTGAAATCTACTGATAAATATTTTCAATATCATGGAAGCAAATAATTTTGTTCATATATCTTGATTAAACTTTAATTGCTATGTTACCAAGCATGTTCAACTTTTAGAAAGCACTATTTCCTGTAGTGCTTCATTGTCATCTGAAAGTGCTGAAAGAAATGAACTGCCCACCTAGTTATTATAACTTGTGAAAATAATCTTCAAATGTGAAGCGGAGGGAAAAGGGGGCAGGAGAAGATGTTGATTCCCAAATAGACATAAGTAGAGATAAGTTTTTACTATCAGACCAATATTAATGAAATATTAAAAAGAGTTTTTCAGAGAGAAACATGGAAAAGAAGGAAGGAAAGAGAAGTAATAAGAAGAGTAAATATTCAGGTAAATATCAATCGTTATTGGCTATACAGAACAATAAAAATAAAATTTAATGATTCTTAAAATACATATGGAAAATATATTCAAGGTAGGTGGTGGCAGCATGGATTTTTGGTCTCCATAAATACTTCCATTAAAGCAGACAGAGCAACTAGATGAAAGCACAAATCTAAATACCACATGTTCAACAAATTACTGGTAATGGTATTATATGTATATACCACATTTTCTTTATCCACTCATCTCTGGATGGGTATTGGGTCTTTCTATATCTTGGTTATCATAAATAATGCGGCAGTGAACCTAGGACTACAAATATCTCTTTGAGATCCTGATTTAAATTCTTTCAGATAAATACTCAGGAGTGGGATTGCTAGACTGTATGGTAATTCTATTTTTAATTTTTTGAGGGACCTCCACACATCTTCCATAGTGACTGCACCATTTTACATTCCCACCAACAGTATAGGAGGGTTCCAATTTTTCCACATCTTTGCCACCATTTGTTACTTGTTGCTTGTTTGGATTATTTTTTATAATAGCCATCTGAACAAGTGTGAGATGATACCTCATTGTGGCTTTTACCTTCATTTCCCTGATAATTAGTGATGTTGAATACTTTTTCATATATCTGGTGGCCATAAATATAGTTTTTTTTTTTTGAAGAAATATCTATTCTGATCCTTTGTCCATTATTTGTGGGTTGTTTTTTTGTTTGTTTTGGTTTATTTGGTTTTTTTTTTTTTTTTGGCTAATGAGTTACTAGAGATTCTTACACATGTTTCAGATATTAACTCCTTATCAGGTAGATGCTTTGCAAGCATTTCCTCCAATTCCACAGGTTGCCTTTTCACCTCTTTTGATTGTCTCTTTTGTTGTGCAGAAGCTTTTTAGTTTGATGTAGATGAACCCTGAAGACATTATGCTAAGTGAAATAAGCCAGGCAAAGAAGTACAAATGCTACATGATTCCACTTATATGAAGTCCCTAAAATGGTCAGACCCAGAGAAGTGAAAAGTAGCATGGTGGTTGCCAAATGTTGAGGTATGGGGAAATGGGGAATTGTTACTCAATGGATGTAAAGTCTCTTGTATACAAAATAAATAAGTTCTAGAGATCTGTAGTGCAACAGGTCCAATAATTAGCAGTATGGTATTGTGCAGTTTAAAATATGTTGAGGACAGACCTCATCTTAAGTATTCTTATAAGAAAAGGGAAGGGGAGGGGAGGGGAGAGGAGGAGAGGAGAGGAGAGAAGAGAAGAGAAGGGAAGAGAAGGGAAGAGAAAAGAGATGAGAAGAGAAAAAAGAAAAGAAAAATCTCACAAAAAATATAAGGAAATTTGTGGAGGTGATGTATAGTTACTATCTTGGTTGTGGTGATGATATCACAGGTATATGCATATGCCCACACTCGACATGATGCATTCATTAAATATGAGCAATTTTTTGTATATCAACCATACTTTGATAAAAACTAAAATAAAAAAGTAATCCTTAATAATCAAACACTGTAACTGGGTATCTACTTGGTGACAACCTCACAGAGAAGAAGAATGACTCCAAGTGACTTTAGAAGTTTTTTGCCATTACCTAGTAGAATATTCTTTATGGAAAAACCATTGAAAATTAGGAAAAAAATAAACTGTTTTTGGAAATCATAATAATGTTGGTGCTGATGGTACTGATTTAATGAGACTCTTTTATGCATATTGTGGGATAATCAGATAAGTTATAAAATGTTAAGATGTGAAATTTCTGGCAATGCTGAAAGATGTAGATGTAATATTGATGAACTTAACTAAAATTCCTGTAGTCTTCATTCTAAACAGGAAGTATAACTATAAATGTGAAATGAGTTTTTTCTTTAATGTCTGTGTGTGTGTTTCTGTGTGCATGTGTATGTGTGTGCCTGACTGGCTCAGTCAGTAATGTATACGACTGTTGATCATGGAGTTGTGAGTTCCAGGCCTACATCAGGTGTAATGCTCACTAAAAAAAAATAAAACTATTTTTTATCTTTAGAAAATGCTAGGGAATCACTTTAGTCTTTTGAATACTCGTTTAAAGGTAAAGAATCAAGGAGTTATCCTTTTTCTTTCCATACAATAATAGTAACTCAGTGTAACCAAATACATAATGAAAGAAATTTCTTTTGGAATAATTCCAGCCTATAAGCAAAGAAAAGAAATGACAGGAAGTAGATTACCAAATTATCACAGCTATCTAACTATTTATATATATTCAGTAGCTGTTAGCATCACAAAAGAAAACAAGACAGTACTTTTGATGGACATGCAGAGTCACCCATGAATAAATCTTTAAACATTTCCACCTGAATTTGACCACGCCTCTAGATATAATTAAACATCTTCAGGAAATACAAGGAACAGAGAAGCATGTTAAATGATACCACAAGGTGCAATCACCAAATTGCAGAACTTGTGAAACATTATAGGACAAATGACCCAATTTTTTCAACAGATAAAATGCAAATGGAGATGGGGAATATATTAGGAGAGACTCTAAATTAAGAGACCTAGGGATATATCAAAGAATCCCAATCTTTGTCTCCCATTTGGATTCTAATTCAAATAAATCAATGAAAAGAAGTATAAAAGAGCAAATTCTGTAAAGAAAGAATTATTCCTAGATTGAGGTTAAAGAACTGGAGAACTACATTTGGCGATATCATGATCTTGTGGCTATGTTTTTTTTTAATATTAAATATTTGCAGGTTAAATGATATGTCTGGGGATTTGCTGTAAAACAATCCAGGGAGTAGGAGGAACATGGTGGAGAAATAGAAAGAAACAATATGGTTGTTCACTGATAATATATAAGAATACACACACACACACACACACACACACACACACACTGGAATATTACTTGGTGATCAAAAAGAATGAAATCTTGCCATTTGCAACAATGTGGATGGAAACAGAGTGTATTATCTAAGCAAAATAAGTCAGTCAGAGAAAGAGCGATATCATACAATTTTACTCATAAATAAAATTTAAGAAACAAAATAGATGAACATATAGGAAAAGATGAAAAATAAAATAAAAACAGAGAGGGAGGCAAAACATAAGAGAGCCTTAAATACAGAGAACAAACTGAGGGTTGGTGGAGGGATGTGGAGTGAGGGGATAGGCTAAATGGGTGATGGACATTAAGGAGGGCATTTGTTGGGATGAGCACTTGGTGTTTCATGTAAGTGACGAATCACTAAATTCTACTCCTGAAAACACTATTATACTATATGTTAACTAAGTTGGATTTAAATTAAATAAAAATATATATTCTATATTATATATAATTACAGATTAAATATTTGTATATATGTAATATATATTTGTAATTATATATAATTTAATATGTCACTTATTCTATGTCCAAACTGACATTTCTCGACAGTGAAGAAAGAACATTTTTTCTTCAAAAAATGGAGTTAATTGGATATTCATGTGAAAATAGTTGAATTTATTCACTAATTTGCAGCACACAAAATATTCAATTCCAGAAGTATTAACATTTAAATGTGAATGGAAAATAAACAAACAAAAAGCCACTTCTAAGGAAACCTGAGAGTACGTCTTCATAACCACAGATGGAGTAGGCAATCACTTCTTTAACAGGACAGGAGCAGCACAAATCATCATGGATATGAAGCCTTCTTGTGGACGTGCAGCCTATGCTCTCCTCACAGATGAGGAAATCAGAGTGCAGAAAGTATAAGAGTTTGTTCAGGCTCAACACCTCCAGAAAGCTGAAAATCTAGTATTAGGACTCCAGTTTTCTGAATTCATTTTTAGATAGTTTTGAGAACCATTACACAATAAGACTTAATAGGATGCACTTTTACTTTTTCTGGTGTTTATGGCATTTTATAGGTCCCAGGCAACGTTCTAAGCATTTTACATACACTGATGCATTTAATCTTCACAACAACTCAATGAGACGGGCCTTTTTATGATTACGTGTATTTTACAGACAAAGGAACAGCACTGAGACCTTTAGTAACTTTCCCAGAATCACATGGCTAGTAAATAAAAGCTAGGATGCTAACACAGGAAGCCTGAGTCCAGAGCCTGCATACTTAAACATCATCTTTTACAAGCACTGGAGGCTACAATTTCAATTTCCCCATTTTTAGTTTCAATTCAAATAAATTAGAAATTGCAGTATCTAAAAATGTTCTCGAGGTTTAATATTCTGATCTTTTGTCATCTATTTTTTAGATGGTTGCCAAACTCTTTAAATTCAAATCCGCATGTCCCCGAAGCCCTTCTTAAAAAATTCTTACAATACTGTATCCCTTTTAAAATTCATGTAGCACTTGATGTTGTGCATTAAAGCATGCCTTGTCTTATATTTTCCACCTTCTATAGTAGGTTATTTCACGTGTTCATATTTTATTCCATGACTGCAGTGAAGAACTCATAATACTTTATCCTTTTATGGTACTCGATCTGCATTATTTTATGCCTCATACTGTACCTGTTAATATCGTATCTGCTATCACTTGCATGTTTTTACGCAGACATATTTACATCACAATTAGAAAATATCCAAGACCAGCCATCTATTTTATTGTATTATTTTACTACACTTTCCTTTTATTTTATTTTGACGTAGCTGTGTTTCCATGCCCCTTTAGTGCTTAATAGACAGACAGCTAACAGAATTCCACACAGACAGTTAAAAGAATAAATGTTCATGTTACATATAGTATTCTGAAATCAATTCACAAGTGACTTTCAGACATTTTATTCACAAGTTTGAAGTTAATTTGAGATACTGTAGTCTGTCTGTCATTAGGCTCAGCTTTGCTCCAGGGAATAAGTTAGAACGAACAAGATCCTTCTAAGTGTCGCTCGGGAGTTTCCAGTGATGGTCTTAGTGAAGAAATTGACGTGAACAGTATTTACCACTGCTTTCACTAACTTAGGTTCAGTGATTGGGTCACATGAATAATTTCAGAGATAGAAAGAAAACTCCCCAGGCTTTCTGTCATTTGTGGGACCATGTATCTCCCTGGCCAACAGACCCCCAGTTCTATAATTTACTTTATCATGGAAGTTTGCTAATTAGCATTTGTTTACAGCATATTAAGTAGCTCCATTTAATTACTAAAAACCCGATATGCATATTGTTCTTCGCAGTCCTCAGAGCATTCTTTTTAATACTAACTATCTGAGAACAGTGGAGGATATGGATGAAGATGAAGGTTTCAGGAGAGGATTAAGACTTCCCAAACAATTAGCAGATATTATATGCATACTTTGGATCGTAAAGATAACTTACAGTAATTATAAAATATGTGAGACGGATGTTCCTAGACTTTTGACTTCAGGAAAACATGGTCTCTTTAATAGCCAATACATTATAAGATTTCCTTAGATGTAAATGAGATTAATGAAACGAATTATCTCACATCCATGAAAGATGCTGGAAAGAAAGTTTTAAATAATCTCTTTGAAAATTTGAGTGAAAATTACATATATATATAAATATTATTACTAAAGTCTACTGGTGTAAAATGGCAACATATTTCTGTCAACCACAGAAACAGTAAATCAAAATGAATTTCCTGAATATCATCTCAGAAGTAATTCTTTACACCTCCACTCACATATACCATTCAAGACCCCTCATGGGCCTGTGAATAGATTTTTGAAAACAAATATAATGGTCATGTAAATATAACATTTTGCAATTGATAACTACTTTGAATATCTGGACAATATACTATTTGTTGGGAAATTGGTTGTTTAAAATACAAGGATATGTTGGACATTTCCTCAGTGGAAAAAGAAAGCTGGAATGGCAGGTAGTTTCCAAGGAAGAAAGACTCAAAAGTTTACTAACTCAAATTTCAGCTAATTTGAAAGATTAACTTATGATATGCACTCTGAGAAGTGAAAGCTTTGTCAAACTATCAAGTTGAAGAAGTATGACGACACTATTCTCTTTAGAAATTGAGGCAAACACTAAAACTTTTTCTTACTTATTTATTGGAACAAATGGTAATACGTTCATATAATGGTGCCTTGCTAAAAGTGATCTTTAGTACTGGCAGCATTCTTTGGATGTTTTCTACAAGATTTAGAAAGCCCCACAGGGTCTGTGCACTTCTCAAAGGGTTTTGCAACAGACTGCATTATCCAACATGATTATTTGTACTCATCATGTCAGTCCAGGCTGTCAATCTGTCCTTACTAGATGATCAGACATAGCATCTAATTTGTACCTAAAAGTATCTGCACGAGAATAATAGTTACCAAAACGAAGTAGAATGGATATAATGGTAGAACTAATGTATCCGTTAGAGAAAACATCATCGAGGAAGGCTGCTATGCTCACTCTCCTTGTTTCACCAAGCTTTTAGTGGTACTGTTAAATAATAAATATTTGAACATCATCCGTGCATCTGAGTAGCCTCAGAACTCAGTGTTTTTCACTTAACATTTTCCCAAGGCTTTCTTTTTCTTCATAATTTTTAGATGTGATCTGAAATGTCTGAATGGAAGGATTGAAAGAAAAAAAATCACATCTCTAAAAGTCATTATACTCAAGATGTGAAGGGAAAGGGCTTTTAAAAAAACAGTCTGCTTTTTTGTTTAAAATCAGTAAACCTATAAATGTATCAACTATACAGAGAGATTGATTTGTTTCTGGTGTTTGTGCTTTTAAGAATTAAAACAAACTTGATATAAATGGTAAGCTACAGTCATGAACACATTATTATAATTGCTATGAAAGGTACTTACTGAGTTTTGCTTTCTGAACACCTGGAAAAGATCTGTTCTTACTATAATGTGTTTTGGGTATTTTTAAAAAAAATTTTTAACATTTATTCATTTTTTAGAGACAGAGAGAACAGAGCGTGAGGAGGGGAGGGGCAGAGAGAGAGGGAGACACAGAATCCAAAGCAGGCTCCAGGCTCTGAGCTGTCAGCACAGAGCCAGACATGGGACTCGAACTCACTGACTGCAAGATCATGACCTGAGCCAAAGTCGGACACTCAACCAACTGAGCCACCCAGGCACTCCTCGTTCTTATTATAAGTTATGAATTATTTTCAAAATAATTCAAAGCATTGTTTTCATATAGTTTATTTTGATTAAAACTATTATAACAGTTATGAATTAATGAAGATTATTTTGTTACAATTGCTCTAAAGCAGTGATTGTTAACCAGTAGTGATTTTGGCCCTCAGAGGACTTTTGATAGTATCTGGACACAGTTTTGTTTGTCACTACTGGAAGGGGGTGCTACTGGAATCTAGTAGGTACAAAGAAGTCAGGGATGCTGCTAAACATCCTACAATACAAAGGATGGCCCCCCCAAAAAGGCTCAATGTTTCAGTACTGCCAAGGTAAGGAAACACTGTTCTACATTGCTATATACGGTTCACCAAATATTGCAAAACATGCATACAGGCACCATGTTACTTGATGACAGATAAATATATTACTACAACAACAATAAATAAATATAAAATATTCAGCAAATAGCTTGGAACAACTTCACTAACTCTGAGTATAATCTTTATTCCCAGAGGACCTCACCCAAATCAATGTCCTGGCTAGAATAGAAAGTTAATAATTGACAATTAAGTGAAGAAGTGAATGAACCTCTCATCAGTGAGAGAGAATTAAGGTACATATTAAATAGCATGCTACATAATGAAACCATAACAGCAAATCAAATAATAGTTAACAAAGAAAAGATATTCTTCTGATGCCAATCTTTATTACACTGAACACAATATCATATTTCTATACACTTGGTTTCATCAGTATGACATTCAAGACCATTCACAACCTAACATCAATCTTACCTCCCTCTACTCTTCTCCATGAGCCCACTTCATCCACAGAGTGGATCATTCACTTCTGCCTGAATTAGGACTCCAGGTTCAATGTTTAATCCACCTGGAATTATTTTTCCATACCTGCCCATGCTTTTAACACTGATCTTAAATTTTGCCTAACACTGATTTTAAATCTCTCTCTTTCTCGAGTCATCTCCCATCACACCTGTAATCACTTTAACCAATCTCTTGTTCTCAGCAATTACTGACTCTACCATTATGGACTGCCTGTACCATCTATTCAAAATCTGTCTAGAATCTTACAGCCAAAAAAAAAAAAAAAAGGAGAGAGGACTTCTCCTAGCACTAGAGTCCGCAATATCTATACACATTTTTTTTTTCTTTTAAGCCCAAGGTATATACCACATGCAGGTAAGGTTCTAAGTACTTTAGAAACATATGAGTTCTACATTACAGTCTGAACTGAGCACTATTGTTTCTATTTTACAGAAATGGATTCTCAGTGATTTACTTTTCAAGTTACTCAAATACATGTAGCAAAGAAGCTAACTGCTCATTGAAGATGACAACTGGCTTTTACGGCTGCTGGTGGGAATAGCTGTCCAGCCCCACTTGCATCTCGCCATGTCAGTGGCACGTAAGCGGGTAGAAATAACCCTACTTCCAGGCTTGAACTACAAAACTGCCAGAGCCTCATCCTCCTTCACTTTTCACCTGTCTGCTGATATGACTACTTTCTAGGTCTATGGTAGCCACTCACTAAAAGAACTTCCTACGGCTTGGTCCCTGGATGAAAGAGAACAGAGCCTCCTCCCCCAGCCCATCTCTTCTTCAGGGTATTGACTGTATTTTATGTGAAGAAGAAATAAAGGTCTATTAGGTTAACTATTGAACTGTCAGGGTTTATCTGATCGTGAGGTTGGCATTCTCTAATTAACATACTAGGCAATATTTGACCTATGAGAAAGATCAAGTAAGTTGAAAAGCCTACTTTAAGTACAAATGGAATAGATAATAAGGACTGTTTGTTGAAGTCTGTCCAGGACAATCCTGGTTTACACCTGATTTCACAGCATGATCATTAATAGTACTTCTTTTAACTCTCAGAGGTAGCCTGGTTTAGATGGTGATGTGTTACAGTTACTCTACTGATATATGAAAAGAATTGCTGGCAAGAATCAGTAGTGAAAATAATTATGGTCAGAATATGTTGAGCTTGATATCCTATACCACCATTTATGTAGTGTAAGGCAAGCTAAGTTCTTTGAGCTTTAGTTCCTACCCAGCAGCATAGGCATAAATACTCATATTACTTACCTCTCAGCATTGTTGTATGGAAGAAAAAAAAAAAACGAATCTGTGGTTAAAGAGCTTTGAGAATTATGGAGTACTGGGCAAATATGAAGTGATTAATAAGACGAAACTATGAGAGGGTGCCATTTTAGGGGCTGTGACAGAAGTTGCCCACAAATAAAATCTTTCTTTAATCTAATATATCATTTACTCTAACCTTTGAAAAAATATGAGCTAATATTTGATGCTTATTAAAGACTAGACTATTTAGACAAAAATTAAACCCGGCCTATTGAATAACCATCTCTGGGGTATCTGACTTTGGAGAGACTGAATACCTAGTTGCCTTACAAGGAGACCACAGTGCCTTCTCTGTACGTCAACCCCAAACTGTAACTACTTGCTATCCAGGGGACTTGTAACTGCTCCTTCTCCTTCTTTATCCTCCTCCTCCCCTTTCTCCCCTTCCATTCTTTCTTCTCCTTCTTCCTTTCTGTCTCCATCTTCTTGTGTTGCTCTTTCAATGGGAAGAAAAAGGCCTTTAGTGAAATTCATCTGTTCTTCCAACTATCCAAGCACTCATCCAACACTTTGTCATTTACCATGGAAGTATCAACACTCTGCTAAGTGCTAAGAAGTTTAATATAAACATAAATAGTCAAGGTTCTCAAGGCACTGAGCCTAAGAGAGGGAAGAAACAGATGCCAGTTCCAAAACAGTACATATAGAAACATAACTGAAAAGAAGATATGTGCTAGAAAGAGAAATAAAACATTCCCACTATGTTTGAGGGATCAAAGTAGGTTTCCTTAAAGTAATGATATTTAATCTGCAATGTGAAAGATGAATAGTCAAATGAAGGGAGTGAAGAAGTGGGGAAGTGAGGTGAGATGGTGGGGAGCTTAGTAGGGAAGGACATTCCACACTGTCTCATATAGCATGTGCAAAGGTCCAGAGGAGAGAAAGAATATGACTTGTCCGAAGAACTGTGAGAAATCAATTTAGATGGAACACATGGGAGGGTGGTGATTTAAGTCTGCAGATGAGTGAGAAATAAATCACATAGGAACCTGTAGGCCACAGCAATGGTCTCTTTTTTTCTGAGAACAATGAGAAATCATTGAAAGTTTTTATTAGAGGGTGACCTCATTAGATTTGTATTTCAAAAAGATCACTCTGCATGCAAGATGATAGCTGAAGATAAAACACATTTGAAATCTATTACTCCTAAGGCCAGCTTCATAGACACAAGAATTTGTGCTTTGCTTCTTTCCTCTTACTCAGTATGGATCTCTAGGATCTTCCTTTCTACCACTGCATATCCATTACTTCCTTCATGATTAGGATTAAGAAAATCCACCAGATTTACTTTAAAATTAATGGTCTGTTCATCATGTTTCTTCTTTGACTTCCTTCAGCATTTGCAAGACATTTATAATGTAATGAAATTAATTTAATTCTATTTTATGTATTCTTTTTCTAAACTAGACTTTGCTCTTCAACAACAGAGACCTGTATTCAGGTTTCAGAGCAAGGATGATTTCTATAGATAAATTGTTTTTGCTTTGCATTCCTCCTACTATTAATAACTGACATCTTAAGTTCATAAATTATTGTGTTTTTGCAACCATCATAAGAGTGAAATAATCTAAAAATTAAAAAAAACATTATAAATGTTTATTTATAGTATGCATGTAATCAAGCCAGTGTAATCAGTAGAAATTTGCACTGATACAGACTGAGTCTCCAACCTCTGCATGATATTTTTCTACAAAAGAATACTTTATGCATGACCTCTCATAAAAATTGTCAGTATTAAACATTTAAAAAGTTTGTTTCAATTTTTGCATAATGTGTTTGAGGGAAAAATTTCCAATGACTAAACTTAGATTAAAAAATATTACAAATATTTCCAGTATTAACAAAACTTAAAATCCAACTTCATGAAATATTAAAGGAAGGCTATATTACTATTTCACCTTTTTAAATTTAAATTTTATTGAACAACTAAACTGAGATACTCTTTTATAAGGAGTTTTACCTTATAGAAATTGTGTTTTTTTAAAATTATTCAGAATAATTTCACAGCTGGATTCTGATTTTTTAAGAATCCCAGCTAATGTGAGTCAAAATGGACTCAATTGTGGTTTGCCCCAGAAAGCTCAGCAATCCTCCACGACGTGTCAGAGGCATGAATCCAGGGATAAAAAGGGATATCCTTTTTATACTGTGGTACAAAAGACATGTGGAAGAACTAAACACGTATAAAAAAATTAAAGTTAAGTTACAGCCAAGTTTCCCTTTCTGTAGAACACCCACAGGGTATGCTATGATTAGTGTTTGCAAAGCAGCAATACCAACAATCCATCTCTTCACCCAGTTCATTTATTTGAAATCAGCTGCTCTGGAAAACAGTGTGGAGGTTCCTTAAAAAACTATCAATAGAACTCCTCTATGACCCAGCCATAGCACTGCTGCGGATTTACCCAAGGGATACAGAAGTGCTGATGCATAGGGGCACCTGTACCCCAATGTTCGTAGCGGCACTTTCAACAATAGCCAAATCATGGAAAGAGCCTAAATGTCCATCAACGGATGAATGGATTAGGAAGATGTGGTTCATCTATACAATGGAATACTACATGGCAATGAGAAAGAATGAAATCTGGCCATTCGTGGCAAAGTGGATGGACCTCGAGGGTGTCATGCTAAGTGAAATAAGTCAGGCGGAGAAGGACAGATACCATAAGTTTTCACTCATAGGTCTAACAGGAGAAACCTAACAGAGGACCATGGGGAGGGGAAGGAGGAAAAAGAGGGAGACAAAGCACAAGAGACTCTTGAATACTGAAAACAAACTGAGGGCGGAAGGGGAAGGGGGAAAGGTAAAGGGGGGTGATGGTCATGGTGGAGGTCACTTGTGGGGAAGAGCACTGGGGGTTATATGGAAACCAACCTGACAATAAACTATAAAGTTAAAAAAAAAAGAAATCCCTTAATGTGTTCAATTATCATAGCTCCGAACGTATGATTAAGGGTATTTATCAGCTAACTATGACCTGGGAATGAGGACACAAAAATGGGGAAAAGAAGAGAGGGTGATTTTGAAACATGTGTCACAGCCTGGGGACAGAACTCTGCATGGGATCACACAGCACCAAAGTCTGAATGAGTCAACTGTGAAATGAGAGACAAAGGCATAAACTTTAAAGAAAATTGCACAGAAATGGGAGAGTAAGGAAACATGTCTACCTCACAATAAGGTCTGGGGCATTCCTTGATCATAATTTAAAAAAAAAGAAGAAGAAGAAAAACTAGAGACATTGTTTGCAAGAGGAAATAAGTATTTTTGTTTGTTTTTGTTTAATTGCTCTGGAGTAATGAATATATAGAAGGCTAAAACCCAAGGAAAAAGTACTATCTTAGTTATTCATTTATCTGTTATATGCCTTTAAGGCAAATGACCTCAGGAAACAAACTTTGCATTCAATAAAACATTTCTTGGGTTCATTAACATGTTGATAAAATGGATGGATCATTGAACTAATTCCTGGCACTTTTCCCCTGTTAAGGTATAGAATTTAGGAATCTCTGCCAACAATAAGAATAAAAAATCCAAGAGAGAGAAGTTAATCAAGCCTTTAGACTGTGACCTACTTTCAAAATCCAGATTAGAGTTCCAGTAATTTGAGCTCCACCTTCTCAGCACTCCTAGTTACTCTATGCATTGTAATTTTTAGGTTGGATTCAGCAACTTTTAAAATAATTTCTCATTTTACATGAATTTGAAAAGAATACAAAATATATTATTTAGAATTTCAATTCAGAAATTGATGATTATTTCATGGTAAAAGATGTTTTCTCCAGAGACACAGAATCTGTTTTATAATACAGATATATGGAACAATTGGTCTTAAATTTTCAGGTGTAGTAATGTAGTCAAGTGAGTAAATTTATCCTTCCTGGATCCATAATGGTTGACTTGCACTTGGTCTGAGGAACATTTCTATTTTTGCCAATAGTTTTATTAAAGACAGACAATGAAACCTGGCAAGGTAGATAAAGTTTTCTCTGCTACTTAGCCAGGCAGATGGCCTTGGGTATAGAAGACATTAACATGGAAAAAAACTTAAGCATTAAAGATGCTTAAGCTCTCATAAATGAGATTTTGAAATATTAGAATCAGTAAGAATATTTGCATACATGGCCTTGGAAATTTGGAAATCTTGAAGGGAGGTGACTTGAGGACTCTACAGCTAAGAAAGGAGTCATCCATAATAGGAAGTTTAGGAAGGCCATGGTTAACTATAGGTTAGAGCTAGGGAATGAAACAGCTGTTTAAAAAATAGTTTAGATTTAGATTTTCAGAGGGCAGATTTCTCCAGAGATCCATCTTCAGCCAATATTCTTTATATTTTTTCCTTGGGTCAGCTTTCTATAGCTTCAACACCATCTATGCTGACATACAAGCATACTTAGTCCAGATGTCTCTTGTTAATTTGGACCTGTGTATCCAATATTCTACTAGATACATACACCTCCATATCTTCAAGCATGCCTATCAACCTTAATACATCTACTCAGTCCTACATTCACTGTCTTACACAAGAAACCTTTTCCCTTAAGAAAGCAATATCCATCCTCCTAGTGATCTCTAAGACTATCAAACAGAAAACTCAACCCATAAAATGGGAATCATTCTTGATTCTTCTATCTCTCATTGTCTCTGTCTCACCCATTGTGCCAACTAGTTATTTAGTCTTATTGATCCTACTTACCTTTCCTGATTTTTCCTTCTTCATTTCCATAATTTGAAAGCTGAACTCTTTCAGTAGGCTTCAGAACATGTTCCATTTCTAGTTTTATGTCACACTAATCCATCTATCAACCTGCTGATGGATTATTTTCTCAGTAAAAGACAAGTCAACCTGCGACTTTCCAAGTTAAAATCTTTTCATGTCAAAACAGCCATTAATATTTCCATTTAGTAAATGCTGGGTTTCATCATATTCATAGCTTATTCTCAGTTTAAGAACATGCTTATAGCTTCCACAGAACTATAAGAATTCATATATTCTGTAAAATGTTTAATTTTTCCTGGTACTACTGACGTTTAATCTCTAATTCATATATAAAGATATTTAAATATGTAGTGATATGAAATGATTATTGCTATTTAGAAGAAAGTATTTAAATATGCATTGCTATCAAATAAAATAAGAGCTCCACCGATTAATGTGAGGACACAACAAAGAGAGGATCTAAGACAAATGATCGGAAATGAGAAATGATATCTTCTTAGAATTACAATTTAAATCTCTGCCTCTCAAAGCATAGTGATTTTGTGTCATAATTTTTTCCCTAGGAATTTTCTAAGCAAGGCACAAAATTTTTAATATTGATGTTCTCCTCCTCCATTGCATTCTTCTCAAAAGGAGAGTAATCAACTGAGTAGTGGGGAAAAAACAGGACTCTAAAAAATTAGCTATCATTCATTATTAAGTGAATGGGTGAATAGGACTCTTTTTTTTTTGAGAGAGAGAGAGAGAGAGCACAAGTCGGGAGGGAGGAGCAAGGGAGAGGGAGAGAGAAAACCTTAAGCAGGTTCAATGCCCAGCGTGGAGCCAAACACAACTGATCTCATGACTGGAAGATCTTGACCTCAGCCAAAGTCAGGAGTCAAATGCTTAACTGACTAAGCCACTCAGGTGCCTGGTGACTGAACTTTTAATTGACCTTATAGTGATAATTAATTTTTTTAATAATAATTAAACACATTTCTAAAGTATGTTCTAGTTTCATAACAGTCAGGATACAGGCAATAAATGAGCATTTCTCTGACACTTGCTTGAATGAAGCCCTGAAATAAGAATTTCAAATTAGAGGGTGCCTGGGTGGCTCGGTTGATTATAGCATCTGACTTCTGCTCAGGTGGATTCGAGCCCCACGTTGGGCTCTGTGCTGACAGCTTGGAGCCTGAAGCCTGCTTTGGATTCTGTGTGTCCCTCTCTCTCTGCCCCCCACCCTGCTCAAATCTGTCTCTCAAAAATGAATAAATGTTAAAAAATATTTCAACTTAGAAAGAAGCAAAAAAAATGGTTATCTTCTGGAAAGCCTTACTTTTCTTTAAAAAATTAAAAAATAATTAGAGAAAGGTATATAAAAACTACATTCTTTTGGTAAGTCATTATAAGTGAGTCTATAGCAAGTACTTACGTAAAAATCTTTTTACCCCTCAAGATTATTACCTCAGACTTCACTCTGGTTTTATCGAATTTCTTGCCTTCTCCAATATTTTTCATAACTATAATTATGTGACTTGATAATACAATGTTCTTAACACTTTTCTAACTTGATTTCTCTATGCTTTTAGCTTGTTTCTTTTATATGCACCTTCATCTTTATGTCTGTGGACCTGAGAGACGTACATGATAAATTATGTAATCCCAGATGCTGATGAGGGCTGTGAAAAAATATAAAGTACAATAATGGAACAGATCATGTAGGCAAGAGGGCAGAAGACTATTCTATTTTAGGTTGGTCAGGAAAAGCCTCTCCAGAGAAGGAAAATTTGAGTATGGCACATGATCAAGCAGGAAGCAATAAACTATTAGCAAAGATCTATCTTCTGAGCAGAAGGAATAGCAAATGCAAAGCCTCTGAGGCAGGCACAGTCTTGGACATCTGGGGCATATCAAGATCCAGCATTACTGACGTGGTACAAGAAGGCAGAGAGAAGGAGATGAAGTTACAGATGTGAGGCATTAGAGTTATAGTAAAGAATATCAATCTTAGCCTGGGTAAGATGTTAAAGCATTAGCGTTTTAAGAGTATCGTCACATTTATATTTTAAAGGGACACTGACAAGAGTGGAAAGAGGCAGAACGGTTAGGTGGTTATTTCAGTAATCCAGCTGAGATATAGTGGTGGCCTGCATAAGATAGTTATTGGTACACATCTAAAAGGCAATTGGGTTTGGTATATATCAAAGGCTTGAAACATGATGATGCATTATATCTGGAGTATGGGGAGGACAGAAGAATCACAGCTGACACCTCAGTTTTTGTTTGCAAAATTGGATTCAGTGATGGTTCCATTTCTCTTGATGGCGAAGCCTGGGAATGAAGGAAGTTGAGGATGTGAACAATCATGAGTTTTGTTCTGGGCAGATAAAGCTGAGAGAAGATGTTGTGCAATCAATTTAAAATATGAATCTAGACAGGGTAAGAAACATACGTTAAGGGATCACTGATATATTCTTTTTCCTCATGTAGAAAAATAGATTTTCCAATTTTTATTTTTTAATCTACATATTTACTACAAAATATTTCCTCCAAAGTATCTGCATTTTAATTCAGACTGTATTCTTTGCTTTCCTTTGGAAAAAAAAAACATAGTATTCCTTCACTTTAGACAACAATCTGATTATTACACATGATTGAACAGGCATGATATACAAGATTCCATAGTATATAAGAAAGACTGGCTTATATTCCTTTTCCAGTTCTCAAGATTGACTTCTTTTTGCTATTTTCTATTCCCACTCCTCAAACAATAAAAACAGGAAATTAGGAAAATATGTTAGCCCTCAGAGCAAAGGCTACAAGTATAAAAAGCAGAGTTACATTTTTGCCTAGCATAGTGTTTCCTGGAAGATAGATACTATTTCAAGTCAAATAAAGTTACACATGATGCATATTTTGTATTTCCTTGGCCCTGCTAGGCTTGGTGGAGGCCACAAGTACTACAAAGCAGACTTGATCTAAAGTTTCTAAATTTGTAAAGAAAATAAGTAACATGTAAAACAATAGAGAATAAGAAAGTAATGTAAATTATAAATATGCAAACATTATAATTGGTTAAATAGGAGGTAGACATTATGGTAATGCTGGCTTAATAAGTAAAACCATAGGCAGATATGTGCAAAACCTGAAGCACTAATGTGACAACCAGAACTGAGCATGACTTACTTTACTAGTAAAACCACAGGCAGACATATGCAAGGACTGGAGCACTAATGTGAGAATTATAACTGAGCACGACTTACCGAGTGGTTGGCCCGCAATGATCCTGGCGTTTTCTCCAGCCACTGCAGCTCTTGCATGCCGCTCACTCATGTACTGTACAAATGCATAACCTTTGTGAACTGAGCATCCAACTATTTTTCCGTACTTCGAGAAAATGGCTTCAATGTCAACTTTTTTGACAATGGCTGTATTTAGATTGCCGATGAAAACACGGGAGTTGATGGACTTGGGGTCATTCTTATTGGTGACATTGCTGGTCTGTGTTTTGCCAGTCATGGTTGGCTCACCTTGTTTTAATCCTTAAACAAACAAACAAAAACAATCAAAGGGAAAATAGTTAGATTGAATGGATACTACTGGTTTTTAACAATTTTTCAATAGTGTACCAGGTAACCTCAAATACCTAATTACTACTGATTTTCTTGAGAAGAAAATTTAGTAATAGTAAAATGCAGGTGAACACTGCATTACAAAATGCAGTAAGAAAACACTATTAATGCTTAGCATATAATGCTTGGCAGTTACATGTAAATTCCTGACTTATTTATTCCAAATTCAGACCTGAATAATGACTAAATCGTTTGTCATTTTCATTTTAAGTCTATCACTTTTTCAGAAGCAAGTTTGAGGAATAATCTACCTTTTATTGCTGAGAACATGCATTTTTAGTTCTCCATTTTCTGTAAAAGGTACCTATATTGCTATTTCATTATCAGAATCATTATCAGAATCCTTCTATCAGAAACTAACAATTCTTTGCACTAAATGCTGTAGAAGAGAAAAAAGGTTTAAAAATTAATTTAAAATTTTAACAGAAGAAAAACATGATTGTGGAAGTAAGGGATTGAACCAGAGTTAATTCTGTAGCTTCTATCTAACTAAACCAATATCATATGTTGGTTTAAAAAAAAGGCTAGTTTTTATCAATAATCAGCAAATTAGTTCACTGAGTATCTGGGTTGAAATTTCTATTCTCAAACTCATTTTTAATTCATTTAACTAACAGTTCCTATGTTGCCTAAGGACTGCCAGTATTTTTAAAAACTGTTTTCTGAGCTTGGCAGAGTATTTAATTGTGCTTAATTAAACTCAATGAAACTTTTATTTCTAAGTGTTCCACCACTTACAGATTTATTTTTGTAAGGTTTTAAAAATTCATTCATTCATTCGTTTATTCAACAATATTTATTAAGCACCTCTTTCCTCCCTCCCTCCCTCCCTTTCTTTTTTGGATAGATATCTTCCTCTAAAGCAACTAACATTTTTAAAAAGTCAGCGTGGTCAAATTAAAATTTTAACAAGGATACAATCTTTGGTATTGATGACCATTTTTAATATTAGCTAATTAATACATTTTATCAGTGATGTATTTTTATATGAGTAATTTCTTTTAAAAACGTACAGCTATAAAAACAGTAAGTCCATCTTATTTTTTAATAATTTTAAATGACATTTTAATTTGAGGATTAAAGTGATATAATGCCTTAAAGTCTTAAAGGCATGTAATTGAATACATTTGAAAACTTACTATGCATTTAAACTGATTACTTCTGAAATCAAGAGCAACCAGATAACATAAAAATGTTTCCAATTAGGTTTCTAGTTATCTTGGATTATTAAAATTGTACTAAATATTGGACAGTCCAAATTGTATATAGATCTCTTTCTAATGAAGGTTGAGTTCATAAACATTTATTTATTCACATAAAAAGAGTATGGCAGCATTAAAAACAAGGATTATGTTGCTGCCTTCTTTTGTTTCAGTTTAGCTAAATTTAAGTAGTTGCTTTATGAATTATTCAAATTAGGGTTGAAAGAAAGGAAAGCTGATGATTTTTTTAATAATGCAATTTGAGCTATCACATACCTCAAGACAAATGCTCTGAGAATCCATTAAAAAAAGAAAAGTTAAGGTGTACATATGTATTTTAAGTAAATGTTTAGCTTTCTCATATAATTTAGTGTATTTTAATCACATTGAGAGGGAAAAACAAACTAAATATCCATTTTGGGGGCTCCAGAATCAATAGAATGTTATCTTTCTTACCACTCGAAGCCAACATCAATAATGCAATCCATAGAAACACTATTATTTTCTTTTTGCTCTTATGTGATCAATATCTTTAGAAATATCAGTTACTTTCAAGGATAAACAATTACTGTGGTTGATGTTTTATTTCCTGACAAGGGACAAACTGGTTAGAATGCAAACTCAAGAACTGTTGGATTAGGTCAGACCCATGGTGGACAGAGCCCAGTGGTCAAAGTGAAGATGATGGCAGAGCTGTACAAGACCTCTCACTGTAGATAACAGCATCCTCTCTCTGACTCTATCCTTTTACTCAATGTAAATGACTCTCAAAACTGTAACTTCAAATTGCCAATTGTGTAATTCTACCTACTGACTCTTCATCACTTTAAAATCTGTATGTGTCTGTTTTCTCCCACAAAAATTACTTGGCAGTTTCTATCAGTATTTAAAATGATAGAGCTTTGTCATTCTGCTGTATATTAACATTTCAACATTCTCTGCAAAATCAAGTCTTAATTCATAGTGTAATGCTTAGCTTGTACTTCTCTATTATATGAATCTTCAGTCAGTTGAAGAACTTCCACTTTCAGACATAATGTAATAACAGGGGTTTATAAATTAGCCTTTCTGCCTCTAACAACTATAAAAACAGGCTAATATAGATGAAACAACTGTTTTCGGATATTAAGCCACAGATACTGCAGGGCCATGATATCTCAGAGAAAAGAAACATATTTTAGGTCATCGTTGAGATACGTGTGTATGTGCACATGTGCGAGCAGTTGAAAACACAGCTATCTTACTGAGTTGAGGCAATAGAAATCAGAGTTCAGGGAATCTGAAGAGACAGGAATTTGCGCGGCAGATTTCTAGAAAGAAGAGAGCTAATACAGACAACTCCAGAAAGTCTCAGGGATCCTTTGAATCTATGCTGGTTCTTAAAATATGCATGCAAAAGGGTGAGCGCCTATGAGGTTGGTTAAAAAGTTATTGGACCGTTGTGATTTGCAGACCTGTAAAAGTCTGAGAATCATTGCAGTTTCAACCAGCAACAGTGGAGCGTCCAAACTGGGCCCCTGGAGCATTAAGTTTAGACATCAGAAGGGCCAGGCCTTAGTGATGGGGTAAGTGATCTCTACAGTGAATGCTACTTGGGGACCACCCTAAGAAAACTTAAAAACAAGTTTCAAGATGATCAAACTAAACGAAAAACAATCTAAATGTCTACCAGAGCAAAGTGCAATACTTCTTTAAAAAAATAAAACTCTGACACACTCAATAACATAAAATACAAAATATTCAACATCCAATCAAACATTCCTAGATATCTCACAAATCAGAAAATATGACCCATAACCAGAAGAAAAATCAGCAGTATAAAAAAAAGGAATCAAGGGGACTGTCTACAGATGAAGATTAAATCTAAAATAAAAATATATATACTTAGTGGATATTACAGGTGATAAGAATCTGCAGAAAAACAGATCTGTGAATTTGAAGTTGTAGAAATAGTGAATATCCAAAGCATATCATAGAGATAAAACACTGAAATTAAATAGGGCCTCAGTGAGTTATATGATAGTATCAAACTATTTAATATAATATACCTGGAGTCTCACAGGGGTAAAAATATTCAAAAGAATAATAGCCAAAAATCTTCCAAATTTGATGAAAAGTATAGGATCCCACAGATCTAAGAATCTCATTGAAGTCTCATCAGAATTAACACAAAGAAAACCACATCAAATTGTTGAAAACCACTGATAAAAAGAGAAAATCAGGGAGCTCTGAGGCATTGGAAAAATGTTTACATTGTAAGAAAAAAAGGAAAACAACAGAAGATATTATAGTTACAAAAGAAATGACAAGAGAAAGAATGGTGGTTTTTTTGGTGAAAATGCAACTACACATGGAAATTGTCTCTCTGTTTTTAAGCTAGAAGTTTGAAAGGAGCTACTGTTAAGTGTTTATGAAAGCTGCTGTGTAATAAACTATAAATCACTGCTGCCCCACAGAACTTTCTGTAAAGATGGAAACATTCTATACCTGCAGGATCCAATATGACAGTCAATAACTCTGTGATTTTTGAAGACTTAAAATGTTGCCAGTGAGACTGAGGTACCAAATTTTTTATTTTACTTCGTTAAAATTAAAGCGGTATTTTAGAGGGTTTCTATACCCCAAAAGGCTAAGGTCTTTCAAAAATACAGAGTAAACAAAAATCAGAAACAATTTGTTTTATTTATGTATTATGGAGGTATTTTGGTCCCAGAAACTTACAAAAGATATGATGGTATTAGACATATTTCAGAAGAAGAAAAAGTAAAAATTCAAACAGTTGCCAAATGAAGGCTAACATAAGAGTGGGTTTTCATTCTGAAAATATCACAGAGATGGTGAATGCTCTATAAAATCATAAAGAATGTGTTTAGAGTACTTAAAGCCTTTTATTTGTATTTGAAGGAGATTTCTACTCTAGACTCTAAAAATGATACATTAATTATGAATTAAAGACAACATTAAAGTTTATTTTAGAGAAAAAAAATTTAGAGCAGACGAGATTTACAGGCCAATAAATTCTATCCTCCTCTTGATTCTGAATCACCTCCTCTTGGTGCTGAATTCCCAATCTAAACTTTAGATTTCTTCAGATATTCCTATTGAACAAAAAATGCACAACAAAAATAACAAGTGCAACAAGAAACACCCAGGTATTCAAGAAAGTCAGCCACAAATATTAATAATACTATATTCAAGAACCTGGGAAAAGATGAAAGGGGTACAAAAATGAGTAAGAAAAAGATATCATGCCCTAAATGTTATAATCTGCTACAATCTAGAGCTAGTACTCAAATAAGTGCTATAAGGTTAAAACCTTGAAAATGCTTCAAGATTTACAAGTTAAAGTTGTAATTTCTGAAAAAAAAAAAAAAAGAGATCATATTCAAGTGATAAGACTAGAAAAAACTTATAGAATCAGAAGATATTTGGGGCGCCTGAGTGGCTCAGTTGGTTAAGCGTCCAACTTCTCACGGTTCAAGAGTTGGAATCTCACATTGAGCTCCCTGCTGTCAGCGCGAAGCCCACTTTGGTTCCTTGGCCCCCTTCTGTCTGCGCCTCCCTCACCCTGTCTCTCAATAAAAATAAATAAACTTTAAAAAAAGAAGATATGTGAATTCATCATTAAAGGATATTACCAAAATTCAAATAGCATAATTTCTTACTATGCATAAGAAGACAACTGTTTTCCACATACTTTTCACTCATCTAAATGTGCTTGAATACTTCTCCATTTAAAAAGTTGGTATAAAATTGCTTAGATTTATGATTACAAAAAGGGAAAAAACTTAACTGAAATAAATTAATGTACTTAATGTCTCTTTTCGGATGGAATAAACCAAAAGAATGCCCCCTAAAAAAGTATGAACTTATTCTTCAGAAAACCATCCACAATTTACTTATGTCTACCAGGGCAGTGACAATTCTTCAACAGATTTCACAAAATTTCATAAACGCTATTTTGTGAAAAATCTTCAGATATCAACTTGCCATAGGACAATCAAGTATATGTAGCGATATCTCTACCATTCATAAAGATAAATATCATAATTATATGAATATTCAATTCTGTTTTTTACTTTCTTTAAAATTTGTATTTATTTCTGAGAGAGACAGAGACAGAGCATGAGCAGGGGAGGGGCAGAGAGAGAGGGAGACACAGATATGAAACAGGCTCCAGGCTCTGAGCTGTCAGCACAGAACCCGACGTGGAGCTCGAACTCACGAACTGTGAGATCGTGATCTGAGCTGAAGTCGGATGCCCAATGGACTGGGCCATCCAGGTGCCACATGAATATTCAATTCTTAAATCTCAAACTACTTCCTGAGAGAATCTAAAGGTAACTTTCTTAAAAATGTTTTAAAATAAAGGGTTTTAAAGAGCCCCCTTTATTCTCTTGATGAGCATTTAGCTTATTTCCATTTTTTTCAGATCACAAAAATATCTCGGATGAACAATTTGACAAATTTAGTAAGGATGAACTGCAAATACTAAAATTCCTTGGTCAAACAGGAAAGAAAAAAATGTCATTTAGTTATAAATCCTCAGCCATTTTCTAGAAAGGTTAAACACCATTCTACTCCTAACTGTTACTGGCTGTTTTAACACATTCAAAATAATGTTGATTCCTTTCAGCTCTTCCCTAAGTATCACATTGAAAATATTTTCTGATTCATTAGGTTGAATAGGAAGAATGGGCAAACAGACCATAAGCTAAATAAGAGAAGGAAATTCTGATCTCTGAAATGAAGTGAGGAGCTTAGCTAAACTGGCACTAGTAACAGAAACAGCGTAATCCTCTAGTACTCAGAGAAAGACGAATTAGTGTTTGGAGCTACCCAGGGAGACTACCACACAAAGTCATTATTATTTAAAAAGACAATAAAATTACTCTGATTTCCTTTGTTAAATGCATATTTTGTTAAGTCTACATATTATATTTTAATATATTAATGTTAAGTCGGATTGTCCAATGTTTACTAAAAATTTGTTGATTATAAAGAAATTAAAACCACTGTATATTTTATCCTTCAGCAGCTCTTCTATCTCAGTATTACGATTCGGTTACTACAACTATGAATAACATACAGTACAAAAGTAAGATTTCCTACTCATTAAGGTTTTAAAACATTAATTATATTCACATCAATGTATTCTCTATACATTTTTTAAACTATGTGCCTTAGACACTGTGTGTATAATATTGTGGCAGTAATCCTCTCTAAGAACCAAGAAACTCAGTTTCCATTTTCCTTTTTAACTACTAGTTTGTGTGTAAAAAATTGTAAAGATATAAAAGACTTTACTTTTAATAAGGACTCACCGATAATAAAGGTGATATGATAAATTTCACAGAAAATTGATTAACATGAGATATTTTAGGAAGAAAAATGGTTTAAAATGCATTTAATGGGATACAGAAAGGTTTTAAAATTAAGCAAATGATAGTATTCCATTCTACAATTCCAGGCAGAACATTAAAATTTAATGAAATTATTGTAAGCAATAGAAAAATAATATTACTATAAAAATAATAATAGCATTAATTTTATAAAGCAAACAGTGTTAGCTAAAATCTTAATAGCAGTGATTATATTTGAATAGAACCATTAACTACTAAGAAATAAGTATTTTTAATGTGGAAATTAAGTGGTTGACTGGAAAACAAAAACAAAGAAATATATAGGTATAAATAATGTAACAACTGTAGTTACAAAAAGGTAATGATTTTATATTGGTGATTGTAACTATAAATTGGAAATCAAAAGATATTATTGAGTCAACATTTCAAACTTAGTTAAGAACTGGGACTATTAATCAACTTCTATATTAATCTGAATTAAAATTATTTTGGGAAATATAAACTAATCAATATTGAAATTTTATAAATAAGGAGTAATGTTAAGTGTTGAGCCATCTCTTGTGAAGCATTTAATGAGGTGCTACAGATCCAACCATTATTTGGCAGAGGGTTATGGTCTAAAGAAACCATCATTTTAGCTCATGAGAGATCAGACACATCCATGTGTAAATTATGATCAATCTAAAAGAGCACTGGTTGGGCCAGGCCAAGGATCAACGGTAAAGCAAGGAAAAGATAAACAGTTCAGTTCCTTTCTTTCTTCATGCATCAGTCGACTCTGGCTGCTATAACAAATTACTATAATCTCGTTGGTTTAAACAGCACACACTTATTTTTCACAGTTCTAAAGGCTAGATGTCCAAGCCAACTGATTCATTTCCTGACAGGAGCTCTTTTCCTGCATTGCAGAAGGCTATCTTCTCACCGTTTCCTCACATGTTAGAGAGAGAGCAAGCTCTGGTCTCTCTTTGTTTTCTTATAAGGATCCTGATCCCATCAAAGGAGCCCTATTTTCATGACCTCACCTAAAGCTAATTACTTCCCAGAGACCCCATCTTCAAGTAACATCACATTAAGGATTAGGGCTTCAACCATATGAATTTTGAGGGGACATAATTTAGTCCATAGAAGTTCATATCACCCAAGGGTAAGAATCCACTTGTGTTTTGAGTTTTCATGAAATGGAACAAACTTCCTTTGAGTCATTAAAGACATGTGACTGGACTGGTGTTGTATCTATTATTTCAGGAATCATGTAAGCATTGTCTATTTGATCCCTACATTCAATGTATAAGATTCCAATAAGTTTTTACAAATGAAATTAACTATCAACTTTAAATTAAAAACAAGATTCAAAGATATAAAACCACATGGTGATACAACTCAGAAGTATTCACTTCATGGAGTTATCCTGAAGTATACTTACATCCTCTACAATATGAACAAATTGATATAAATCTATGAAATTTATTGCATGCAATGTTCTTAAAAGCTTTCTCCTCTGCAAAATAGAACCTTCAGTCCCACAAGTTGCCTAAGACACTGACTGTAATTACACTTTCAAGATAACTCCACTGGTCAACATGACCTAGGCAGAAGATTGTTTTGAGTTATATAGCGGAAGTCAAATCAATTAGGCTCTTTCTACTTGACTAGGGAAATTAAGTCAGTCAGGGACAGTGCCTTTGTGATATAAGAGATACATGGCACTGACTGCTATTTGAACCATTATCTGCCAGAGGGCTATGGACGATGAGGCACCATTACCTTAGTTTCTGACTGGCCAACCACATCCATGTAGAAACCAGGGACAATTTCAAAAGACTCTTTAGTGGGCTGGGACCATGAAGTCAGAATAAAGTATGGAACAAATAATCAGCGTCACTTTCATTCATCATATTACCCTTCTTTTTTAATGCCTGTAGTAAACATCACTAAAAGAGGTTCCATTTAAGAGATTTTGAATTTTCAAAGATGGTCTATAAATCACTAAAACTATTTCAAAAACAGTTTTGCAAAATGTACACTATTCAACTCTATTTAACAAGCACATAGAACTTATTATATACCTGCCATTGGTTAAGTGCTTATTGAATGTTCACTCACTTACAGTAGTTAGGAGAGGGTTCTTTCTTTTTCCTTCATTTCCTCTGGGATCTGGAGTATTTCCAGAAGAGTGTTCCAATTTACATGAGGAAGGCACCAATCACTACAGTACTATATTGAAAAGACTGATCATCACTATAACTACTCATGTTATGCAGAAATGAATAGGCACAAACTGCTAAGACCTTGCCCCTGATTTATGTTAAGAATGATATTAAGAATGCCAGATAACATAGTCTTTTAAGAATGCCCAGAGATGGTTCTGGTAAATTTTTCCTCATAGAATTTCCCTGAAAAAATATAAAATAGAAAGAATGCATATACCTTTGTATTCACCTTCTTCTGCAAGACACACAATTATAAATGGTATGATATAGTTGACATTAATAAAATTAAAAAAACATAAATATGGACATTCAAAGTGAAAGCATAATATTCACTTCTAATTGATGCATTATATGAAGACAGCAATGGAGAAATAGTAAGAGGACTGTTCTTGTGTATTCACTGAACGAAACTCTGTTCTTTCCCCCATATTCCTCCACTGAATAAAACATCTTTCTCCATTTTAAACTCTCAGGTCACTTAAAGCTAAATTTCAGGAGATAAACACTGTCATGCCCACAGGAGAAATTCACTCACTCCTAGTTAACAGGTCCATTCCACTCTTGTCTTCTTTGTTCAAACTGTCAATCATGACAGTTCCCTCAGGAGTTAAATTCAGACCACTAAGTGATTTTATGTATGCTACTAAACTGCCCGCAGAGATGCACAACTTTCAATCATTATTGATGTGGTTATGGAAGACCAGCCCTAGAGTAAAAGGTTTCAAATCCCACAACCAATCCCCTGACATTTCTTTGCTTTTCTGAAATACAAATAAATGCCCTACAGAGGTGCAATGGTGAATTGCCCTCCACAAACTTGAATGTTTAGAGCTGTATTAAGTAGCAATAAAAATGATAGAGTGAAAATGCTTACTGTATGTCTAGATCAGATAAAGTTTCTGTTTACAAATTCCTTAAACTCAACTCCTATGAATGCAGATGCAACATCATAAATGATAGCATCTAGCAATCCATGTATTACAAATAACTGATTCAGAGCACAATTGCTCTTTGGTGGAATAAATCCTGTCCCTATTGAGGCAATAGTCTGTGAAGATACACAAAACGTTCCAATTGTCCCCTATCCATAGCTACATAAGGCAGAATCTCCACACAACATTAGAAAATCCCAGGAATGTGGAAATTAAAAGTTATAGATGCCCTTTCTGAATAGAAGGCTATAGGGTTATTATTAATTATCACCTATTTATAAACTTACAGAAAGCTAAGATTTGTTAAGATCTAATGCCATAAATAATAGTAAGGAGAGGGTAACTGTAGGTATGAGATAACTATGTCACTTACGTGGCTTATCTCCTAGACATTTGTAGTCTTCACATAGACTTTCTACTAGATTTTAATATTAGCATAACTAGTATAAATCATCAGACTCAGGGAAGAAAACTACCTTCATTTTTAAAAATGCTGTTTTTGGATTTATACATGCAAGGATCACTGACATTTATTAGACTAGTTCTATACTGTTCTGTACAAATGATCTATAATATTTTTGAAAGCTGATTAAGAGTACACTTTTCACAATGAACACTGAGTAAGGTAGAGAATTGCTGCATCACTATCCTGTACACCTGAAACTAATGTAACACTATATGTTAACTACACTGGAGTTATAAAATATTTTTTTCAAAGTTTACTTTCATGGGTTTCATCCCATGAAAAGTATAGTCAGTCAGCTCTGCCTCTTTCTAGATGAAAGAAACCTACGTAACTTCTGTGATGCTTAGTTTTCTAACTGGTAACTTCTCTGGAGCTGGATTTGGACTCTGATTTCTACTGCTTTCCACCAGGTCTTTCCCAAAGTGCTTTTGCAGGGACCTCGGGAGATATGACACAGATATGACACAGCTTCTAATAACAGTGTATCTGAGATACTGTAATTTTGGAGTTAGCATGTCGTTCTCAAAAGAGGTTCTTGTGAATCAACATCCTGAAGAGGTTTTAATTAACAAGTGATACATCACAGCCTTGGTTGGTATTTTTCTTATACTCATGGAGCAACTGTGACGTTACATGTATCTAGCCTTTAGTATTATGACCTAGTCCTAGAGTATAATGGCATATAGATAATAAGGATATCACAGAAGGTCTGGGGGTGTGGTCTATACATATACTTTCAGAAATGAGTTTTGTGTTTCATCCATCTTCTGTTTGAGGGCTTGCTTTTGCAAGTTAAACCTACAACAGCTTGCAGAGGAGCCAGGATGTTTACCTGCATCTAAACTTCATCTGTAATGTACATTTCAGGTACTCAGGTAACAACATTCAGTGTTGGCAAGGCCTCTATTTGAACATTTGTTAGAAATGTCTGAGATACCGCTACAAATAATTCTTACAATTTCTGCTAAAAATAATGAAATAGTCTGTGGAGGTAGTATTGTGGGAAGGTTAGACTCCAGAGACTGGGCAATTCTACACAGACCGATGCATTTATTCAGAAGTAGAATATATTGGGCCCCTATTATAGCTTCCAAGCTGATGAGACAGAGAGAAATTAAAATTCATATTGTAGATTGCACACACATACTGATAGCAATGGTTTATGATTTACAAATGTCTATTCTATACCAACTTGACAGGATGTAGCCAGAACAGCTCTATGCCTCTCAGAACAAAATGAAAATTGGATCTGCGGCTGGGAAGAACTCCACCCTGATAGGGAGACGATCTACAGTCAAAGATCTTTCTGGGGATTGGATACCCAGGGAAGCTTATACCTGAAAAGTAGAAAATGGTGTTGAGTCTCCCCTTTATACAGTCTTTGTCTTGCAGTTGGTATCTTCTATCCTTGCTTCACATTAAAGAGAACCTTAACCTTGGCTTGATGTGAATTTGGGTTCAACAGAGTGGTCATGGAAGGTTTCAAAACAGATTTCACATACAGATTTTTCTCAGAACATATCATAATTTAAAATATTTCAAACTACACTGCTGAGAGATAATGTAGGTTCAAAATGTAAACAACAAAATACCTTTTTCAGGCTATCGTTACATTTAAAATATTTAAATCTCTGGTCAGTGAGTTATACAAAACCTTGCAAGGAGGGATAAACTTGTTCATTTGATTTTATAGATAATTTTAGTGAAAAATATGTAGAAACAAAGTGAACTACTTATGGCCTTTATCTATCCTTTCATGTAGCTTTTATTTTCTTACTAGGCTAAATGCAGGGATGACGTATATTATACATTATATGAATAAGTGTGTGTATATATATGTATATATATACATATATATAGAATATATGAACACTGTTTTATATAATTTAGCTCAAGGTTTTGATCACAGGTTTAATCACAAGAGTGCTTAACTCTTGTTGAGTTCATTTAAATTCATAAATGAAAATTTATAAATGAATGAATGGGTGAATAAATGTCTACTATTCTTTCTGTTTCTTACTGATATTATTAGTTTGAAATAAACATACGTCTACATCAACACTACTACTTCAACTCCCCAACCAGGTAAGTAACAATTAGAATTTTTAAAAAGTAATTTTGAGGTAATTTTATAAAACAGGAGTGATTGGTAAATCCATTGTTTTCAATGATTACATGATAAATTTTATTGAGGGTCAAAATTCCTGATGGAAGCAGCCAGAAATTCCAACGTAGGAGAAAATCTGACAGGTTAACATTTGTAAAAGGCTCTGTCATATCTCATGGGGGAAAAATGTTTCTCCCCTCTTTTGTCATCTGAAAATGTATTCCATCTTGGTAAAAAAAATATATACACACCATCTCTGTACATATATGTGGGGAATAAGTTTAGGAATTCCCTGAGCCTGCACTGATGGGTTAACAAGGCAAAAGGAATTACAAAGCCATAGGATGCTCAAACCCAAGTTTGGGTAAACAAGATTAGGTAAATAGGTATAGAGAGGGTGCGGCAAAGGCCCCAGTATAGAGAGGGTGGGGCAAAGGCCCCAATATAGAACAAAGGTATATGAAATAAGATTAGGTATTAGGGTGAAAGTGCCCCCCCAATTCAGTACTATAGCAGAAAGCTGCTTTCACAGGAAGGAAGAACCAAATTAGGTTAACAGGTAAATAGGGCTATAGACTGCTGCAGGGCGAAGTTGCCCTGAGTGTAGATAATTAACAAAAGAAAGGTACCTTGTCGATGCTCTGGTAGCTTGCTCTGTCTTTCTCGTCCCCTAGACCAGTTTAGGTATACAGAGGTGGTGCCTCATGTATGCTGTAAACAACCTTCTGCCCGGCACCAGGATTTTGTTTTGTATTAACCCAAACCCCAAACCCTGAATATCTTCAAGACTCCCTTTCCCTCATGTCCATGAATTAATGTTCACAGATTCATTGTCTCTTTGTTCACGTCCATCACCATGTTTGTACGCCTTCTTATTCTAATTAAAATGGAGCAAGGACCCTTAATCGGGTCTCTTGTCTTTCCCAGACATTAGCCATCTCTCACATTCTAATCCTGCATCCACTTTCTTGTTGGACAAGAAAGAACTTTAGACCCAGAGTCTACGACACATGTATAATGTGCAATCACTATCTCTGCATGTGTAGAATAAACATATATGTATTTGCAGCTATATATTCATAACTTTTCTGGCATGACCCACCATCTAAGTCAAATAGCAAGGCCTATGTAAATTAAATATATATGTAAACCAAACAGGTTGAAATACACACTGGATGGGATTATCATATTTCTGGAAAGAAGAATCATAATTTTGAGAATCAAAGATATGTAAGAAATACTTTTTACTACTATTATTAATGGTATATATATTTAAGCATCCTCACAATTTTTGCAAGCAGTTTAGAAAGGAATGTGCCCAGTACTGAATTAAGGGACATGTGATTGCATATTTGGAATGGATATCATTATTTTTAAATGGTATATAAAGACATTCCTCTCTACAAAAACATTTTCGTATCCACGATACATGGCAGATTCAAACAGGAAAGAAGAACTATTTTTAAAATTGGATGTGGAGTGGTTCTCTCCATTGTATAAAAGAGAAAGCTTGTTTTTACTAAAGTATAGTCAGAAATAATAGCTATCACTATGTAGGTATTGTTTAGTTGATAGCTGTGTAGTTTATTCGGTAAAATAAAATTGAATATCACTTAGGGTGATAAAAACAAACAGTAATGACCTCAGCTTTGCAAAGATTTATACAGAAAAACATAGGTATTTTAACTACGTAAGTAGGTTTTATAGGCTTTAGAGTCCAGAAGCCAAAATGATTTTTAAAAGGGTGCTGATACTTTCTTACCTATTGCATATTCAGCAGGCATTATTTGTAGTGTTATCTTATTATCTCTAAGTTCCCATAAAACACTTTACATATTAACAGCCACTTTTAGAAGACCATCTGCCAGAACTCTAAGGGCTCTCCTGTGTAATTCCTCATTTATAAAGATACTAGCAACTGCAAAACCCTGTCTCTTTCTGGGGTGACCCACATCTGTAGGCCATGATCCACACACCACACAAAGCCTGCTAAGAATATGGGCTGAGGACATATAAGGCCTATCCTTAGATTGAGACAAAGCTGATATGCACTCTTAAATTTTAGAAACACTGGAGATCTGGGGCACTTGGGTGGCTCCGTCAGTTAAATGTTTGACTCTCCATCTCAGCTCAGGTCTTGATCTCAGGGTAGATAGTTTAAGCTCCAGGTTGGGCTCCATGCTGGGGGTGGAGCCTATTAAAAAAAACACTGAAGATCAAACTAAATGTCACATTCAAAAGATCTTATTAATTAATAGTTCTTATGACTCTTCAGTGATAGAATATTCCTAAGTATGCTTTTATTTTTAGAGGAAGCATTGTACTTCCTTACTTTGTAAAGCTAAAGTGAGTCAGAAAATCTAAGTGACTGTCTCATATTGGTGTTTCTTTTCTTCAAAGGAAGAGTTTATATTAGGTAACTTAATTAGTATGAATGTTCTCCCATATTTTATATTATATGAGAAAATGAGTATATTATTATGATTATCAACAAGAAAGTTCATTATAGAATATATTCATAATTTTAAAAAACTAAAGCAATTGAAACCTTATTTAAATGTAACGAGATATTACACTTCCTGATAACAAGTCTCAAAGAAGAGTGCTCAGGAAATGTCCCAAAATCATGAGTTTGTGCACTAAGATTACAAACCTTGGTGAGTATCAGCAGCCACATCTCTAGACACTCACCATTTGTTAAATACTTTCCTCTGGCTGGTAAGTTACATCCACTAAAAGGCAATGGAAAAAACTAATCCTTAAAACCCTATAGTCATTACGTGCATTTTAAAATCTTAAAATAGGGATATTTTAACAATGTCAGGGCTTACATATACTTTGCTTTGCACATGTAGACAGTGTGATAAAACAGGAACAAACATAATTTAAACTCAGTGGATTGGTCAGAAATTATAACCTCCAAGCAGAGAAATGACAGTGAGACCGAGTTCAAAGCTAAGACACAAACAACCAGAAAACGTTTTAGACTCCTGAAAATAAAGAAGAGGAAAAGAAAGGGCAGCTAAGTACAAAACAAAACACCAACAAAACAAACAAATAAGGGAACTATCAAGATTTTAGCTAGACTCAATCCCCTGCCAGTTCTCTGCTGGGTTAGGTTATTAACAGCTGTCCCTTGTGGGCTCCAACATTTGTCAGATGCTTTCCTAGATGGTTCATAAGTTATCACTGAATTAAAAAAATATAGCAAGCAAGGCAGTATTATCCACATTCTATAGACCAGGAAAATTATGCACACAGAGGCTAACCTGTCCAAGGGGACATGACTATGCAATAATGGAGTCTGGATTCAGACCAATGTCTGCCTTGATCCATTCCACCATGGTATTATTTCTTATGCAGCTGCACAAGACATTTCAGAATTTCAATACTGGAGGATTAGACAAGGAATCAGAGCAACTCATATATGCTTAATCTATGGCTATTCGTTCTCATTCTGAAAAGATCCTCTCCTTTGATGCAACACATTGAAGCATTAACATCAACCCTAATGATCCATACATCAAAAGATGCTTCCATCCACGCAGATAACCTTTGTACCTCCTTAAAATGTAGCATTCAATGCATTATACTGTTTTTAAAATTTTGTCTTCTCAAACCAAACACCTCTTATGATACAATATACATGTAATCAACACGGTATGTATATTTTTTCTACAAGTAAGGCAAGCAAATGTATAAGTAGAAAAATATTTCTGGAATCCCAAATTTAGTTATTTAATAAATATAGTCATTATTATGTTCACTCACATGTTCATGGATATTCATCCTACTTAAAAATTTGGTTATAAGTAATCCTTAAATTCTACAAAATATATCTATCTAAATTGAGAAGATTTGTTTGAACTCCTTTATTATTATAATTTTTATAAGGCATCATCAGCCTGTTATAATAGGAGTAGCAGTAGCCCAAGAGTCATGATTTATGGCAAATGCTTAATTTCTTTGGATACTTGATTCCTACGAATAGAACGGGTTATACTTTTTATGGTATAAAATCCAATCATAAGAAAAACTTCAAAAAAGTCAGCTTTCAAACACATAGACTATTTGTACAGTACTTAGTATACAGTACTAATTAATAAATGTTAATCTCAACATATCTGTCACACTATAGTTCCTTTCAAGATTTTATATTTAGATTATGTTATATATATACATAATATATACATATGTGTATATATATATATCAATTCAAAGCTCACAAAAATGCTTAACTATTATTGTTTTGTTGATTCTTATAGTAACACCGGGACATAGATGGGATGTGTACTACTGGTGTTGTTTACAGAGAAAGGCTAAAATGTCCAGTGATAATGATCACACACTAAAGGTTTAAGTCCCAGGCCAGCACACACCTACTTCAGCTCTTATATTATACATCACTCCTTCTCTTTGTGATGCATATTAATATAAACCATTAGGTTAACTCAATCATCATTACTTTAGTGAGGGTCTAAAACACATGGAAAAGTGTTTAACCTTGCTCATGAATTAGAGGACCTTATTTTCTTCTCAAGGTATGTGAACTTGAATATCACATGGTATTAGAATTCTATTCTAAAGGATAATAATCTTAAAAAATAGTGTTTCTGAAGTACTTTAGGACCTTTTCATGTGTCTAACACGCCTTCCTTTAATTTTTTTTTTCTGAATCACCTCCCTTTACAATGATAGCGACAAGAGCACATTGACTCTAATGCATCAAGCTAACAAGTGTTTATTTAAATTCTTTGACGCATAGTCTTAGAAATGCCAGTCATTAATCTACTGCCAGGTATCAACTGCTGAAATATGTCCTTAATTTTCCTCCTTCAGGAAGGATTAGCATTGTACACAAGGCTGGCCAGAGCAAAAACCTACAATTCTCTCAGCTAATTGTGAAATATACTGTCATCAAGACCTAATAATTACTGTGTGAAATACACATTCAAACAAACTGCTTGTAATTGTCTACAACAGTAGCTAAAGTTATTGGCTAGAGCTCACCTCTACAGATACAGAGTAAGACCTTCTTTGTGCCAAACATGTACGGCACCCTGCCATCGAAGGGTAAAATAAACCACCACTGGCTGTAAAGTCACTCGAGCTTATCTCCTGTGTCATAGAGCAACAAAAGGGGCAAACAGAAACCCTATGTACTTAATGAGACCGGACAATCCATCTTTGATGGTAAACTAATATACTTTGTACATAGGCAGACCTTTTTATTTCTTCCTAATTGCAAGATACTAACCAGATGCCACAGCCTGAATTTCAGACTAGAAGCCTATTAGTTTATCCCACCCAACCACAATTTCTGAATATTGGTTCACTATAGAACTACATACCTGAAGAATCCATAGTTAGATTTTGCTATCTGATAATTGAACAATTACTTTTAGAATAAGATGGGACATGCATGGACCAAATGCCTGTATCTCACAAACTGAGAATTATTAGTTCAATTCTGTGTACCTGTAGTCAATAAGAATAAATCAGAACAGAATTTTCCTTACACTCCATTCTATTTCTAGATATAATGGATAAATAGGTTTGAGGATAGTATCCTAGTAATTCTAGAATGCTTATGTTTAAGTAAAAGAGACAGGGCAGGGAAAGTGCAGAACAGAAGCAGTGGAGGACAATGCAAACTCCACCATCATTAATTTACCAGCAAAATGAAAACAAAAACAAAAAACCTTACTTAGTTCTATGGTATGTTTTAGACACATTTCCCAAAGCACAGTGATTTCCAGATAAATATCGGGTAGATGACAGCTCTTCTCTGATTACATAAGTATATACAATTTTTTTTGTTATACTGAACTCTGCCTTGTGACAGGTTTCAGATGTAGAAACTTACATTACCTTTGTTACCTTCAAAAGAGGTACCTTCAAAAGAGAGAAACATATCTGATAATCTAAAAACTTAGAGTAGTTTTATTTAAGCGGAAAGGATTCAATCTAAAAATGATATTTCAACCAGGTAAAATTTTACATGTATTCTAGCTCAACTAATTTAAAGGCCACACACAGGGTAAGGTATCCTATAAATGTAGATTTTATTTTTTTGTATATTGAACCACTTAAACCATATTTTTGGATAAAATACAAAGTAACTGGAATTACTCCACCGTGACCTAACACATTATTTTACTTAAATTTCACAGCCATTCTTAATTCTAATGAGATTTAGAAAAACTAAATACAGTACTTCCTTTTCCTAAGAATAACTATTGTTTCATTTAGCTAATTAAATATATTTTCAAACCTGAAAAAATCTAGTAACCTTTGATTATTAGTGTTTTGAAAACAATAATTTGAACTAAAAACTTTGTAATAATTAATGACAAAAATAAAATGTGGAAAAATCCAATCTTCTATGAATTAAATTATAGATTTGGAGGCAATAACAGAATACTAAGATCATAAAATCTGAAATCAAGAGGCCTTGGTTTCAAAGGCAGCACCATTTCCTAGCACTTGCATGACCTTGAGGAAGTTAACTTTCCTCACCTTCATTAACCCTATCTGTAAAATTGGAATAATGGTATCACTTTTCTCATAAAATTGGAATAGAGATGAAGGTAATTATTATAATACCTGGGTACATAGTAAACACTTAAAATATTAGTGACAGCACAGTGATCTAGTTGGTACAGAGATGGTCATTAAGGAAGAGTAATAATGCTGCATAGAAATAAACCAGAAGTTCCAGAGAATAAAATCATTCTAATGTCATGGTTAATTTGTTCAGTATTGACTTTGTCATTGCTACCATTAAGTAGTAATTATGGGGTTTTGTGTTATGATATGCTAACAAATATAAAGAAAATGCAAAAATACAAAAACAAACATGTAATGATAGTTACACATGAGTAAAAATAATATTAAAAATAGCCACCATATCTCGAATGCCTCTATGTATAATGTACTATCGTCAATGTGTTTATGATCTTTTTCTCTTTAACTCTACCACCTAATAACAATTGTTAAATTTTAATGTATTGCCCATATAGCTTTTTATTTATTCTATTTTGAGGTTACCATTTTAAAAATGATTCCAATCACATTCAATTTTAGATTTTTTTATTTAATATTAAGTCATCTAAAAATTTCTGAATTATTCTAGGCTTCTTTTTATTTTAGTCATTTCCTTTCCTGAAAAGATTTTTAACTGACAAAATTAATACAATTTATTGTTAGAATATAACAGAGTGAAACAATATTAAAAAATGTATAAATACAAATTAATCTTTCCTACCAATACTAATACACCTCTCCTCTACCTCAGTTAAAATGGTAATTCTTTAATGTATATTTTCCATTTTGTTTGAAGCATACACAAACATACACAAAACATGTATGAGAATGTATCAGATTTTTAGGCATGGAATTGTTATGGGGGAGGGAAGTGTTTCTGGAATTGTGGAGCCTAGATGAAACTGTTTTAGAACCAAGACAATGAAAATGAATTGACCCAGAATCTGGTGCAGACCAATGGTGAGTGGGAATACCAGGATGCTGAAAAGATGGAGGCAGATGTATTGCTCATGGGCATACAGCATCTGACTCTCCCTTCTGCCCTCAAATGGGCGTGAGTTGCTAATGGTACTAAATTTGTCTCCCAAGACAGGAGAATCCAATATTTGTAACATTCTTATATACAGCATGACATAGACTGATGATTTAAAATTTTTCCTGATGATTTATACATTGCATATAAAGGAACAGGCATGTGGATACAGCAATAATTAGACCTCCCTAGTCTCCTGGCGTGTGAACTCGAGGCCAAGGGAATATATGCTGAAGTACACTGCCTTCACTCCTTTTCTGTATTGACTTCTTATCTTAGACTAATTAAATCTGGAATTTAATAGAGCGTTACTTGCTGTGCGGGTATGTGTGTATGTCTGTCTGTCCTGTATACTCCATAACATGCCTAACACACTTGAGCATATCATACACATTATTTGCAACTTGCTTTTGTCAATTAACAGTATAATATGCAAATACTTTCAGGTCTGTAAAGATAGAGATACTCATTCTCTTTAAATCTTACATATTTCCTACAACAGATTAAAATCATCTGTTTAACCATTCCCTTTACTATCATCATGCAAATACTTCTTAATTTTTGCTATTGCAACCAATATTCTAAAAAGACTTGATACAAGTATGTTTAATATATTGGTTTTTCTTTATGTAGAAAATTTATCAAAAGTTGATTACTGGGTAAAATTATATACATATTTTAATTTTTATTAGGTACTGCGATATTAACTTCCAAAATTATTATTGATTGCTTTCATAGTTCCATCAAAAACATATGAGGGCACCAATTTTCTCATTCCCGCAATAGCATTAAATATTACTGTAAGTTTAGTTTCTACCAATCTGATGGGAAAAATGGGTAGCTCATTATTATCTCCCTTCACATTTCTCTATTAATAATTTTAACACCATTTCATATATTTATCATCCATTAACTTTTCTTCCTTTTTGAATTGCCTGTTGATATCATTTGTCTATTTTTTAAAAACTGGGTTGATTGTATTTTCCTTGTCAACTATTAAGTGTTCTTTGCATAATAAACATAGTAATTCTTTACTTTACTTAAATTTATCTTCAAAATTCTTTTTACCCTGTCTTTGTGGTAACTTTCCTTAGCAAGGAATTATTATTCTTATGAAATCAATATATTTATCTTTTCATTTAAATTATTTGGGTTTAATGTCTTGATAAATACACATTCTGGTACTTCTCTAAGACTTCATTATTTAATCTTTACTTCTGGATCTTTACAATCTTCTGGGCATTTTTGGTTTATATTCACTATTTTCATAGGGTTAGAAGTAGAATTGATTTATTGTCCCAATACACCAATACTACATATTAATTATGCTATCATTTCTTTCATTGAAAACAAATGAAGCCTCTTAACATACTAAATTCTCATGTATAATTTTATATTTCTCTAGAAGTTTTATTCTAGTCAATAACATTTTCTTTAAGGCTGTGGCAACATTTATCATTATTCTGATGTTAAAATGGATGGGTCAAACGATTCTTTAGTATCTTCCTTTTCAAACTATTCACTAAAATTCATTCTTCAAAATATACTCTAAATTACTTTGGCAGTTTCTTTAAAGAGTGTTATCTTTTATACATGTGTATCAAATCATCACATTGTACACCTGAAACTTACATAATGTTATGTCAGTTATATCTCAATAAAGCTGGAAAAAAATGAATGCTACCCATCACTTTTAAAGATGGGCACTTGAAGTTCTTCCCTCTAAAACTAGGAATGATGTAAGCATGTTCTCTATGGCCACTCTTATTCAGCATGTCACTGGAGATACCAACCAATTACATAAAACAAAATGATTCACACACACACACACACACACACACAGTCTTTGATGGGACATGAATTATGTATATAGACTAAAATAAAGACCATTTTAATATTGTCTTCAAAAAATATTTTCTAACCCATTTTTAGTTAATTTTATGATATTCAATAAAGTTAAACAAGTTTTTGTGTATAACTTACCACATAAAAATAGTATATAATATTTTTTTGTTTTTTACTCATGAGAAATTCATGTTTGGTTAAAAACATGTAAAACCCAAGAAAGTTTTGGGGCACCTGGGTTGATCAGTCAGTTGAGGTCTGACTTTGGCTCAGGTCATGATCTCATGGTTGTGATTTCGAGCGCTGCACTGGGCTCGCTGCTGTGAGTGCGGACCCTGCTTTAGGATCCTCTGTCCCCCTCTTTCTCTTTACAAACCCTCTCTCTCAAGAATAAATAAAAACATTAAAAATTGAGAAATTTAAAACATGTAGAAATAAAAATAACCTCAAGTGTATAATTGTCATATTTCCTTCTAATTTATTTTTAATAATTTTTTTACAAATAAAATTTTAATATTCTATTTTTGAAACACTTTAATATTCTCTCATAGGACTTTAATACTGGACTTTAAGAGTTGTTTATTTTTCTCTATTACTAATATTAATTAAGTCTACATCTTTGCTTTTAATTTTTATCTTTATGATTGTTCCTAGAATAAAAATGATTTGGCCAAGGGATGTATGGGATTTATAAACGTTCATCATGATGAGTGAAACTACATTTTTTAAGTGTATTTATTTATTTTGAGAGAGTCAGAGATAGTGTAAGTGGGGGGAGCAGAGAGAGAGGGAGACAGAGAATCCAAGCAGACTCCGCACTGTCAGCATGGAGCCTGACATGGGCTTGAACCCACGAAACCGTAAGATCATGACCTGAGCCAAAACCAAGAGTCAGACACTTAACCAACTGAGTACCCAGGTGCCCCTGAGTGAAACTACATCTGATTTTTTCTTACCTTAAGAACAGCCAATTATTCAAACAGCATTTGCTGAACAATCATTTGCTTGGCTAATGGTCAGCAATACATCCTATAGAATATGATATATTCTTATATACATCAAAATTACGTTAATTATTCTATGTACAGATCTGTAAGTATGTGAACATATAATGGTGCTGCTCTTCTAACTGCATTTCTTTCTGAGCACTATGCAGAAATGTAACCACTTAATCTTAGATAGAAACTTTAGAATTATCTGTCATTTGCCCAATTATTTTAAAAATAGTTTTCAACAAGTTGGTAAATGACAAATAATCTGAATAAAAAAATGGTCAGAGGACCTAAACAGACCTTTTTTTCAAACAAGACGTACAAATGGCCAACAGGGACATTGGAAATATGCTCATCACTGCTCATTAAGGCAATGCAAATCAAACCCACAATGCTATGGCACCTCATACCAGTGTCAAAACAAAAACAAAAAAACTAAAAAAGATATAACAAGTGTTGGTGAGGATATGGACAAAAGGAAACCCTTGTGAACTTCTGATGGGAATGTAATTTGGTACAACCACTGTGGAAAGGAGTATGAAGTTCCTAAAAAAATTAAAAATAGAAATATCATACAATTCAGTAATTCTACTGCTGGCTCTTTACTCAGAGAAAATGGAAACACTAATTCTGAAAGATACATGCGCAATTTGTTTTTTGCAACATCGGTAGCGATAGCCAAGATATTAACGCAACATAAGTGCTGATCCATAGATGAATGGAGAACGAGGATGTTGTGTGTCCATCATATACATACAATGGACTTTTGCTCAGCCATAAAAAAGGAATGAGATCTTGCCATTTGTAACAACAAAGAAGGACTCACAGTGTGTTCTGTTAAGTGAAATAAGTCAGACTGAGAAAGTCAAATACCATATTATTTACTTACATGTAGAATAAAAGAAAAACAACAACAACCAAAAACCAGATATAGACTCATAAACACAGAGACCAAACTGGTGGTTGGCAGAGGGGAGGGAGTGGGGGCATTGGCTGAAAAGGGTGAAGGGGATTAAGATGTATAAACTACTTATAAAATAAATAACTCACAGAGATGAAAAGTACATCGTAGGGAATATTGTCAATAATATTATAACTTTGTATGGTGACAGATGGTAACTATACTTATCCCAGTGAGCACTATGTTATGTATAGAATTGTCAAATCACTATGTTGTACACCTGAAACTATCATAACATTGTATGTCAACTATATTTTGACGAAACTTTTAAAAATTGGTATCTCGATTGGACTGCTATATAAACTACAAATTAATTTGGAAAAAACTCTACCCCTTTACAATGGCCAATTTTGCCTTTAGAAACTTGGCTGGTATATTTTCATTTGCTTAAGACTCTAAAAATTTTTTTTGAGTAAAATACTAATATTTTTGAATAACGTTAACAGGTCCCAATCCTGGCTATACGAAAGAACTACCTAAGGAGTTTTTAAGAAAATGCCTGTAAGCTATCCCCCCAACTTTTATTTTATGAGAGACAGAAATAGAAATGTAGATTTAAAAACTGACACAAATCTTCTGCACATGAAGGAAACAACCAACAAAACTAAAAGGCAACCTTTGAAATGGTGAAATATATTTGGAAATGATATATTTGATAAAGGGTTAGTATCCAAAATACATAAAGAACTTAACAAATGCAATACCCCCCAAAAAAAACAAATGATCCAGTATAAAATGGGCAGAAGACATGAATAGACATTTTTTTCCAAAAAGGACATTCAGATGGCCAAAAGACCCATGAAAAGATGCTCAACATCACTCATCATCAGGGAAATACAAATCAAAACTACAATGAGCTAACATCTCACACCTGTCAGGATGGCTAAAATCAATAATACAGGAAACAACCGATAATGATGAGGATGCGGAAAAGGGGGAACCCTCTTGCATGGTTGGTGGGAATGTAAACTGGTGCAGCCACTTTGGAAAATAGTATGGAGGTTCCTCAAAAGCTAAAAATAGAACTACCCTATGACCAAACAATTGTACTACTAGGTATTTACCCAAAAGATACAAAAACACTGATTTGAAGGGGTACATGCACCCAAATGTTTATAGCAGTATTGTCAACAATAGCTTAATTATGGAAAGAGCCCAAATGTCCATAGACTGATAAATGGATAAAGAAGGGGTAGTGTGTGTGCGTGTGTTTATATATGTGTGTGTGTATACATATAATTGAATATTACTCAGCCCTCAAAAGGAATGAAATCTTGTCATTTGCAACAACATAGATGGACCTAGAGATTATTATGCTAGGCAAAGCAAGTCAGTCAGACAAATACCATATGATTTCACTCATATGTAGAATTAAAGAAACAAAACAGATGAACACAGGGTAAAAAGAAAAAAAAAGAGAAGCAAACCAGAAAACAGACTCTTAGCTATAGAGAACTATCTGAGGCTTGGCAGAAAGGAAGTGTGCAGGGGGATGGGTTAAATGAGTGATGGTCATCAGGGATGGCACTTGTGATGAGCATTGGGTGTTATATGTAAGTGATGAATCTCTAAATTCTACACCTGAAACTAATATTACACTATAAGTTGACTAACTGGAATTTAAGTAAAAATTTGAAAAAAAAAATTGACGCAGATCAAGAGATCAATATAATTGAACATTCTTGTACACTCATATTTATTCTAGTAGTTTTTCAGTTTCTATACTCTGGTTTTCATGTAGTCTACAAGAAATGATCATTCTGGGGCGCCTGGGTGGCTCAGGTGGTTAAGCATCCAACTCTTGGTTTTGGCTCAGGTCATGATCTCACAGCTTTGTGGGTGTGAGCCCCACGTCGGGCACTGTGCTTGCAGCACAGAGCCTGCATGGGATTCTCTCTCTCCCAATCTAACTGCCCTTCCCCCACTCATGCTGTCTCTGTCTCTCTCAAAATAAATAAATAAACTTAAAAAAATAAGAAATGATCATTCTGAAATATGTTTATGTCTTATTGCTTTGACCATGGACTTACAGAATGTTTAAATAGTAAATATTTTGATGATTTTGATTGGTATATCACCGAAGTTTCACAGTTTTATAAAGCATTATGTTGGCTAATCAATAAACTGTGTTTCTTTGTGACAACACATTGATATGACTCATTATTTCTAGTGTTCTAAATCATCTATGGAGAAAGTTAAATTGGATGTGTAATAACATTTGAAGGGCAAACAGTATGGCTTTTTAAAAAAAGTTTTCTAACTTTGGAGAGCAAAAGAAACACAATTTACATAATTGTATCTTATTAAAGTGCATCAGAAAATATACTAAAATTTGAGTATAGGTTTAGAACTCATTTCCTGGAAAACTGCATGTTTTGTAAAAACGGTAACATTTCCTACACACACATAAAGCAGATTCAATGACTATAATAAATACGCCATATATAAATGACATTATAGATTATGAATTATATGTTACATTCAAGGTTATGAACATGAATCTCAGAAGTACTAAAAAAATGATCTGATCAAGTTTGACATCCAGAATTGAAGATTATTGTTTGATATCATCTTGTCATTCCAAATAATTATAATATATGTGAGGGAGGTTTTATATGCTCAACTTAGACCTGTCAACAAAATTAATTATTTGACAGAACTAATTATTTTGAGAATCAAAATCTGCTCAGGGGATAGAAATTGCACTTTTACATGCAAACCTAGTTCCCAGGCCACACTGCCAGAACATTCAAGATCACATTTAATTTCCATTAGTGAGGCCAGTCATTATTTTAATATGATTACACAGTGTTGTAAAATGTCCTTTTTTTATGAAAAGCAATTAATTTTCATTTAGTAACATTTTGGATGCCAACTATTTAGAAGTGACTCCTCAGAATGCAGATTTTTCTACAATACCCAAATTAACCCTCATATCAGTATTAGATTCAAAGCAAAGACAAACAATACAACACAAAGACCTGGATTTAATTGCCATCGTTGATACCACATTAATTTGGAATATTCCCATTCATGCCAGGACATCAATACCAAAAAGAGGTTTTCTCATTCCAGAGCTACAGAGTAAGATGTTAAATAGCGGCACTTAAAAATAGTTCATTTAAAACATTTATTTATCTATATATATATAGGAACGAAATAAGCATGTGCAAATGTTTTTTTCATCAGATTTGATTACATACTGATTGTAGATGTTATAAGTTATTCAGCCTTGATTATCAGTAAAGTTTACCAGATGCCAAGAAGTAAAAGGCCAGAAAAAAGGTTGCAGAATAAATACTGCAACTCCAAGAGACTGAAAAGCAACCATTTGCAACATTTTGAAAATCAGGTTTTTTAAACCATCGTATTTCAGTTTTATAGAGAATTGTTTTAAGTATAACATACATGGCAACAAATTTATACTGTTTCAGATCATTCTGGATGTAGAAGAAAAGAAATTATTTTAAATAACTTATTTACAAACTCTAAAATCAAGAGGATACATTGTTTCTCAAGAAATGCCAATCGATTTTATGATCTCCTAATTAAGTCCAAGTTTAGGCCTTTTTTTGAAAATGGAAGGAACCACCATCATTTCTTCTTGATTGGCTTTGCCTTGCCTGAGAGCTCCCTAAATCACACTGCAGGAGGGGCACCTGGGTGGCTCAGTCGGTTGAATGTCCGACTTTGGCTCAGGTCATGATCTCACAGTTTGTGAGTTCCAGCCCCACATCAAGGCTCTGTGCTGACAGCTCAGAGCCTGGAGCCTGCTTTCGAATCTGTGTCTCCCTCTCTCTCTGCCCCACCCCCACTCATGTTCTCTCTCTCTCTCTCTCTCTCTCTCTCTCAAAAATAAACATTAATTTTTTTTTTTAAATCACACCGCAGAAGCTCAACACACAACAGGTCTCTACTGTCTGTGTTCAGGGTTTTTAAACAGGCACCTGCTTAACTGGTCAAAAGGTAGTATTGTGAATAAATAAATTTATATAAAAATAATTCTTAGATCTGATTAAAGATTTTCAATGTCTCCCATTTTGTCACCTTTACTGAAATATAAGACAAATAAAATATATATATTTAAGATGTACAATTTGATATTTTAATATATGTATACCTTGTGAAATGATCTCACTTGCATATGGAATCTTAAATAGTCAAACTCCTAGAAGCAGAGAATAGAATGGCAGTTTCCAGAGTCTGGATGGAGGAGGAAATGTAGAGATGTTGGTCAAAGGGTACAAAGTTTCAGCTATGCAAAATGAATAAGTTCTGGAGATCTAAAGAACAGTATGGTTCTATATTTAACAAGACAGTGTCATATACTTGAAATTTGCTAAGAGGGTAGGTTAGCAAGCTCATGGGGGCAGGGGAGGGGGTAATAGTTATGTGAGGTGATGGATATGTGAGTTAGCTTAATTGTGGTGATCTTTCTGTTTCTTTAGGATTTGCTAATAAACCTCACAATTCACTAAATTTAATTTTTGCTCCTATTTTCTTTAAACCAATATTTTCTTGATAACAATAAAGAACATCTAGTTTAAAGAAGAGATTTAAAAAACTCATAAGCTCCTCCACCACAACATCAGATCACCTTAAGAAAGCTGATTTCAGAGACAGTTACAGCAGTCCTTTCTACCACAGGCAGTATGAAATTAACAAAGATTGGTAACAATGTCACTGAAAAATCTTCCTAAAGCTTGTAGGTGCTCAGTGCATTAAGACCTGCAGCAATGGAGAGCACCAAAAATGAAGTCTTCTTGATATTTTTTCCACATATTTTGTAATTCGAAAAGGGAAATTGAAAATTTACTCTCAATCTTAGTTTCTTAGAGAAGATATTGTATTCTATCATTAAGCAAGTCTTTATCAAACACCCACCATGTGCCAAGATGCTAGTTGTCCTTTATGGAGAGCCATTTATATGTCTGGGATCATAAAATGCTCTTACCATTTTAAAATAATTATCTCAGTCAATCCTGATAACAATGTTTGGGATAAATGCACCCATTCTAATATATCAGGAAATTGGATGTCAGAGATAAAGAAAAATACTTAACATAGATCCCAGGTAGTGTTTGGTAGAAATGAGGTTCAAATCTAGGTCTGCACCATTCTAGAGGCTGTGCACTCCAACACAATGCTCTACTGACAATCATCTTTAAAGATCTTTACTCTTCTTCAGCTAATTTAATTAAATTCCCAAAGGAAAAGGAAAAGAAAGTTGCTTGCATATTCTTCATATTGCATTTCTACCTTTTATTAAAAGATTGTTCCCATAGCAAATACTTAATAAAGCTTTGCTAATGAAGCATGCATTCATAAAGAGGCATGAAAACAGGAAAACATCAGCAAAAGAAATCTTTTATCCCCTGAATAAATAGGAGTTCACTAATCATATCTAGGGAAAAGAAAAAAACAATGAATATAATTATCATGTGGAATATTTTCTGAACTTGTCCTTTTGGGATTATAGAAAGGTTGTCTTACCCCCTCAGGAAACAGAATATTTCAACTTTCTGGGTATTGTAGCCATGGTTTTCTTTTACATCTTTCATAATATGTAACAGTCTATTTAAAAATACGTTATTACCCTATTCCAAAAGAATGTACTGAAAAGGCAGTTCCTTTTGGGTATGAATAAGAACAAAATTTATAGAGCTGTATGAAGCTTTGATGATTAAACTCAAATGTATATAAATTCCAGCATCTCCTACTTTCCCCACCTGAGGTTAAAAATATTATTAATGGGCATATTCAATACTAGCAAGGTGCATCTTGAGTGCTTCATTTGAGGTGCCATGTTAACAAGCCCTGAAAGGAGATCCATTAGCAGCAATGAGGCTTTTTTAGTCAAAGTAAGTAATTAATGGGATTATGTATAATGGTTATTATTCAATTCAATCACAGAAAATGACATTGAATATGAAAAGAAGGACTTGATATTGCCCAATAAAGTAGTTAGAATTTTGAAGAGCTAATCATATAATGGGAATAATATCCCAGGGTGATGAGACTCAGTCTACAACACAGAAACTCAAGACAGCTTATTCATTTGGCACATGGAACTCTTTTATGAATTTCTAATTTATAAATTTGGGCATTATATTAGTTTCTACAGATCACATGATAATCAAGTAGCTCTTGGTGATTAATAATTACAACTGAATTATGTTGACTTCCAGCAAATAGGAAACAGATGACTTCTTCACTAGTCAAAAATAAAAGCAAACTTAAAAATCATTTATTTCCTCTTCTGAAATTGTGTGTATGATATAAAGGAAAGAAAACATTGTTAATAATCCATATAATGTCACTCCCACATACAGAATCTTAAGAGTCTGGTATATATTATGAAAGGGGAGAAAGGTAATTTCCTTACACAAATCCTACTCTTTCCACTCTTCACATATGTACAAATCAGGAAAGAGTAGTTAAATTGATGAATTGATTTTGAGTTATCTAATAAGCCACAGCCATTAGTAAGTATGGTCACCATGTTATGAGAGGTATAAACCCGCATTTAGCTCCCTGTTTTATGGACCTGAGAAAGTTGGTTCGGGACTTACAAGAGGCCTTGTAGGTTCCCTCTCTCTTGTTCTGTCTCATGTACGTTTGAGGGTAGTTATCACAGAGGCAAGTTTCTGTACCATGCTGTAGTACGTGTCGGTTCCCTACCTACTACCAGAAGATAGTAGGATATCAAGATGTGAATGGAAGTTTTAATGGATGGTAAGAGGCTGCATCTCAGACCATGAGCCTAAGTGGTATCATGGTCCAGTTTGTTGCAGGGTTTGAATTAGAATATTGACCACTCAAGCAGCAATTATGAGGGCATTCTTGGGGGCTCTGACTATATACTTAATGTGCTTAGCCTCTTTGGGAATTCCAATGGAAATAAGAGGAAGAATTCTGTTTTTATTTTATTTAAGGGCCATTATGCCATGGACAAATATTAAAACTGTCCTAACACTACACTAGTTACTTATAATAAATGCTGAAAAACAAGAGAAGTTTCAAGATAAAACAGCAGTATTACCTTAGATCTGACCAAATGAGGTTTGAAATGTTCTTAAAAATTTTAAGTCAGGGCTGGAGGTATGTGTGTGTATGTGTGTGTGTGTGTGTGTGTGTGTGTGTGTGTGTGTGTGTATTTATTTATATATATTTTCTAAATATATATATATATTTAGAGGTATATTCATAGATATTTATATATAAGAATATAATCACAAAGTAAATTTAATGTTGCTTTACTAAGAGATTCATTTTGAGAATTTTATTATATCTTGAAATTATTTAAGTCTATACTTTGTAGCTTCAGTTGCTTGGTTATTGTGCCAATAAAGCCATGGTTATGAGCTGATTATTATAGAAGCACCTAAGCAAGACTATAAGGGACAAGATCCTGTCCATCCTGTCAAACTTCCTTTCAGGGGAATCTACAGCATTCCCAATGTACTTATCCAAACCAAAACTGAACACTTGGTGACAGTACTAACTGGCCTGCAAACGCTGGACCATGACCATGTTTGATATTCCATAAATAACCAGTCCTTTCATACCTTGCTTATTTGCAAGGAAAAGAGTCCTGGGTCTGAATGGCCCACTAGAAACTAATTCTACACCTACACCTAAAATAACAAAATGAAAATAATAATTCGGTATAATTTTTGTTTGGTGATTAATATCTTATTAACTGAAATTCTAGAGCAACTTTTCTAGTAGACAAGGCAGATAGCAGTAGATTAGTATGAACCTCCATATGTCAGACACAGTGCTTTCCCTTATTATAAGTATAATCTCACCAAACCACACATGATATTTTAGAAATGAACAGATGGAGACTCAGAGAAGTTCATGACTTTTTTTTTGAAAGCATATGGTTAATGACTAGTGAAGTAATCTAACTTCAAAGTCTATTCATTACCTTTTGACTACAAAATACCAAATAGTAACTAGTAACTGGTAACTCAATGGTTTCCCCATCCCTCCCTGCTTCTTCTGAATGGATGCCTTATGCACTTGTTTCTACTTATACTGGTGATGAAAAGACAAAAGTTAGAAATAGAGAAAATACAAAACTCCGCTTAATTTTAGGGTCATAAGGAAGACAAAAAAAAAAAAAAGAGAGAAGTACCTAAAGTTTTCAAGGTGAAATTAAGTGAAAATGAATGGTCAATGAGATAGTTAAAACAATTTCCAAATGCCATATGTCTTACATGAGTAAACTAGTTACCTATTCCTAAAAACTTCCATATCCTAGATAAATGCAGAAAATTATGAAATTGCCTATTTAATTTCAAGGGATTTTCTTTAAAATACCATCTTTTGATAAACATTTTTTAAAACAAAAAACAGTGAGTACTAAAAATGGAATTTTTTAAATCAAGAGTTTTTAATAAACCATCAATCAAAATTGCACTTTTCAAATCGACGTCTTGCAATATTTTACATCTCCCCCACACTGTTCCAGTTAACCCAGAAGGAGGTGGAATCTGTTACCACTTGAGGTGCTTCTAACAAAGGCATCATTTGCTAATTTGCAAGCCAAGGTTGTTGTTGTTGTTGTTGTTTTTAAATAGAAATTTGTTCCCCAAGGAGAGGCTGAAGTGAAGATCTAAGTTTTTACTGTGCATGTCAAAGATGAATGTGTGTTGTGCTTACTCTAAGTAAGTGTTGAAATTGCATAATAATGGGACCCCTCTGAGAGTCTGTAATCTATTAAAGGGCAAATATAACCATAAATACAAATGCAACACAAGAAACTATTATGTGTAATGCCTTGTTAGAGATGTATCCATTCATTTATATAATATAAGCATTCATAGGAAGGAAAAACACAACCCTCCTTATGGTATCCTAAGCATACCTATTTGTATTATAAGCATTCATAGGAAGGAAAAACACAACCTCCTTATGGTATCCAGTGTACTTTATGGAGCCTGAGGCATTTGAATGGTGAGTTAAAGAGAAGGGTTTCAACAGATTAAAAAAACATGAACAGCTTCATAGAAAATTCAGTTTGATGCATACAATACATCCATATAAAGAAACAGTTTGGAGATCTGCTGAAAAGATAAATTAAGGTCAGACTGAAGATTTTAAATGCTAAGCAAAGGAGTCTGAATATAATTTAGAGAGCAAGGAGGATTTGTTGAGGTTTTTGTTTGTTTGCTTTGGAAGCATGGATATAATACAGTACAGAAATATCTGCAAAAATATTTTGTAACCAAATCTCTTAAAAGCTCTGCTTTACTATATGATTGAATTATATAATAAGTTTCTTAAGAGTGGTTGCTTCTAAGGGCAGAGGTTATTGTTCTGCGTTTGGAAAGGAAAGTTATATTTCATTATGTATCATTTGTTTTTTTAAACCATGAGTGTGTGTTCTCTGCAATTTAAAAAGTAAGGTAAATATATTTGAATCATGCCTTCTTTTAAATTAATACTTTGTTTTTGTCAAGAAGCCATGTTAGAGTTCTAAAAAAAGTTGGTTGTTTATAGTTCTAAGTTAAAAACAGTCTATAATAAAAATGTGTGACTTGTAGAAAAATGCCTTATTTGTATGAAAAATTTTGACTTTAAAAGTAAGATTATTTTTCATAGTTTAAAAAAATAGTAAAATGATAAGGATCTAGGTAGTAAGAATAAAGAATTGAACCTAATGTTTCAATAGAGACACAGAACTGTAAAGAAATCTGTAAGTGCTATTGGACTACTTTCTTCTTTTTTTAAAAAAATGTTCATTTATTTATTTTGAGAGAGAGTGAGTGGAAGAGGGGCAGAAAGAGAGGAAGAGAGAATTCCAAGCAGGCTCCACACTGTCAGTGCTGAGCCTGATTCAGGGCTCAATCTCACAAACCCTGAGATCATGAGCTGAGCCTAAATCAAGAGTTGGACGCTTAACCAACTGAGCCACCCAGGCATCTCTGGACTACTTGCTTCTTAACTGAGGAACTGATTCTACAGCATCCATGAGATATCATCATCAAAAATCTAAGACTACACACCAATCAGAATGGCCAAAATCCAGAACACTAACAATACCAAATGCTGGTGAGAGTATGGAGTATCAGAAATTCTCATTCAATGCTAGTGAAAATGCAAAATGGTATAGCCACTTTGAAAGATCATTTGGTGGTTTCTTACAAAACTAATCATACTCTTATTATACCAACCAGCCATTGTATTTCTTGGTATTTACTCAAGGGAGCTGAAATTCTATGTTCACACAAAAATCTACACATAGGTATTTACAGCAGGTTTATTCATTATTGCCAAACTTGGAAGCAACCACAGTTTTATAGTAGGCAAGTGGATCATACACTGTGGAACATCACATAATGGAATATTACTCAACACTAAGAAGAATTGAGCTATCAAGTTATGAAAAGACATTGAGGCACCTTTAATTTTTTTTTAATATTTATTCATTTTTGAGAGAGAGACAGAGCATGAGCAGGAGAGGGGCAAAGAGAGACAGAGAGAAGGAAACACAGAATCCAAAGCAGGCTCCAGGCTCTGAGCTATCAGCACAGAGCGTGACACAGGGCTCAAACCCACCAACCATGAGATCATGACCTGAGCCGAATCTGAAGGCTTAACAGACTGAGCCATCCAGGCGCCCCAAGGCATTGAGGCACCTTAAATACATATTACTAAGTGAGAGAAGCCATCTGAAAAGGTCACATATTGTATGATTCCAACTATGTGACATTCTAAAAATGGCAAAACTCTAGAGACAGTAAAAAGATCAGTGGTTGCTAGGGGTTGAGAGGGTAGTGAACAGGCTGGGTACAGAGGATTTTAGAGCAGTGAAAATACTCTGTATAACTATAATGATGGATATCCTTATACATTTATCCAAACCCATAGAATATACAACTCCAGGAGTGAACTGTAATGTAAACTATGGACTTGGGTAACTATAAATGAATCCATGTGGGCCATTAATAGTAACGAATGTACCACACTGGTAGAACATGCTGATAATAGGGAAGATTATGCATGTTTGGGGGCAAGGGAGATATGAAAAAATTCTGTACCTTCCTTGATTCCACTGTGAACTTAAAACCACTATAAAAAATTGTCTTCTAAAAAAATCTACAGACTAATTCTTACCATAGGTAACTATGTATTTTATAAGATTTTGCAACTCATTTTTTAAAAAGCACCCTTAGGTAGTAGGAAGATTTTTCCTGGAGCTTTCCCCTTTGGTTCTTGTTAAAACAAGTAATGACTCTGAGAAAATGTTAGGGCCACATTCCAGATGCCCTCTTCTTACTCACTGAATCCAACAAACTCTCTTTTGAGGCTTAGTACCAGACTAATCGATGGGCAGGCTCTGTGTGTAGAGAACTGGTGCTCTGCCGTGAATAGGGAAAATGACTTTGTTGCCCTGTGGACCACACAGGAATGATGAGGACTGTGGCAGAGTGGCCCAAGATGAAGACTCAACTCTTCCTCGCCCCCGGACAGGATGGCAGCATTACAAACAGCAATGTCATGATAATCTATGCACATGGTGGCCCCTCCAGGGGAGCCAGGCACAGCCTACATGACCACGCCTGGCAACCCTCCCCCTGAAAAGGAACACCTACTAAGTCTTCTTGGCTTGGTAAGAACCGCTTTGAGTTCTGTCCTATCCCTGAGCATGATATCTGTCAAAAAGACCTGAAAGCCTAATGACTACTCAATGGCGGACAGAGAACCTATGATCTGATACATTACCAGGCAGCAGAAGACAAGGCTGCTCCTCCCTCTTTGTGGTGATTTGTTTCCTCTTGAGACTTTCTACTACCTTAACCTGTTCTAGAATCATCAAAGACATAGCTAACAAGACTAACAAAATGCCTGAGACTTTAGAACTAGCGAAAGGGACAACAGAGTACCTAGAATAAGTGGCCTGAGTAAAGCAATACTGCTAAAGGAGAAGGATAACAGCTTCTGTAGAGGGAAAAAAGGAACAAAGGAAGTTGGAAGGGAGAGAAGAAGAGAGCAAAAGAGAAAGTGAGGGAGAAAGGAAAAAAAAAACCCTATCCCCATAGTTTTGCCATTTCCAGGACATCATATGGTTGGAAACAAACAATCTGTAGCCTTTTCAGATTGTCTTCTTTCACCTAGTAATATGTACTTTAGTTTCCTCCATGACTTTTTGTGCATGTAAGGAAGGAGAGAGGGAAGGAAAAATCCCCTAAATAAAAAACCCAGCATAAGGACTAAAGAACTTCAGGAACTAAGAGACAAAATGTTGTTCATTCCTGAGAAGCAAAATATATCTCAAAACCCAGAAGACATATAAAAAGATAAAAAAATAATTATAGGAAATAGAACAATGAGAAGGTTATGAAAAATCCAGGGGAGAAAATTCAAATACATGACATACTAGAAGGAAAAAACATTAACTCATAGAGAAGAGGCAGAAATCTGAAAGATAATAATAATAATAATAATAATAATAATGTTCCTAGGTTATAAAATATTTAATTTTTCATCACAAATAGGCTAATTCTAGACAAGATTTTTTTTCTCCCAAAAAGCATACATAGGTATATCCTGGTAAAGTCCCAGAGAAAATTTTGTAATATCTAGACAAAAATAAAGTAACTTACAAGTAAATAATTGTATAGGGTAAGATTTCCTCAGTTATATCCCAGGAAAGTAGAATATGGTAATTAGAATACAAAAATGATTCCAAGTTTCAAATAGACATAGGATATCACTTCTCAGGAGTGAACAACATTTTGTTTTTTAGTTCCTGAAGCTCCTTAGTCTCTATGCTGGGTTTTTTATTTAGGGGGTGGTTATTTGCATTGGGGACAGGTGAAGCACAAGGAAATGAGGAAAAGAAAAGTGAGCCACATTTTAAGGCTATTAAGGCTGATGAAAATTCCATATACAATATGATCCCACTTACATTATTTATAGAGTAAGCAGTATGGAAGATAGTTAGCAAAAATACTTTTTTTATATTAGGACTTTAGAGCTGTAAATTTTTCCTGCCTATACTTTTCATCATGTCTTAAAATTATCATTTATTACTTATATGAGAGGAGATGACAGAAGTATTCTTATTTTGGGGGAAAAAAGTTCTCCCATGTTTAGATTCCTCATAACTCCTCCTACAGTTCTTCAGTTCTATTCACAAAATACTATGAAGTAAATGATATCCTTCCTCCAAATGAATGGTCTCTAAAAATATGAATGAATATTAGAATGTATTTGAATGTAAATTTAAATCCTTTTGAATGATCCCTCCAGGACTCTTCTATCTATGCTCTTGAAATCCTTGTTCCTTTCACAGAAATTGTCCACCATCTGTTGCCATTCTGAAACTTAAGTTTCCCTCTCTAATTTATCCTCAGCCTACATTATGCACAAATATTTTTCTTCCCAAAAAATATTCTTAGAAACATCCATTTCCTTCACATAATACATAGGCATTCTCATTACAAATCCTCCTCCAGCCCCTGACTTCCTTTACCCTTCCTCCCACAGTCAAACGTCTTAACTGATTTATGTATTCTCATTGACTGTGTGTTCTTCTTATTAGTAAGGCAGGTCGAACCTTCAGGGCCTAGAAGAAACATTACAACACCAGCTAAAGACTGCGTGGTCCAGGAATTTTTCCAGGTAATACCTCCTGTGAGCTAGATGTTAAATATTATTTTAGAAACAAGAACCTATAGCCCACTTATTTCTGAGGTGGGTACAGTATTACCTTGGAAATGATCTTCTTTTTATAGGAGTCAACTAAGTGGCTCTCTCAGTTATTCAAATGTATGACAAGTAATCATCTTTCTAAGAGTAGGGAGCAGGGAATAATTTGACTCTCAACGGTCTGACTAAAGTTAGCCCAGCCAATTGTACTTTGGTAATAAGTGAATCTAATGGAGGAGATACCTCAATTTAGAGTATTTAGTCCGAGAGGCTTCCTGGGAAGAAAGAGGGCAAGGCTAAGAGGTTTATGCAGGGTCCAGAGGAGACGGAAGCTTTATATTCAGGAGCAAGGGCAACAACAATAGGAACCAGGGGCATTTGAAACCGGGAACCTCTTGGGCACTGGGTTCCCAACTGCCCATCTATGTGTTCTTTACACTAAGAAAGCCTCCAAACCCATATCAATTCTGGACGTTGATAAACCTCAAAGAGCAGGTATTAAGCTTTTTGCTCAAGTATATAGGTGATAACTCATGCAATTAATTGGGCAAGTATAATATTCAACCAAATCTGTAGCAATGAACTTGGGAAGCTGGTCATACAACTTATGATGAAAGAAAAAAATCATATTTGTTGCAATCATTTCCAGATATGAAGTATTTGTACCATTAAAATAACTGTCTCCATAAAGTGAAGTTATAAATCATCTCATGATAAATTATTTCCCTGTTAATCTACCTTGCACGGATGCTAACACTTCAATCATTCTTTCTCTATAAATGCTGTTTTGTTTCCAATATTAATGCAAACGCAGAATTAATGTTTCAAAATCTCGCTCCATGGATATAAACATCTTTCCTCTACTGACTTCACAGTCATGTTAAAAAAAAAATGTTGCCTCAATAACACTTTTCTCTGATAGTAAATCGCTTGCTGCATACATCCTAGCCAAACTAGATCAATTTTATTTGGTTTTGTTTCTCATTAATATAATTCAATAAATAGGGTGTCTGGGTCACTCAGTCGGTTAAGCATCTGACTTCAGCTCAGGTCATGAACTCGCAGTTTGTGAGTTTGAGCCCCACGTTGGACTCTGTGCTGACAGCTCAGAGCCTGGAGCCTGCTTCAGATTCTGTGTCTGCCTCTCTCTCTGCCCTTTCCCTGCTCATGCTTTATGTCTCTCTCAAAAATAAATAAACAGAGAGCGGGCAAGATGGCGGAGAAGCAGGGAGCTCTGTAATCCGCGCAGCTCGTATGGCTTGAACTGAGAAGGACTGAAGGGATAAAACTTGGATTTGCAAGTGGGGGAAAGAAGAAACAGACGCCAGAAAGAAGACAACCTCAAAGATGCCTGAGTGAGTGACTGTGATCTGGGAAATTAGGGGACGGGCGGTCCCGGTGGTGCAGGGAAAGGAGCCCCCGAGCCCAACACAGGGAGAGCGCGCTGTGCCCCGGAGAGACCAGGGGAAGAGAAAGGGAGACGGAAAACGCACCTAGAACCATCTTTAAGGGAGGAAAAGCTCGCCAGTCTCCCCATATGTAACTGCCGGACGCAGGGAGAGAAATCCGTCCCACCTGGCCAGCGAATTCATCCTTGGGCGCAGCGGCAGCGGCATCCACCCCAAGCCACACTGGGAGCGGCAGCGGCGGCACAGATAAAGGCGGCGGCGGTG